>OY482671.1:69245780-69815273 GCA_960531455.1 Urophora cardui | reverse complement strand
TCATTGAAAGGGGCGAGGGTAGTTTGGCGTAAAACATGGCCTATATTTTATAAATATCTTTGCTTCTATCTGTTCATACCATTGCTTCCTTTTACAGTACTTTTTAATATCGGTTTTAGATTTTACGCTCTCATGTTATGGTTCGTGTTGGAGGCGGTTGGGATACTCTGTCCCATTATCTAGACAAACACGATCCATGCCGTTGTAAAGCACAACATCGCACATCTGTAGCTGCTCGACTGATACCACGCTCAATCAATCAAAACAATGGTGGTATTGAGTTAAATAAAGCACAAGTGATTTACGAACGGTAAGTAAAAAAAAATTAAAAATTATATCAGGTTTTAGTAACCATTGAGTGATGTGACTTCAATTCATAGAGATTATTATTTTCGAGTGATTCCATCTTCACATCCCTGGTTTGGACTTTAATTCTGATTTTTATGAATTGGAGTTATACGGCGGATGGCAATGTTTTACATATTATACAACATTACTGAGAGAATTATCAAAGTTGTGAAGATTGATTCAATTATTTACAGATTGCATGTCCCGGTCTTCGCTGTTATTCAGATTTTTATTTTTTGGTCCGGAACGCCACTATATTTTTAAATTTAAGATTTCGACGTTTGCTACCGGTAAAAAGAAACGGGCGCTTCATACAAGCCGAGAAGCTCGTTCATTCCATTTTACGAATTTCTTTAAAATCTGCTTATTTTACCTTTTAAATGTTTTTACTATTTAAGTTCTCAATAATATAGCCCCCACTGTAACATCCGACAACCAGTGATGTCATTTTCACTTCGATCGAAATTTTTCACCTCACCTTTAAGGCCTGTCACTTCGACACTTCATCTTTCCCAGAATCACTTCGATTTTGACCAATCAGAATTATTTCTTGTATTTCTTTATTTCTTGTAAATCCTAGCACGACAATGATGAACATTATATTTATTGTGCTAGTCACATAGATTACATTCACTGTGGACAATAAAATTCGTATGGACTTAAAACTAAATACATATGTATAACATTATCATGAACAACGTACATAAATAAATTAATAAATAAATAAATAACATTGCATTTGTGTAGGTAAGAAGGAAAAGAAAGTAAACAAGTAAGGAAGCCTAAGTTCGAGTGGAATCGAACATTAGATACTCAGCTGTATGCTTTCATTGTTTGTTTGCGTTTGTTCGATATAGGGTGTATTTTATATGAAACGAGTGCTGCATAAACAGGGCGCAGCCACGTCCATTTTCAAAATTTGTATCAATCATCCAAATAAGCATATAAATATTATTGTTAGTGCAAAATTGCATCCCTCTATGACTTTTAGTTACAAGGACTTCACGTTACAAATTCCAAAAGGGTGTTCCAGAAATATGTTTGTTAAAAAGTAGGCGTGGTCATAAACCGATTTCAATACATTTTTGCGTGTCTATTAACACATGTTATAAAAGTGTATAAACCAAGTTTCGTCATAATATCTCAGTTATTTGTCGAGTAATAGGCTCGTAGATTCCTTTGTATAAAAAGAGGCGGTGCCACGCCCATTTTCCAAACTTTTTTTTATTTTTTGTTTCCGGTCTATTGTAGAACTCATGTCACAAAATTTCAATGAATTATCTTTATATTTCACAGAGATATCGCTTAAAATGGTTTTATTAGGTCACTTTATAATACCCATATATAAAAGTGAGCGTGATCGTCAACCGATTTTGGTAATTTTTCGTCCACACATTTGGCTAAGTAAATATATCACGCGTACCAAATTTCAGCGATATGTCTTTAACGGTTTCTGAGTTATGGCTTATAAAACTTTCAATATTTGCCCCTTAATAAGTGGGCGTGGCACCGCCCATTTTCCAAAATTTTTATATTTTTTGTTTTATGTCCGTAGTTGGACTCCTGCCACAAAATTTCAGTGATAGATCTTTATATTTGACAGAGATATCGCTTAAAATGTTTTTATTAGGCCCCTTTATAGTTCCCATATATAAAAGTGGGCGTGGCCGTCAACCGATTTTGATAATTTTTCGCCAAAACATTTGTCTAAGTAAGCAAATTACGCATACCAAATTTCATCGATATATCTTCAACGGTTTCTGAGTTATGACATATAAAACTTTCACTATTTGACCCTTAATAAGTGGGCGTGGCACTGCCCATTTTCCAAAACTTCATCAAATTTCTTCATAAGGGCCTGAGCTCAATACGTGGGTAAAATTTTATCACTCTAGCTATATTAGTGGCTGAGATACCAAATTTCCGATTTTTTCTATATAGGAAAAGTGGGCGTGGTCATGGTCCGATTTCGCCCATTTTCAATACCAACCGTCCCAGTCTCGATACCAACTTGCATTTCAAATTTCATCAAAATATCTCAATTTTTACGCGAGTTAGAGTGCGTACGGACGGACGGACGGACGGACATGGCTCAATCGATTTCTCTTTTCACCCTGATCATTTTGATATAAATAAGTCTATATCTATCTCGATTATTTCATTATGTTACAATCCACCGTTATGAAATCAAAATTATAATACTCTGTGTACTAGTACAGCTGAGTATAAAAATAATAATAAACAAGTAAGGAAGCCTAAGTTCGAGTGGAATCGAACATTAGATACTCAGCTGTATGCTTTCATAATTTGTTTGCGTTTGATGGAAACACGGTGTACTTTATATAAAGCGAGTGCTGCATAAAGTGGGCGTAGCCACGCCCATTTTCAACATTTTTACCAGTCATCCAACTAAGCATATGAATATTATTCTTTGTGCAAAATTTCATTCCTTTTTGACTTCTAGTTACAAAGATGTCACGTTACAAATTCCCAAAGGGTGTTCCAGAAATATCTTTGTTAAAAAGTAGGCGTGGTCATAAACCTATTTCAATAAATTTTTGCGTGTCTATTAACACAAGTTATAGAAGTATATAAACCAAGTTTGGTCATAATATCTCAATTGTTTGTCGAGTTATGGGCTCCGAAATCTCGTAGATTCCTTTGTCTAAAAGGAGGCGGTGCCACGCCCATTTTCCAAAATTTTTCTGTTTTTTGTTTTATGTCCATAGTTGGACTTCTGCCATAAAATTTCAATGATATATCTTTATATTTGACAGAGATATCGCTTAAAATGTTTTTACTGGGTCACTTTATAATACCCATATATAAAAGTGGGCGTGGTCGTCAAACGATTTTGGTAATTTTTCGTCCACGTATTTGTCTAAGTAAATATATCACGCGCACCAAATTTCATCGATATATCTTTAACGGTTTCTGAGTTATGGCCTATAAAACTTTCAATATTTGCCCCTTAATAAGTGGGCGTGGCACCGCCCATTTTCCAAAATTTTTATATTTTTTGTTTTATGTCCGTAGTTGGACTCCTGCCACAAAATTTCAGTGATAGATCTTTATATTTGACAGAGATATCGCTTAAAATGTTTTTATTAGGCCCCTTTATAGTTCCCATATATAAAAGTGGGCGTGGCCGTCAACCGATTTTGATAATTTTTCGCCAAAACATTTGTCTAAGTAAGCAAATTACGCATACCAAATTTCATCGATATATCTTCAACGGTTTCTGAGTTATGACATATAAAACTTTCACTATTTGACCCTTAATAAGTGGGCGTGGCACTGCCCATTTTCCAAAACTTCATCAAATTTCTTCATAAGGGCCTGAGCTCAATACGTGGGTAAAATTTTATCACTCTAGCTATATTAGTGGCTGAGATACCAAATTTCCGATTTTTTCTATATAGGAAAAGTGGGCGTGGTCATGGTCCGATTTCGCCCATTTTCAATACCAACCGTCCCAGTCTCGATACCAACTTGCATTTCAAATTTCATCAAAATATCTCAATTTTTACGCGAGTTAGAGTGCGTACGGACGGACGGACGGACGGACATGGCTCAATCGATTTCTCTTTTCACCCTGATCATTTTGATATAAATAAGTCTATATCTATCTCGATTATTTCATTATGTTACAATCCACCGTTATGAAATCAAAATTATAATACTCTGTGTACTAGTACAGCTGAGTATAAAAATAATAATAAACAAGTAAGGAAGCCTAAGTTCGAGTGGAATCGAACATTAGATACTCAGCTGTATGCTTTCATAATTTGTTTGCGTTTGATGGAAACACGGTGTACTTTATATAAAGCGAGTGCTGCATAAAGTGGGCGTAGCCACGCCCATTTTCAACATTTTTACCAGTCATCCAACTAAGCATATGAATATTATTCTTTGTGCAAAATTTCATTCCTTTTTGACTTCTAGTTACAAAGATGTCACGTTACAAATTCCCAAAGGGTGTTCCAGAAATATCTTTGTTAAAAAGTAGGCGTGGTCATAAACCTATTTCAATAAATTTTTGCGTGTCTATTAACACAAGTTATAGAAGTGTATAAACCAAGTTTGGTCATAATATCTCAATTGTTTGTCGAGTTATGGGCTCCGAAATCTCGTAGATTCCTTTGTCTAAAAGGAGGCGGTGCCACGCCCATTTTCCAAAATTTTTCTGTTTTTTGTTTTATGTCCATAGTTGGACTCCTGCCATAAAATTTCAATGATATATCTTTATATTTGACAGAGATATCGCTTAAAATGTTTTTACTGGGTCACTTTATAATACCCATATATAAAAGTGGGCGTGGTCGTCAAACGATTTTGGTAATTTTTCGTCCACGTATTTGTCTAAGTAAATATATCACGCGTACCAAATTTCATCGATATATCTTTAACGGTTTCTGAGTTATGGCCTATAAAACTTTCAATATTTGCCCCTTAATAAGTGGGCGTGGCACCGCCCATTTTCCAAAATTTTAGTATTTTTTGTTTTATGTCCGTAGTTGGACTCCTGGCACAAAATTTCAATGAATTATCTGTATATTTGACAGAGATATCGCTTAAAATGTTTTTATTAGGCCCCTTTATAGTGCCCATATATAAAAGTGGGCGTGGCCGTCAGCCGATTTTGACAATTTTCAGTCAAAACATTTGTCTAAGTAAGCAAATTACGCGTACCAAATTTCATCGATATATCTTCAACGGTTTCTGAGTTATGACATATAAAACTTTCACTGTTTGACCCTTAATAAGTGGGCGTGGCACCGCCCATTTTCCAAAATCTCATCAAATTTCTTCATAAGAGCGTGAGCTCAATACGTGGGTGAAATTTCATCGCTCCAGCTATATTAGTGACTGAGATACCAAATTTACGATTTTTTCTATATAGGAAAAGTGGGCGTGGTCATGGTCCGATTTCACCCATTTTCAATACCAACCGTGCCAGTCTCGATACCAACCTGCATTCCAAATTTCATCAAAATATCTCAATTTTTGCGCGAGTTAGAGTGCGTACGGACGGACGGACGGACGGACGGACGGACGGACGGACTGACGGACGGACGGACATGGCTCAATCGATTTCTCTTTTCACCCTGATTATTTTGATATATATAAGTCTATATCTATCTCGATTATTTCGTTCTGTTACAATCCACCGTTATGAAATCAAAACTATAATACTCTGTGTACTAGTACAGCTGAGTATAAAAAAATAAGCTAGTAAGCATTGTAAAAATGCTCAATTTGCCTTTTGAATCGCAGTGCATTGCTTGTCTCCCTTGTTCTCATGGGAATAGAGTTCCAAAGACGTATTGCGTTAACGAAAAACTGCCGTTCGGAAATAAGTGTTTTATATTTAATGTGAACAATTAATGTTGACCTTGGCGATTTAAGGAACTGGAGCCTCTCATAAAGATATTTTGGTTCCTCTGTATATATGATTTTGTGAATTAGTAGGAGAGTTCTAATCTTTAATAAATTGTCAAAAGACGAGTTTAGAATCATTTTAGCACTATCCGAAACATGGTCACGTCTCTTAAGACCGAATACATATCTCGTTATGCTGTTATATGCGACATTTAATTTCCTACTACAGATTGCGTCACAGTTTGCAAAAACTTCACAACCATATAACAGCGTGGGTATTAAATACGATTTAGCTAGGAGAAGGCGAATATTGCGTGGAAGGAAGTATCGGGTTGACCAAAGCGCACGGAGCATTCCATACACTTTCCCAGTAGCACTGAAAATATGGTCATTCCATGTAAGTGTTCTGTTGAAAATTACCCCAAGATTCTTTGCCGAGTTCACATATTCGATATCAGTATTCCCTAGCTGGATTTTATCGACTAGACCAAGATCCAGAGTTCTCCTATGTATTACTAGACATTTAGACTTGTTGGGATTTAACCATAAGCCGTTCAAAGCAGCCCATTCAGAAACACGAGCTAAATCAGAATTTACATTTGCAACACAGTCACTCAAACGATTTGTTTTGCAATCTATATACAGCTGCACATCATCAGCATACATATGTACACTAGACCGTATCGCAAAAAATAAAGTTCGCCGTACGCCCCCGCATATGATGCCTTTTTGGAAAACATTTCCGGAACATTTTTAATTTTTTTTTTTGGACGCCGCTAGATGTCGCTAAAACTAATTTTTCTCGTATCTTCGGTGTTTATAGTCCGATCTCAAAGTTTAATACACCAATGTCCTTGGCTTGAAAGGGTGGCTTATACTATGGAATATTATTAACCCTATGTGCGCCATTGGGGTCACTACCACCCAGTACCTACTTTATACCACCCTAATGTACGATTTTTATGTCTGCATGTTAAACGTAGTCAAAAATCATTAATCTTTTGCAAAATAAGCATTTCGATCGCTTGAGCAGAACCCGAAATAACACATGTTCAACATTCCGAGGAATTTAGGTTTTTCGGTTCCTTTGGTCTTTTAGGTTAATTTTACAGAAATATTTTCTGAGGAGACCCCTAGTAAAATTTTATGCCAAATAATTTTCTAAAATATTTTAACCCTCTCATATGAATAATACGTGATATATTTACTTAGCCAAATGTGTGGACGAAAAATTACCAAAATCGGTTGACGACCACTCCCACTTTTATATATGGGTATTATAAAGTGGCCTAATAAAACCATTTTAAGCGATATCTCTGTGAAATATATAGGTAATTCATTGAAATTTTGTGACATGAGTTTTACAATAGACCGGAAACAAAAAATAAAAAAAGTTAGGAAAATGGGCGTGGCACCGCCTATTTTTATACAAAGGAATCTACGTGCCTATTACTCGACAAATAACTGAGATATTATGACGAAACTTGGTTTATACACTTTTATAACATGTGTTAATAGACACGCAAAAATGTATTGAAATCGGTTTATGACCACGCCTACTTTTTAACAAAGATATTTCTGGAACACCCTTTTGGAATTTGTAACGTGAAGTCTTTGTAACTAAAAGTCATAGAGGGATGAAATTTTGCACTAACAATAATATTTATATGCTTATTTGGATGATTGATATAAATTTTGAAAATGGGCGTGGCTGCGCCCTGTTTATGCAGCACTCGTTTTATATAAAATACACCCTATATCGAACAAACGCATACAAACAATGAGAGCATACAGCTGAGTATCTAATGTTCGATTCCACTCGAACTTAGGCTTCCTTACTTGTTTATAATGCTATGTGCATATATTTAGTGTGTGTGCAGTAAAAGTGCTAAAAATTGCATTTGAAAATTCGAAGCGGTGAACGTCAAGAAAAATCCACAGTGAAGCGGTGAAAAATACAAGAAAAATCAATTGTGCTATTCTTCTTGATTTTGTGTTTTCTCTACAGTTTCAATTAAAAATGAAATACTCTAGTGATAGTGTTAGACAAAAATGGAGAAAATTTGTCCTATTTTATTCTGGATCTTGAGGTTTTCCAATTTTTTCCAGGGCTGCATAGTAATGTTATTTTTAACAATAAACAAAAACAATTTGTTTCTGTTCAAATTTTGGATTTTATAAACGTAAAAAGCATAACAAAATCCATTTCGTTTCAACTGTTATCAAAAAAAATATATATAATTTTTTTATTTTGATAATTATCAAAACAATTATTTAAAAAAAAATTGTTTCAACTTTAAACGAAAAAATTAAATTTCAATAATTTCGTTTTCTGTGAAGTAAAAAATTTTACATACTATGTATGTACGTACATGAATAAAAACAAATACAATTTTGGTAATTTTTTTGATATCAAGGAAACAAAATTTATATTGACAAAAGTTTATTGATAATTTTTGAAACGAAAAAATTTTGTTTTTGATAACACTGGTCGACAAGATTTTGTTACAGAAATAAAATTCTACTTTTCTAAAGGATTTTGGTGCGCTGAATCCGAATCTGAAGTCAGATTTTCTGTAATACGCACAGTTTTTTAGATATTCATGCCCAAAGAGGCGGAAAACACATTTTTGGCTATATTCACTCCTCAATATCTTTTAAATTACTTACTTATTTTAAAAATTGATTAAATCTATTGAAAACACTGACATTTCTCTTGAAGAAACCGTTTTAATATTTCAAATATCTTTCTTGTAACTTGCAATATTGCATATTAAGCTTCATTAGTTTTGCAATATTTTCTCCATACAAAAATAATTAAAAATTTTGAAGCACGCTTTTAGGCAGTTTATTGTATTATGGACGTATGTAAGTGGCTTTGTAAAAAAAATTTTTCTGCTGAGCAACTACAAAATTTGATTGCGCCTATAACATGCTACAAATG
This sequence comes from Urophora cardui, assembly GCA_960531455.1. Classification (NCBI taxonomy): domain Eukaryota; kingdom Metazoa; phylum Arthropoda; class Insecta; order Diptera; family Tephritidae; genus Urophora; species Urophora cardui. The sequence continues at coordinate 69,806,599 of OY482671.1, read as the reverse complement.
CTGCCGTTGTTTTCGACGACAAATACCTTATTGTGCAAAAACATATATTACTACATACCTAAATTAGATATCCGAAAAATTAAAACGTTGTCTTCAAGAGAAATGGCCGAGCTTTCAATAGCTTTAATCAATTTTTAAAATAAGTAAGTAATTTAAAAGATATTAAGGAGTGATATAGGCAAAAAACGTGTTTGGAAAGAATACCAGTGTAATCAACAAAACAAAATAATTTTGGACATTTTCATAGATTGTGAACAAATGGGAAAGACTATGAACAACTGGGCATAGGTTATGAACAAGATTTTCATTGATTGTGAGCATATGGGAACAATTTTTACACCTCCTGCTAATAATAAAGAAACAAAATTTAATTTTATTTTCAAATGTCTTTATTTCAAAGTAGAATTGCTTACTAACTAATATTATATATATACATATTAAAATACAATTTTTTGCGTTGTAATTAGCGCAATTTTTTATTCCAATTGCGGAATCCAAGAAATTATGTAAACTCTGAAATATTAACAATTTGTTATATATCCGATATTTGTGAGAGGAAAAAAGTGTTATACAAATTTGTATGTAGAGCTACTCGACTCTGAAAATGAAGAAATCGGGTCCGACTGACTGATTGAGCTACTAGCTGAAGATTGGTCTGAATGTTTGCCACAACATGTTGAAATTGGGGCCAATTTCTGCGATTAAAAAAATTCGATATATTATACTATATTTCATTTAAAATTTGTTTTCTCACATTTGCAAGTCGCCACTCATTGACTAGGCCACGAAACTTTATGCGAGTGCCAATTTCATCATTATAAATCTCTTTAATGTCAGCTTCTGTCATGGCCTTGAAGCAGTCGATATTTATTTTGACATTTGTTATTTATTTAACAGATTGAAAAATTCAGACTCTGCTTCTCTTACAGTGACAATCTCAGCGCCTGACAAATCTTATTATAATAATAATAATACAATGGCGCTATTATAACTCTGACGAGTTTTATGGCCGAGCTTCTCTCCCAATTCGTGGTGTGCTCCTTTTTTGTTTTTTTTCCTACTAATTGGGTGGACCTACAGTTTTATGCCGGCTCCGAACGGCGAAAGCATTTTTTGTGAGAAGCTTTTTCATGGCAGAAATACTCTCGGAGGGTATGCCGCCCACTGCCGAAAGGTGACCGCTGCTCTTAAAAAACCCAATAATTGGATTTTTACTAATAGAAAAATTGTTTTGGTGTTTTGCTCGGACCGTGGTTTGAACCCGAGACCTCTGGTATAGCAGGCGAGCACTCTACCCACTGCACCACAGCGGCCACGACAAATCTTAATTAAAAGAAAAAAAATAAACAGAAATGAACTTTTAGTTTTTTTGTTACACGTACGGCTTTGAAGTTAATATAAAGGATTTAAAATGTCTCAAAGCATTAAACTGAACTATCGCAGAAATAATAGCAAATTAAAATTAAATATAAATTAATACCTTCTAAATTTGTAGAAAACATATATTCAATGCATTGTTGACCTACGGCGCTTTCCATATTTAGCACTTCAATGTATGTACACTATTTCGTTATTAAAAAAAACCATCATTAAATGTCATACCTGCAGTGATATATATATAATAGCTCAATACTTACCTCTGGTTTTGTTAATTTGCACAATTATATATTTCTAAACAATATTAAATTCAACTATTGTCGCTCTTGACGCACAGAAAGTGTTTGTAGTCCAGAGTTTGTTTTCCCTATGCACGCGTGCAAAAGCTTTTTGTAGCTTTCACACCAACAGCCTCACACCGACACTACACAACTCTTCGTACACGAAAAGAAATTTTGTTTGTTGGCAATTTTTTGTTCAACGATTTCTAGTCAGCGTTAGGCTGTTGAGCTAGCAGCACTGTAGACCTGTAGGCAAGGTTAGGTGGAAAAGAAAAAATGACGGAACCCATTTAGGTGAATATAGCGGACAGTAGCAGCACAGAGTTGCATTTGAATTACTCTAAAAAACTTTAGAGCTTGGAAACAAAACAAAACTAACTTTTAACTTCAGCTATCCTACGTTGATCACTTAAAAACACTTTCTCAATCTGTTTTAAAGAGTGCACTTTGATATAATTATTTATTATAGAACTCTACCACGATCTTAAAATATGTTTGTCATACATTTTCGCTGCGCCGGCAACCCTTTTCTGGCAATGGAACCAATTTTGGTGAATTTCCCAAAATCCCATCTCAAAGCTTGCCTACAGTTCTACAGTGGTAGACAGAAAAGGGTTGCCAGCGTTACGAAAATATGTGAAAAAAAAATATACGCTTTGTTTTCTTGCTCTTATTTTGTTTGTGTTCTTTGTGAAGATAGTAATATTAGTAATAATAATGATAATAATAATATTAATAATAATGTTAATAATAATTCATGTTAATTATTAAATAAGTGAATATTTTAAAAATATAAATGCACGCGCGCCATCTGTTGGAAAATAGCGGTGGTTATAGCTTAATCTCATTAGTAAATATGTTGCATATATTTAGACAGCAGCTAGAAATCACATACATACGTACAGGTGAAACTAATAAAAGCGTGTTAAAAATAAAACAAACTTTTTCACTGTCAATTAAAATTTAAAAAACTTTGAAGACTTTAAGATTTATATTTCAGATCCAATTCGAAATATCGACCAAATTTTAATTGACATGGTGAAACATAATAAGAAACATGATACAATATTTTTACGTAATATTTTTTTTAGTAATAAAGATTTTTCATTTTCTGCTCTTATTTTTTATTCACATTTTTTTGGTTTGTGTTTTTTGTGAAGTTAATAATAATATCCATTTCCAATTTCAAAATTTTAGTCTTCGACCATGATTGAGTTTTTTTTGGGTGTAGGCAAGAGCTTTTTGTGCTTTTAACACATGCACAATATGTGAGAATGTTAGTTTGATAATCCCTGTTGTAGTCACATATTATGCACAATGTTCACATAATATGATCAGGGATGCCACTACGACATTTTTTTCCTACCAAAAACCTACCAAAATCGCTTCGAAACTACCATTTTTTTAAATGTGAGATTTAACGATATTCAACAAATTCATTTAGGGTAACTGTCCCAGTAACCGACTACCCTGTAGTCACCTTTGTTTTTTTTACCGCTTAAAATAAAAAAAAACTGTTTGCATATTTATTTATTTATTTTTTTTTCAAAACTTTAGTATTAAGTTTAATATTATTTGTACAAATTTCAATTAATTTTAGAATGAGTGATAAAAATGTGAAGGAAAAGAGGGGGAAGCAGCAGTTTCCAGATAAACAAAAACTTGAATTGGCGTTAAATGATATTCGGATAAGTTTGGATTGGGTATTAGTGGCTGCCACCACTCGTCCAGTACGGAGGAAATGAGGATCTGCATTTTGTGGAATAACGTTTGAGGAATAATGAGGGCAAGCAACTGATCCTGAAGGAAACGTAAGAAGATTTATCGGGGAAATAGCGGACATTGTTTCCACTTGGTACAGCAAACACATTTACCACGAACGACCTTGTTTGCTTCATACAGCGTAAAATGTCAGATGCCTTTCTGCTTTCAATCTCCTACAGTTGTGTCTATGGGGGCATGTAAACTTGAAGCTCAAAGAAAACGTTTCTATTTATGTTTTGTCAACAGTGTTGTGGCAATGTGACGAAATGTACCAAATCAGTGATCTTAGTTGAACGAAGGCAAAAACCTACCAAAATTCAAATCGTCCTACCAACCTACCAAAAAGAAATCCTACCAGTTTTGGTAGGAAAAGCCCAAAAGTGGCATCCTTGAATATGATCAATTGTGTTTGATTTTCAAATAATTAAGCTATGAACAATGTTCACAAGTTGTACACATTTTTGTGTATAATTTATGCACAATTTTAATAGACTGTACAGAATTTATGATTATTAGGAATAATTTATACGCAAAGTACATATTCAAAAATGTTCTTAAACATTTTATAGTTATGAACAGATTGTGCATAAATAATGCACGACAGTTTTCTCCGTGTAGAAAGAACAGGTCTTCAAATCATTTTCGATGAATTCATTTTTTTGTGTTTCGTTTGATTTGGCAAATGTGCAAAATTTTTAACGAAATCAAAAAAATTGAAATAAAAAAATTACGTTGTACGGTTAAACCGTTTATGGCTGTATTGACGTTTGTACACCACTCCTTTTTTTGTTGTTTGTTTGTTTTGAATTCCTTTTTTATTCACTTTCAAATAAAAAGTTTGAAATATTTTTCATCTGCAGAAAAATCGGATAATCTTACACCCAGCATGTGCACTAGGAGTTTTAATTTTATGCACAGTATTATAGGTTTTCTAGGAGTAAATTACTGAAACTTCTATTAATATTGGTCAGAAACTGGACCAAACGTTGAAACGTTGTTACAAATTAATTTTATTTTTAAATCGAAATTTTTTCAATCTGCTACACTGTCGGTATGACAAATTCATTTCAGTCCAATTAGAGTTCCGTCAATTTCGTCGCAATCTCGTTTACATTATTTTTATCTAGATAAAGAAAAAACAGCATTGCCCTGCCAAGTGAACAAAAATAAAAGGGTCCTTAAACTTGCACTGAAAAACAGCACAGGAGTTTAAACTTAGTTCAAATTTGAACGGAGTTTTACAAAACTAAATTTAAACTTAGTTTAAACCTGCACTGAAAAACTGGCCCTTAATATTGAGTGTTCAAAACCTATTGGAAGAAATTTAATTTTCTTTCTAGCTAGAGAAAGTAATACGGTGTACTGTAGTTTTTTCTCTTTTTTTCAGGTCCCCACCGTCTACACGCAAAACTATTTCCAATATCAATCACCCAATTTCTTCCGCTATTGTATCTCACTCGCCACAACTTCCTGGCAACATTTCGTGCAACAACTTATCAATAAATTTTGGATCTAGCAACAAAAATAATGGTAGTAGTCCAAACCCACAACGTAAATTTCTTAATCACCTTGGCACGGCGAATGCTTCATATGCTAGTCCGAATATATTGCCCTCACCGAATTTAATTCGGCGAACGACGTCACCAAACTTTCGGAATTCGATTGATACACGTAAGAATCATGGCTCATTTGATTTCGGAAATTCTAGTGGCCACAAATCCTTTCCGATTAGCAATGAAAGTGTTGGTAACCATGTGCAATTGGCTGGATTAAACTATTCGGCTGAACAAACCGGGAATGGTATTTCCCAAATGGGCACCGCTAAGTCGGATGGCAGTACGAACAGCACCAACAGCGGAAACATAAGCGACAATGGGAGTGAGATCAGTGACGAAGGCTATCGGAGTTTGGGTATCATACAATTCAACGTTCAGAAAGGAGAATCCCACAGCCAAGCTTCGGTGGAAGAAGTTCACTGCAATGGTAAGGATATGCTTAAATAAGTGTGAAAATGCCGATTCCAATATCCTAGTATATTTGTACTCAGCTGTACGTAGTGCACATAGTATTATAGTTTTGATCACATAACGGTAGTACGTAACACCATGAAATAATCGAGATAGATATGGACTTATGTATATATGTAAAAATTATCAGGGTGAAAAAGAAATCGCTTCTAACCTGCGGAAAAATTTAAATATTTCAATGAAATTTGGTACACAGATTCCTATGGGGACTGAGAAGGTTGGTATTGAAAACGGGCAAATAGGGTGGCTACAGGAGCGGATTTACTTAGGGGCAACATGGGCAGCTGCCCAAGGCGCCGTTTCAATAGGGGCGCCAAAACTAAGACAAGGAAAAAAAAATTTTTTTTATTTATCAAAAAAAGTTTTTTTGAATATTACAACAAGAATGAAAGATTTTTTCAATTTTTTACAGAGAAAAAATTAATCAAAGTACATTTCAGAACATTCGTACAGTTCTTAACCTTCGCCCCAGTGGGACTTTCATATCGCTCATTTGCTGCATTTGCACTTTTCAAAATACACAACTTTTCAGGAAGGGAAATTTTGAGATTCAACCGCCATATGGTGCGCAAATAAATGCAACATTTGGTTTGTATCTGAAGCGCTTAGTTTTCAAAAAATCATAAAGAATTTTTTACTCAACATGAAGTACATATGATGTAACTAACTATTCTGCAGCATTAACTCAAAAATCACGTTTTTTGATTCATGCCGGTCTTGCAGCAAATGAGCGATATGTAAGCACTAAGTTTTAGTAGCTTGTGTGCAGTAAATGACGTGAAAGATTCAAATTTAATTGAAATTTCAAATTTAAAAATCAAGTAGGCATTGAAGTATTTTTCCGGGGAAATGCGCGAGCTCACTTTTTCAAAGGAAACTAAGATCTGAATATTTTCTGTTTCTGGTTAATTTGAATAGTTCGCTCCTCTATACCAGCGATGGGCGAAAATTTGGCTCTTGCAGCAGTCTCGGAGCCAGCAAGAGGATGGAGAGGGGCTGATTTGTTTTTCGGTGATAAGGGGAATGCAAAACAGTTAAAATCAGCGTATATTGCCTCACTCGTCATGTTCATCGCAAGAAGCCTGCGGAAACACTAAAAATCAAAAACCAAAACCACCAACTCTCAGCCACGATCAACAATTCTCGAACTGTGTTGCCGTAGTACGGAAACAAAATAATACGATTTTCGTCAAGAATTACGAAAAAAGTAATTAATACTGAATTTTTCGATTTTTAGGTAGCATTAGGTACATTTAGTTTGTGCGTATTTCACATCTACATGCAAATCGATTTATTTACAAACTATATACATACTTTTAGTAGGCGCATTTCTGTCGTACCCAAGCATGAAAAGAATACTCGCTTATTCATAAAATTACCTTCAAAGCAACAACACCAACTCGACTATTTTTAAAATAGTCGAGTTGGTGTTGTTGCTTTGAAGGTAATTTGATGCATAAGCGAGTATTCTTTTCATGCTTGGGTACGACAGAAATGCGCCTAGTGTTGATAGTAGCAGAGCATAGTTGTAATAGTATTAGTTGTAGAAAAGAGTACTAACCCTGGAAAAAAATGTGCGATTCATCCCGAAAGAGATTTGTCCCGGATTGATCTCTTTCGAGAACAATCGGTCCACAATTAGTCCCCGATTGTTCCCGTACGGGCATAAATGTAGACTAATTGTAGACCAATTGTTCCCGAACGGGTATAAATGTAGACTAATTGTTCCCTAATAAATGTAGATTAACCGCTTTCATCCCGAACGGGTATAAATGTAGATTAATCGCTTTCATCCCGAATGGGTACAAATGTAGATTAACCGCTTTCATTCCGAACGGGTACAAATCTAGATTCCTTAAATGTAGAAATTTTACAAAAATATGCAATGTATTTAAAAAATTGTAGAACAACTGGTAAAACGAATTGAACACCCTTTCTTTTAATAACAATGATGAATAATAATTTTAATAAAATGTTGCCTAAAATATTCTATGAAAAAATCCCTTACATTACGCTCATATAATGCATACTCAAAACTTCAATTTTTTTTATTTATTTATTGAGATTTTTTTTCAAAAGTAAAACATTATATAATCTTTATTTAAATATGTATGAACATTTACAATTTTTTAAAGATTGTTATTAAAAATTGCCTTGGCGAACAACTTGGAAAAATCTACATTTGTACCCGTTCGTGCTGGAAGCGATTGATCTACATTTGTACCCATTGGGAATGAAAGCGATTAATCCACATTTGTACCCGTTCGGGATGTAAGCGATTGATCTACATTTGTATCCGTTCGGGATAAAAGCGATTGATCTACATTTGTACCCATTGAGGATGAAAGCGATTAATCTACATTTGTACCCGTTCGGGATGTAAGCGATTGATCTACATTTGTACAAGTTCGGGATGAAAGCGATTAATCTACATTGGTACCCGTTCGGGTATACAAATTGATCAATTAGTCTCTTCATAGGACATGCTCGAACAAATGCGATCAATTCACTCCATATAAAGGGATGTAAAATTGTATTAGTCGCATGCTCCCTTGCCATTGATCCCGGACACGTCCCGGATTAATCGCATTTTTTGCAGGGAAAACACATTTATTATACTTATACTTACACAATGACACCCTCCCTGTTGACAACGGCGCTCTTCCCCCAGAGTTTCCGCTCCTACAATACATAAATTATTTTAGTGAAAATAATATTTGGTTTATGAAACTCACTCACATTCGTTTCATAGAAAATACGTAATTTATTTTTATATTATTTTAGCAATGTCAAAATTCAAGAACTTACATTTATAATTTTCCTTATATTAAATAGAATCTGTTATACAAAAAAGAATGTGTGTCTGTTCTTTATAGACTCCCAAACTAATCAACCGATCTTTATGAAATTTTTGTAGTAGATTCATGTGGTATTAACGATAGCGTATATAGAATTTCAATAAGTGGGAACTTCTCGGAATACAGGCCTACATGTTGACCCAGAGTGACTCAGATAGACCTTGAGCAATATTGGTACCAAATTAAAGGTGCTAAGCTGGCCTTCCATTTAATTACATTTTTTTTCAATAATTTTTAGGTGATACGAAGAAAAAACCATGAAAGTACCCATTTGTGATACCAAATTGTTTGACGCTGCGGCAATACTGCTGCACACTGCCTCTCAGGCACGAACCAGTGATGGAAAATGACTCGTACCTGTGCAGTTTTCGGATATTTGGGAAGTAGCAAGGCCATAATGTATAATCAATTGATTTTCGCACTATTCTGCGAAACTCAATAAATATTTTTCGATCACAATGCCATTTTTGTTTGCTTCATAGTAAAGAAACGGTTGTTTTTTCATATGTAGCCATATAAACTTTATTACAAAGTAATCTCCATAAAAGTAGGACGCGCAAATATGCGTAAGAAAGGTTTTGTATGAGATCCTTATTATACAATATGTGCTGTAAACTTATTTTATCAAGCTAACGGTACCAACAGACGATTTTCAAATTGATTGCACAATGAAATTCAAAAATTCACCACTTTTTGTACAAATTTGACACAATTGGAAACTTTCATTTTCCATCACTGCCACGAATAAAGGCGGCGACTACTCTCTCGTTCTCAATCTTGCTTATGTGTTAGTGAGTTCTTCCTCAGTTCTTCTCCCCTTATGCTGAACTTGGGTTGCGTCCTCACCAGCAGTGGGAGCCTCCCCCCACCCACTGGGAGGCTGCGGAAGTCGTAAAAAAAGCACTTTGTGAAGCAATTTTATAAAGGCTGAGCTTTTGTATATATAATATTTATGTTAATAATAATAATAATAATAATAATAATAATAATAATAATAATAATAATAATAATAATAATAATAATAATAATAATAATAATAATAATAATAATAATAATAATAATAATAATAATAATAATACAATGGCGCTATTATAACTCTGACGAGTTTTATGGCCGAGCTTCTCTCCCAATTCGAGGTGTGCTCCTTTTTGTTTTTCCTACTAATTGGGTGGACCTACAGTTTTATGCCGGCTCCGAACGGCGAATGCATTTTTTGTGAGAAGCTTTTTCATGGCAGAAATACTCTCGGAGGGTATGCCGCCCACTGCCGAGAGGTGACCGCTGCTCTTAAAAAACCCAATAATTGGATTTTTACTAATTAGAAAAATTGTTTTGGTGTTTGGCTCGGACCGTGGTTTGAACCCGAGACCTCTGGCATAGCAGGCGAGCACTCTACCCACTGCTCCACAGCGGAAACTAAAAAAACCGTCAGTCATTCCGCGGGCGGTCGATTATGCGTCAGTGAGGCACCTGAACTTGACAAAAAAGTGCAAATCGGTTGTATGGGAGCTATATGTTATAGTGGTCCGATCTTTAAAATTTTCGGTAACCTTGTTTGGACCAGACCTGGGTAATATCAAGTACCAGTACGACTTGTGACAAGTACATTTTAAAAGAATTGTACTGGTACTGGTACTGGCATTCCCAAAATTTTCAAGTACAAGTACAAGTCCAAGGAATTGAAAAAGAATTGAAGTTTTAGCAAATACTTCTAAGTATTTGAAAAGAATTGAAGGTACTTGAAAAGAATTGAAAAATGTACTTGAATCGATTTTTCAATTCTTTTCAAGTACTTTCAATTACTTACAATCTTGAAACCAATATTTAAAAAAAAATTACAAAAATAAACGATATTTTATATTTTTTACATGTCGCTTGTACTCCATATTATGTTTATTTAACAAAATGCATTTGAAATTTAACATAAATAAATAATTAAATTTAATTTAAAAAAAAAAAATAATTCAACATAAATAAAATTATAAGAAAAAATATAAAGTAACTTAATCCTAAATATCTAGAAAAACTGTCGAAATTCGACAGTAGGTGCACTCTAGTTTTTTTTAATATTGGTTTCAACTTGACGTTCCGTCCTCGATTGTAAGTAATTGAAAGTACTTGAAAAGAATTGAAAAATCGATTCAAGTACATTTTTCAATTCTTTTCAAGAACTTTCAATTCTTTTCAAGTACTTTGAAGTATTTGCTAAAACTTCAATTCTTTTTCAATTCCTTGTACTTGTACTTGTACTTGAATATTCTTACAACACGAGCCATGTTAATATCATCCATTCCTGTGAATGAATATAATTTGCAAACATAGCTTTCCAATGTTGTAAGCAATTCATCGAGGTTACAATTTGGAATTGGTGAAATGTTGCTGAGTGCTTGTATGTACGTTGAAGACTTCCGCAGAATTTCGAACGGTCAAGATGTAAATTTTCCAGGGCTAAACACAAAAGAGGATGGAGACGTTTGTATCTGTTGAAATGTTTGCCATTTATGAAACCATTTACTGAACCACTTGCCAAAATATGGTAATTTTCCATTATGTTAGACAGTCCACAAATCGAACCATTAAAAACATTTTGCTTGAAACTGCTCATAAAACGAGAATACGAAATATTAACATAAGCAAAGGGCTACCAATGTACCAAATTTCAAGCAAATCGCATAAAAAATTGATTTTTTAATAATGTATATGTACGTATTTACCTTGGCTTAAACTTAAGAAGCTCTTTCGAAACCTGTAATATAAGCGCTTAAATTTTGTATGGATTTCTTAGCGCACAGGGCTATAGTTTCAACTAATAGAGATATGATAACAACCATCAACTGATTGTCTATTGGAAAAAAGTCATCAATCAGCCAAAAGAAAATTCTGCGCATCGTATAATTACCTACATGGGTGCTCTCATACGTTTTTGTCAAGTTTAGGTGCCTGACTGACGCATAATCCACCGCCCGCGGAATGACTAACGGTTGGTTTTAGTTTCTTATTATCAGAAATATTATATATACAAAAGCTCAGCCTTTATAAAATTGCTTGAAATTTGCACTTTTTTGTCATGTTAAGGTGCCTGACTGACGCATAATCCACCGCCCGCGGAATGACTGACGGTTGTTTTTAGTTTCTTATTAATATAAACTAGTATCGCCGGTGCTCGAAATTCGACCATGCAATTTATTTTTTCAACTTTGTAGTGGTACAAAAATTAATCCTTTTCGCGGAGATACGCAACACTTTCCAAATTCCAGTTGTACCGCAACACTGATTTGCCCTTTATATCACGGTCCGACGCGAAATCATGGTCAAAATCAAGGCAGACCTAGGAAGATAGGCCCGGTGTTGAATTCAGAAATTTACCATGTATTTTGTTATTGTAATTGGTAGAGTGTAATATCAAAATGATATTTCGCCGTGGTTAAAATCTGAATTCGCCTGGGGCTCGTCCGTTCCTATTGGCCATGATGTGAATTCGCTTTGATTTTGACATTACACTCTACCTTTGTAAATAAAAAAAAGAAGTTTTTCAATTCGCCGCCGAGCCTACCTGTTAGATATGCCTTGGTCAAAATTAAAATTACTCAGTGTGCTCTCCCGCCCTCTCTCTCATTTTTCGCTTTAATGGAAAAGCAATGAAGATATTTGGCCGCGTTGATTTAGATCTGAGCGTAAACTGGGCCAATGCATATAAAATAGAGAGAGCGCTTTTAAATTAAAGCGACTCTTCAACTGTGTTTACGATATTTGTTAACACATTTACGATATCTATTTCTCTTAACTAAAAACTTTATTTATTAATTATAAAAAAATTAAATAATATATAGAAAAAATTATATGCCTATGCACTGCTCCTGACTCATACGAACACATCCATATCAATTTTATGTGGATATGAGTATGTTAAATGTGCTAAACAGCCTGACAATTGTTTGTATGGAAAAAATGTTAGCCTATTAATATATAGATATTATATATACAAAAGCTCAGCCTTTATAAAATTGCTTCTTAAAGTGCTTTTTTTCAAGACTTTCGCAGCCTCCCACCCGCGCACCCACCGATGGTATTGTGACTGACGATCGGTTTCGTAATTGGGAACGTGACTAAAACACACAGTTTTAATCTCAGCCTTTATAAAATTGATCGAAAAAAAAAACCGCTGCCTCTTGGGCTAATATAAGAATCGAATCAAATTTTTTCAATCCGTAAAATATATCAGTAATTAAATTTCACCACACAAAGGCAAGTACGGTTTTTTTTTGGAAATATTGGGGCGCGGCTTGATTTGTTTGCTCAGGGCGCTTCTAGAGGTAAATCCGCCCCTGGGTGGCTATCATACCACATCCCCAATATATCATATTCAAAAAAAAAAAAAAACACGTAAAGCTCTATAATTCAGTCATATTGCCCGAGTGATGAAATTTCATCCATGCAATGACTTCAGGTCGTTATTCGGAAATAGGCGGCACTACATCCACTTCTTAAAGAACAAATCTTAAAAGTTTAATAAGTCAAAACTCAGAAACCGTAACAGCAGTGGCGGACCTAGCATAAATTGTCTGGGCAAGCCTATGTGTGAAGTATAGCCATTAGCAATTTATGCAATTTTCTTTACTGTATTATCTAAAAGTCTGATTGCGTATCGTCATTTAGAGCGCTTGCACATTACTCGGTGCGGTATCGGATCGACATTTTTGGTTTTTACCGAAAGTATACCGAAACCTTGCCGACCACATGTATTTCAATTGGCACTTTCACATTAGTGTTGCATACATGAAATCGGAGCGGATTAATTTCGGTATACCGCAACGCGGTAAGACCGGTCAGTAAAATTTGAGGAATTACTGCAGACATTTTTGCGGCGTAATAGAAGAAGAAAAACAAAGTCAGTAAGAAACTCGTTTCGGCTATAAATGTAGCAAGTTATAATGTCTTCGTCTTCGCTAGAAGACATTATTGTTATTATTGAGTGATTTGTTGAAGTTAAAAATTTTGTTTTGCAAATTTCGATGTTTGTTTTCCTATTTTCTGCCGATTACGCACCGAAAGTATTCCCACAAGTGTGAAAAACACAGCAACGCGGAATCGTTTCGGTAAGCTGAAAATACCGAGCAAAAAATGTCGATCCGATGTCGTACCGAGTAATGTGAAAAGGCCCTTACTTTGATTAAATTCGGTTTGCATATTTGGTTTGCTGTTTATATTCATACTGTATGAAACTGAATGTATTGGAATAAATCAAGAAAATGAAGATGATGGAGAAGAATTAAATTTTTATATTCAATGGATTATATAAAAACATGTATAAGTATATGACTTTTATTGTTTTAGCTATGTCTACTTTTGGTCAGCACATCGACTAACTTGAATCAGTCGAAAATAAATTCAAGTTCTTCACCATCAGAACGTGAATTATCAAAATCAGAGGAGAAGTTATTACTTGAATCATTTGGGAAGAATTCAACTGAATTTATGACGCCAAACTTGTAAAGAAATCTCTAAATCTTACACGAAAACGCCGAGATATTTTTAGTTTCCTTATTCCGACGGAAATTTCAGCAGTAGCAAGTGGATTTGCTTATTAAAGCACTATAAGAGAATATCTAAAATATGGGTGCTTAAGTCGAATTGATTAAATTAAATTAAACTTATACTTGAAAGCTTTATAGTGCATAGCACGAGATTTATTTAATTAAATTTTTTATTATTGGGGATAAGTGGAAAAAAATTCAACAACTATTTACAGCGAAGGTTGAGTGTATAGCTATTTCACGAAAAACCATTTTCGATTATAAGCACTCCTCCCGGGGATTGAAACCGTGATACATTTCATCTTCAGCTCCATGGCCAAATCTAAGTTTCAATGATTTTGCAAAAACTTTCAAAATACAGTTTCTAAATCTTTCATTGAATCTTGACTCATAATTTTTGACAAAATTAGTTACAATAATTTTACGGAAGAAGAAATTGGTGAAAGTTGCAAAAAATAAGGTTGGCCAATACATAAGTTCGGCACTTTGAATTGCACTTGGAGCTTTCCGAAATAACAAAGTTGTGTAGCATACATATGTTCCTTTGGCATTTTTGAAAAAATTGTACTGATAACAAAAAATTTTCATTTTGTGAAAACAGTGAGCAGTTTCAATTAACAAGTACTGTAAACAGTACTATTCAGGACCTGGTTAACTAGGTTTTGATGAATCAGAATTATGATTCATCAAAATATGATTTAATCGGTTCATCGCACGTCCCTAATTTGTACCAGTACAATTGATGTCATGGCCAAATGATGCTACGGTTGTGTCAAGTGACCAGCTGACTTCTACTTTTTTCATGAGTTATGACAGAATTTATTCAATTGCCATATAAATTTGACATCGAATAAGCAAATTACAAGTGTATGTGTGTATGTTTGTCGACCTGCCATCACCTGATAATGATTTCACCATGATTGATACACACGACTGGAATGTGTGTATTAAACCCCTGCAAAGATTCACTCATTTGACGATGTAAGCCACTCGCATAAAACGGTGTGAGCCGATCTGCATAACATTAGGCGAGTTCCCGTGGCAGTGATCTAGATCCGGATAAGAAGTTTGCATGCAAATGCAACAAGAATTCTGTGATCCTGGCGTTTATCTGTATCAATTTCGGATCCGTATAGATTGTAATAGGTTGTTTTGATCCAGATAAATACCAGGATCACAAAATTGTTGGCGCATTTGCTTGCAAAATTTGTATCCGGATCTGGATCACTACCACGGGAACTCAGCTATTGGCTCAACATGTGAAAGAAGATCGTCTTACCCGGCGTCTCCACAAAAGAGAATTCAGTCATAACAAGCACCATTATAACATAGATTTCAAATGGAGACCGCCTCTGTCTTCTGGTACAACAGAGATGTCAAAGCAATTGCTTTAACATGAATGCCTTAACATGAGCTGTCAGTTTGATGATTTGACAGACAGAACGTGAAATTTCGCACGGCGTCCATTTTGCTTGAGTGTTTTGGCTTAAAAAATTAATAAAAAGAACATTAAGTGTATATATACAGTTTGCGAGCATCATCGCCAATTTTAAACATTTTTTTTAACTTTCTAAGTGCTTCTGCGTACACCATGTCAATTCGGCGCCATTTTACAAATGATGTTATAACATCATGAAGTGCCCACGCATATGAAAACATGGATGTTAGACAAAAGTAACATAATTTTTCTTTTGTGGAGTTTCGGCGTTAATGGACTCGCGTCCTTGAATATACATCGCAATGTGAATTTGGACATAAATTCAGTATTGACCAGGGACCGATTTTAATCGTTATTTTCATTTCTTCGGATGAAAAAATCATTATGAAAACTTCGTTAACAATAAAATGCAAGTATGCCGATATAATGATTTTAGCACATTCTATCCAAATATGACTTCATCTTTATTCTGAAGATTTTTATTTTTTTTAATTTTTTAAATAACCATTATTTACGATTTTTATTTTTTCGATCAAAAATAATTTTTATTATTGGATTTAAATTTTTCCGATCAACTTTAATAAATATTTATTTATTCCTTTTTCCGATCATAATAAACTCTAAAAACTTGTTTCTTTTGTACCATACGCTATATTATTAATACGCTAACATAAATTTTGTTTTCAAATGGAACTGCGCCAATTTTCATTCAAATTGGTTGGAAAATGCGTCCATAATCGCCGTTGGAAAATTACTGTATGAATGCTTTTGAACAGAAAGGAACAGAGCTATGACAATGTGCACGCAAAACTTACCAAGCAATTCTGAACACAACATGCACAATGTTGGCAATCATCAACTTCAGGCCATCAAATATGGGATTCACTAACGTTTGAAAAAGTTTATTATGATCGGAGAAAAATATAAAAATATTGATTAAAGTTGATCGGAAAAATTTAAATCCAATTATAACAATTATTTTTGATCGAAAAAATAAAAATCATAAAATATCAATCAAATTTCATCGAAAAAATAAAAATAAAGTTGTAACGATTAAAAATAATTTTTTTTATAAAAATTATAATCGTTACGGTCCCTGGTATTGACAGAATTCTTTTCCGTACCTCAAAGGGTCGCAATGTTAAACGGACTTTAATTATAGCCATCTATTCATAAAAGTGCGAATAATATGCCACCATATTACAAATTCTCTATCAAATACAGAAAAATTTGTACAACCAAAAAAAAATTCTTGGGTATAATTTTAAGCATCAGAGTATGCAGTTTCAGAAAAGTTAGAGAACATTTATATTTATGATGTATGGGTCTGGATATCTGTTTCAGCAAATATGTTTATCTTAGCGAAGAACGTATGCGAATGCAAACCAAAATTTAAAATCCCCCCCAAGGCTAATTCCTGCGCACGGCCCTGTTATGTATATACATATGCCATTGTTCTATTCAATCTATCCTCACTTAGTTTACGATTTTCGTGCATATGCTATGCAAGTGTTGAATAAGCTTTGGCAGCTGACAGATAGCGGGCGCTGTGTACAGTAGTTGTATGTACTCTGAAAAAAAAACGTTGTAAATACAAAGACTTTTGCAGTTAAATGAACAACTTTCCGCAGTTGAAATGTGCCCAACAACGCTCCGGTATTTTTTTCAGAATACAACAGCACAATTTATAATTTAACATTATTAGGTATGTTAGTGTCTAGCACGAAATTATTATTTTTAATTTTAATTTTTATACTTTGGGATAAGCGGAAAAATCTAATTAGCTCATACAGCGATGGTAGATGTGATAGCTATTTCGAAGAAAAACCACTTTCTTCATCAACAGACATCTTCTCGGGAGCACACCAGGCATTGAACCTACGCTCCAACCATTAGTAGTCGAATATTACCGAAACGCTAAGCACCGCGGCTACCGATGGTCTTGCTGAGCTGTTGGATTTTTCACACTTATGTATATATGCCATTGTTCTATTCAATTGAACCTCACTTCGTGTACTATTTTCGTACATCCGGTATGCAAGTGTTGAATAAGCTTTAGCAGCTGACAGTTAGCGGGCGCGGTGTACAGTAGTTGTATGTACAACAGCACAATTTATAATTTACCATTATTATGTATGTTAGTGTCTAGCACGAAATTATTATTTTTTAATTTTAATTTTTATGCTTTAGGATAGGCGGAAATTTAATTTAATTTAATTTACGTTTGTTTTTACATGGCCGTTTAATTCTAATAATTATTTTTATGTGAATTTTATATGAGATTTTAGCCAGTTTTTAATTAAGAAAAATTGAAAAAAAAATTTTTGGTACAAGTTCTGGATCCATTTCGGAGACCACCAATTTAATTTTATTTAATTTAATTTTATTTTATTTTATTTTATTTTATCTTATTTTATTTTATTTTATTTTATTTTATTTTATTTGATTTTAATTTAGTTTAATTTTATTTAATTTTATTTTATTTTATTTTATTTTATTTTATTTCATATTATTTTATTTTTATTTTGTTTTATTTCATTTTAATTCCTTGAGCATTAAAAACGCAGAAACGCATGTTTTGAAAGGGATGACGTTTATTTTGCAGAAACGCTCGCTTAATAAAAAAAAGGCGCGTTTTCATGTGTGCACGAATACAAGGAAATCGTTTTTTGTAAACGCACAGAACTTGGGCAGGGATATGGACTTATGTATATCAAAATGATCAGGGTGAAAAGAGAAATCGATTGAGCCATGCCCGTCAGTCCGTACGCACTCTAACTCGCGAAAAAATTGAAATGTAAGTTCGTATCCAGACTGGGACGGTTGGTATTGAAAATGGGAGAAAACGGACCATGACCACGCCCACGTTTACCAGGGCCGTAGCCAGAAATTTTTTTCGTGGGGGTTACATCTTTGTGTATTTTTTTTTTTTTTTGAAAAATATATAACCTATTTCGTGCACTAAAGTTTCTAAAGTGCTATATAGAAGAAAAATTTTTTACAAAACTTTTGATTTTCAAATTAGGGTTTTTATAAAAAGTTTTAAAAATCAGGAAACTTGTATTCATTTAAAAATTAGACTGTTCAATTGCAAACACGATGAATACTTTATTTTTGGTGATTTTAGCAAGTGAAAAAATAATAATATTTTATGGACGAAAATATCGGTTAGATTACCCAGCTGTTTTCAGCTGTAAAAGGCCGCCCCAAGATTGTTAGCTTATGTTGAGACTCTAATTTGTTTTTTTTTTGCAGCTTTGTTATTTGACATCCGGTTTTTAAAATTGATAGATATGTCATTATTTTAAGGCCTTTGGAAACTTACAATCTAGCATGTCAAGCAGTGTTTGTTTGTGTGTGTTAGTGCAATCGGCAGTCGTCGTGCTACACGTTCTTGTTGTCGGGCTCGCGGCGACGAAAATCAAAACTTTTTGATATTTGCGTCAATCACCCGACACTCACACATATACACCGCTTAACAATCCAGATTGTAAGTGGCCAAGGGTATTTAGTCTTTTGTGCAGGGTTTGAAATTATATTCAACTTTTTTTTAATTTCCATTGAATTTCATTTTCATTTGAAAATTAAAAAATAAACAGCGCAACTGCGCAGCCATAAGTTTGATAACGCAAACACTAGGCAAGGTACAGTACCGCTTAGTGTGCCCAAACTCCTGACAGTTGTGGCATTGTACAGGGCCCACCTGTTTGTGTGGTTCTTCCACCGAGATACGACGGTGCAGAAGGTACCTTAGGTTGTATATGGGATGTACATCTCCCTTCTTTAAGAGTTGGAACTCGGGTTCCATTTCTACTCGAAACATTGGCTGTGGTATGTTCGATTTGTATTTTACATTGTGTACATATCGTACTTTAAACCCTTCTTTTAAAGCATTCTCAATTTCAATGGGATTCACGGATCTTTCTATTCCTTTCAACACAACTGACAAGCCGCGGCTACTCTTTAAATGGAATGTATAAAATAAACTTTTGGTATTTTCAAAATCTTTAGTTACTTTTCGGAAGTATTCCTCGTCGTAAGTTTGGATTTTCACTTCCTGGATATTTCCCTTTTTGAGAGGTACAATATGGAAGTTTTTTCCCCTATTAATGCTACCAATTTATTTACAAGAATACTAGAACTTGGTTCTCTCAGCTAAATTGGGGAGGTTTGGATTTTTCTTGCGGTACTTCAGGAGTCTTCTCTTCATTTTGGGCAAGGAGTGGTTATTTCACCATGGAATTTTTTAAAACCTTATTAGGCTTATCACTTTTCTCCGGGGACCGCTTTCTTTTTACTAAGATATAGCGGTCCATTCCGGTATGAACCTTTTCGCCCCCCTTCTTGCATTTCACTGCTCGTTTTTTTAGTAGCAGCTGTGGATAGAATTATATTCCCTGAGGGTTGAATTGGGGGAAATTGTGCAATATTTCCTGGGATGACTGGAGAACAAGATCGTGCCCTTTGATCACTTATGTTACCTTTAGAGACCTTTTGGTCGTTTTCATTTGAACTGTACCTCAATGTGAAGTAGGGTCTATGAAATAACTCCCACGAAATAAGTCCCACTTTTAAAAACGAAATAAGTCCCACCAAAAATTGCTATTTTGAAAGTGGGAGTTATTTCGTTTTTAAAAGTAGGACTTATTTCGTCAATTGTTGGGACTTATTTCGTTACGCGTTTTTATTTTAAGTAGGACTTATTTCGTTTTGAGTGGGAATAAATTCGTTTTGCAAAGTGGGAGTTTTTCCATACCCCTTCAAATATTTATCTGATAAATAAATGATTTTTTTATGGAGGGGTGCGATAGAGCTATGAAATATAAGGCCATTATGGCTTTATTTCTCATTTTTTTCTTATGGAAAAAGTTATACATATATTGAACATTTCGTAAAAGGGACAACCATAATTTTTTTTCCTTATCTCTTTATTATTCCTCTGCTTTGATTATTCATATTATTCGACGTGTGTTTTTTTTTTCGAACAGTGAAAGAGTGGGACTTATTTCGTCTATGAAAGTGGGACTTATTTCATTTAAGAAATATATTATTCAAGGGGGAGTTATTTCATTTTGAGTGGGAGTTATTTCATTTCAAGTAAATTTTTAAATCATTTCATTTTGGTGGGACTTATTTCGTTTTCAAAAGTGGGACTTATTTCGTGGGAGTTATTTCATTTTTTAAGCAATTTTTGGTGAGACTTATTTCGCTTTTAAAAGTGGGACTTATTTCGTGGGAGTTATTTCATAGACCCGTGAAGTACGCATTATTCTTCAATGCGCTATTGGCAGAGTGAGTGCCTAGAGCACTCATTTAAGATTTTTTTTGTAATTTTTTTTTATTTATAATTTTGTATTTTTATTTTATATAGTGTTATTGAACTTTGTTTTGTTTAAATTTTCTTTTAGTGTATTTTATTTTATTCTGTTTTTATTTTCTTTTATTGTCAAAAATAAAGAAAATTCATTGAAAGTTGGTGCATTATATCCCATTAGTCATAGCACCAAATAAATATACATTTTAGAAAATGAGAGTGACGCTTCCTATTTTTAGACAAAGGTTGGGTTTCCAGACGTACTGATTTGATCAGTACAATACTGATTTTTCGTGCTCCGTACTGATGGTTTAAAAACCTTAAGAAATACTGATTTTTTGGATTTTGTACTAATTTGTACTGATTTTTAGCCGACACTAAAAAAATTCATGTTTATCACCCTGCACTGTTTTTAATTTTCCAACTGTTTTCATTTGACGTTTGTAATTCCGTGGTTATGCTTACGACAAAACTCAACGAGCAACGTGTAATTGTTGTTGTGCACTCCGACGAGTGAGAGAATTTTCGGACTCTCACATCGATCAAATTTGCTGTGTGAAACAAGCACCCAGCATGTCGAGGTTTCGGGGTAATAATGTGTTATGTTGTATATGTGCGCTCTAATCATCGATTTAGGCGTAACCACCTCTCACCGATGACGAAAATGTATCCGAATTTCATCGGTGTTTTGCTCGTAAGCATAACCATGAAACAATTAGGAAGGAGGAAGCAATGCGAACGTTAAATGTCATAGAAACATGATAAACAGTTAACGATACGGAAACAAAAACAAAATGCCAATAATAAAGACTATTTTCTCCGCATATATTGTTTTTTTTGGAAGGCAATGTACTGATTTTTTTTGGAAATGTATCTGGCAACCCTATACAAAGGCATCTAAGAGACTGTGGAGTCCATAACTCTAGCTTATAATCTTAGAAATGGCAAAATTGATTGTGATGACATTTCACATCTTTTTAAGGCTCATACTCCGTCGCGTAGCTTAAGACAAAATCGATTATTCATAGAATCAACGCATACAACGAATTATGCCTTTAACGAGCCAGTAGCAAGATGCATCCGGCTTTGTAACAATTATTCACCCCTATTCTGCATTTGGATTACGTTTCCGCATTCCGCTCCGCATAAATCGGGGTTTGGTATTCTGACTTACGCACGAATCGAAAGAAGAAGAGGAAGAGCTGCCAACTTTTCGAAATCAGCTGTTTGCTTGGAATGTGTGAAATTCAAACACAACAAAGCAAACAGAGAAAAAGAATATTGTTGTTTAAATAAAAATAAACAAATTTAATAGTGTTTTTAATAAAATATTTATAAAAAATGGAATCAATAGCGGCAGCAATATTACTTGAGGACAGGGCCGTGCGCAGGAATTAGCCTTGGGGGGGGTTTTTATTTTGGTTTGCATTCGCATACATTTTTCACTAAGATAAACATATTTGCTGAAACAGATATCCAGACCCATACACCATAAATTTAAATGTTCCCTAACTTTTCTGAAACTCATTATGATTCATCAAAACCTAGTTAACCAGGTCCTGAATAGTACACGGAAAGAATTTTTTACTAGAATCAATGCCGAGACAAGAAAAATTAGACTTGATTTTGAACTTAGAAAATAATTTCTTAATATCAAGAAAATCCTAGAAAATTGGATTTTAAATAAATAAGTAAAAATTTTCTTGCTTCAAGTGAAATTGGATTTTAAATAAATAAGAAAACATTTTCTTGCTTCAAGTAAAATTGGATTTTAAATAAATAAGAAATAATTTACTTAGGGTAAGTGTTTTTTTTTTCTTGTTTTATTATTGTTATTTTTTTGTTGCAAGTAAAACTTTTCTTATACGAGCTTAAGTAAGTAAGAAAATATTAAGGGTATTCATTTAACCTTATAAATGCCTCGTAAAGTGTGTAAACTTGTAAATTTATAAAGTTTGTAAACGAACTGTCAAATTTTGTATGGAAAATCATTTACGCATGGTTGAGAAATTTACGCGCACATTTCAGTGTGTAAACGCTGTAAACTCGAAAAAAGCAACCTTGCGCAACAGAAACCTCTAGCATCAGTAAGTCATTTACAAAAATTTCCTTGTAAAGTCGTTTTAATTTGGATTTCTCACTTATTTTTGGCATATTTTAATATATGTCTTTAATATATGTAGATATAGTTTTAAATAAATTTTGACAATAGCACAGCTGATGACAAGTTTACGAAAAAAAATTATTAGGTCGCAAATCTATGGGATTTTTAAAAAAGAGGATGACTGTGTACGAAAAAGTTCCCACAAATTTTAATCAACTGTGGCCGCGAGTTGAGGACGAATGGGCCAAGAAACTAAGGGTAACCATAGCAGAACTAAAGGAAAGCATGCCAACGCACATTAAAACAGCCCCAAAATATAAGGGGCTACGGAGGAAATAATACTACTCCATACCAAATAATTTTTTTCCTCACGAGCAAAATTGGATGAATGTGGATGTTTGAGTTTTTCGCCCTGAAAAACGTGGTAATCAAGATGGAATTAAATTTCTTTATATGTTTTCTATTAAAATAATATATATGCTAATTAATAAAAAAAATTTGGTTGAAATTAGGCGCTTGGATTAGGTTTTATGAACACATAAGCACAGAAGTGGGAAACATTCATCCATTAATGCTCGCCACTGTATGTATTGGCCAATCTTATTTTTTGCAACTTTCACCAATTTCTTCTTCCGTAAAATTATTGTAACTAATTTTGTCAAAAATTATGAGTCAAGATTCAATGCAAAATTTATAAACTGTATTTTGAAAATGTTTGCAAAATCATTGCAACTTAGATTTGGTCATGGGGGGGGGGGGGGGGTTAACCCCCAAAACCCCCCCCGTGCGCACGGCCCTGCTTGAGGAGGAGCCTTTACCTTTCTCTCCATGTATTGGCATCCTTTGACGGTGGACCAAGTGCATTTAACGCTCTTACAGCCTGCTCTCAAAACTCCATCTTTTCTTCCTTTAGTCTCTTTTGGAATCCCCGGGCAATATCTTGTTTGGCGGCCATAATTTCATATAATTTTTCGTATTGATCTGGTGTTGTTGTTTTTGACCTTAAAACATATCAAAAAAAAACATAATTTAATCATAAGAAATATCATTATGGATTTTACAACTATAATAAAGTCTTTTGCTTAGATATTTGTGAAAAAATTATTATTAAACCGCGCAAAATATGAAATATAACAGTTCTCCGCCAACAAAACTTCAACGTAGAGAAACGTAATTACGATCGAAATGTAGAATACCCAAAATTGGAATTTCGAAGATCAATCGAAACGGAATCGAAACGCAGAATACCAAAGTTGCCAAACGGAGAAAATTTCGATTCGACTTGAAATGTAGAATAGGGGTGATTTATACTCATGGATTTTGATAGTACGTTTGCTAATTTCAAACTTAATTTATTCAAAATTTTTAATTAAGCATTTTCTTGTAGTCTGTAAGAATTTAATTGTTCAGTAGACTTTAAGTAAATAAATAAATAAATAAATAATTGATATTATGACGAACCTTGATGTACATCCTCTCACCTTTTCTGATAATACATGTCAAAAACTGAATGAAATCGGTGAATAACCACACCTAGGTTAGGTTAGAGTGGCTGCCATAGGGGCACACTTAGGCCAGTGCAGAGGCCCATTGTGATACCACAAGAAGAAAACAGATTACTCCTCCTTTTTAAACCCGATTGATAACCTAATGAAATTCACTAGGTCCTTTATGTCGACAACCGCGACTTTAGATAGGCTATCCAGGAAAGGTGTCTCAAGAAAGCGTCGTCTGGCGCTGTTAAGAGCCGGGCAAAAGCACATATTTGACGAGATCGCTTGTGGTCCCAATTCGGCCAGGTTTGTCTTGATGTTCGACATACTGGGTTCTGTTGCCATCTATCGCTTGCTAGTTTATATATATGCTGTTTAAGCATTAGCTTGCATGTGGCGAACGGCATATCAATGCGTTCTTTGTCAGGAAGGACCTGCTCGGTAGTGCCTTGCCTTGCAAGTTCATCTGTCCTACAATTTCCCTCAATATCCTTATGTCCCGGGACCCACACGAGGTGCAGACGGGTCTGTTTGGCCATCTCCTGTAGAGATCGGCGACAGTCTAGTGTTAGTTCAGAATTGAACGAGTTGAAGCCAAGAGACTTAATTGCTGCTTGGCTGTCGCTGAAGATGAATAGATCGCTGTGGATGGGTTCATGTCCAATACGGTTAACAGCCTCCATTATAGCTGACACTTCAGCCTGGTAAACGCTGCAGTGGTCGGGTAGTCTAGAAGCTAGCTGTAGATTCAAGTCCTGTGAAAATACTCCACCTCCAACTTTGTTGCCCAGTTTCGAGTCATCGGTATAGATGATACGCTACCTGGGGTAGGGTAACACCGATTTGGCTCTTCCCACTCATCCCTACTTGGAATCGTTGTTTCGAAGTTGCTGTCTGCAACTATTGTAGTAGTACAGCGGTCCGTACTACCGGGTAGAAAACCTAAATTGCTTAGAATTCTAGAGTGTCCTGTGGATTTTGTATGCCATTCGGATGACTCTCTTAAACGTAGAGGTGACGTAGCCGCTACTTGAAAACCTGCTAAATCTAATGGCAAGATATCTAGAATGGCCTGCATATCTTCACTAGGCATCGTCCTGAGTGCGCCACTTATGCTGATCATGCTAGATCTGTCGACTCTGCTCAGAACATTAAGGTTTGACGCCTTGCTCAAAGCAGACCCCCATACTACGACCCCATATAGCAGGATTGGTCGAATGATCGCAGTGTAAATCCACCTGCAAATGCTGGGACTAAGTCCCCACTTTTTTCCTATGGCTCCTTTGCATGTGTATAAAGCAATATATGCTTTGTTTTGACGTGGAATGATGTTATCCTTCCAGTTCAGCTTTTTGTCCAGAACTACCCCTAGGAACTTAGCCTTATCGGTCAGGGTTTTTAAAAAAATATTTAAAAATTCCTAACGTGACATCTCTGTAATCAAAACTCATACAGGGATGAAATTTAATTTATATAATTAATTTAATTAGATACAATTTTTGAAAATGGGTGTGGTTTCGCCTACAATTAGAAACGTGAAGTTTTTAAATTACTAAGATCTGCGTAAAAGTATACCTACAGCTGAGTACCCAATGTTCGGCTCCATTCGAACTTTGACTTCCTTACTTGTTTTAACTAATTTACTTTATTTCTTAAACTTTAGCACGTCTTGGCAAAAGTTCCAGTGACTCTCAACTCTCTCCAATCGAAGACACTACTATATCTAATAAAGACAACGAGCTTAACATACACGTTGGTCCGAAATCATTACCCTCCCTTTTGAATTTGGTACAACCGATTTTTGAGCAATCGGGAGTTGCTATTGCCAATACCACTGGTTTCAGAAAAATCAGATTTCCCAATGAAATATTTGGAGGAGAAAACATTAATAATATACCTATTGAAACAAGTAAGGAGACAAAA
Organism: Urophora cardui; assembly: GCA_960531455.1. Classification (NCBI taxonomy): domain Eukaryota; kingdom Metazoa; phylum Arthropoda; class Insecta; order Diptera; family Tephritidae; genus Urophora; species Urophora cardui. Next base: position 69,780,486 of record OY482671.1, on the reverse strand, counting down.
GGGGGTACAGGAGAAAAATTTAGCAAGATACCCCGATCGCCGTTGATTCAGCGTCGGCGTAGTCTAGAGCGGAACAATTACAGCAGCATGCAGGACCTTTGCTTTAGGACTGGCTTGCCCGTTTTTCATAGCCGACAACCTGTTTATAGATCTGTGCGCCGACTAGCCGCTGAAGGGAAAATAAAAGATGGGAATACCTCGACCACGCAGTTAGCAGAGAAAAACACACCCAAATGTGATGTCACAAATACACTGAGTAGTCGGGATATAGATAATAAAAGACGTTCAGTCCTTAATACTGAAAAATTTATACCGAACACCGTCTCTGCAGTGTCACATATTGGAAATGCTTTGGAACGGAATAACCGCTCACGCTCATCTCAAATAATGTACGACAGCAATGGACGACGTATACGTGGTTGCACTTCCTCATTAACTACATCGCCTGTGAAGAACTGTGCCACTTCCCCATTAGCTCAGCAACTCTTAGAAGCAGCCAGCAGTGCGAAAAATGATACGCAAATTTTAGAGAAAATGAAAGTATTACTCTCGCGTTATTCCGGTAGTTGCAATAGAGGGCATTGCAGTGGGACAGAAAACGAAAATATCTCCACTGGTAGTTGTAATAATAAGAGACGGGATCACCAAGATCTTATATCCACTTGGGTGCATAACAATAGCAATTCGGAGTGTTCCATCAGTTGTTCGCCGCCTGCTAAAAACATTTCAAAACCAAAATCGACTACGTCGTCAGCGGAGAGTACACAGTCGCGCACCTGTGTCTCCACAGTCATTGTGTCGCCACGACGAGATAGAAAATTATCAAAAATTCCGGCTCCAGCACGTCAACATACTGACCTTTAGGCACTCTTCACACGAGGCGTATCCAGGGTTTGAAATTGCTTAGCATGGTACAATAACTTAGAGGTAGGCGCACGGGCGAATTCAGAAACTACTTTTTTTATTTCCAAAGGTAGAGTGTAATGTCAAAATCCAAGCGAATTATAATCATGGCCAATAGGAATGAGCGAGTCCCAAGCGAATTCAGATTTTAACCACGGCGAAATATCATTTTGACATTACACTCTACCAATTACAATAACAAAATACATGGGGATTTTCTGAATTCGCCCCTGCGCCTACCTGGTATATCTACCTTGTTGCTTAGCTACTTTTGCTGCATTTGCTTTTGCTTTGCTTTTGCTAACGAAAAGTGAATTAGCAAACTCGGCCAGCCGAGTAAAAAACGAGAACACGATTCATTCGCTTCAGTTTTCAGCTGAGCCGTGTTTGCTTGTATAGTTAAGCACAGCAACGCGATTTGGGGGATTTCATTTTACTTCCAGCAATTGGTTGTATCTTTGCATTTTTTCTGCTTTTGCTTATTTTGCTGAAACGATTTGTTTACGCATATTTCGATTTTTTATACATATTTACTTATCTATGTATGTATGTACACATAATATGTATGTATGTCCATTTGTAAACATCTTTTCATGTTGAATTTTGCTTAAAAACTAGTTTCAGCAAAATAAGCAACTGTTAGCAAAAATTTACCACTCAACTAATTGCTGGAAGTAAAAGCAACCCTCTCAAATTGAGTTGCTTGGCTTAACTATGTCGACGTCCAAACACGGAGACACGAAGTTGAGCAACCCGCTGCTTTTGTTCGTTTGTTGGTGAGAAGGCGACGAGGAAAGGAGGGGGGCACCAAGTCGTCGGTGCTCGGACAACACGCTTTGTGCAGCAATTCTTGTCGCCAGTGACCAATCAGAGCGTTCGAAGAATGCCAGAACAAAACATAATGAACAAAAGTTGGCCAGCGACGAGTTGATGTGTTTGGACAAATGGAAGACAGAACAGCGGCACAAAAGAGAATCGTTCGATAATTTCGCGGCAGAGTTGCTGTGTTTGGACACGGACTATACAAGCAAACACGACGCAGCTGAAAACTGAAGCGAATGATTCGTGTTTTCGTTTTTGGCTCGGCTGAATTCAGCAATAAGCAAAAAACATCGGCTATTGCTATTTTGCAGCAAGCAGTGTTGCCGCAGCCTCAAAAAATTTGGTATCAAAAATTGATACTTTCATGGTTTTTTTCGTATCACCGAAAATTTTTTTGAAAAAAAAAACTTAGATTAATCGAAAAAGATGTTTTTGGGCTTTTAACCCGTATAACAAATTGATACGGCAATTTTTTTTTCGTATCACTGAAAAATTTTTGAAAAAAGTTAAAATTAATAAAATAAGCTGCTTTCGTGTTTTTACCGTGACATCGTTGTTTTATTACATTTATCAATATAAAAATATAAAGATAATGAAAGTTAGGTATCATTTTAGATTTTTCGAATTCAATTTAATTCAAGAAAATCATAAAGGCTATTAAAATAATGGTTAACATAAAACATACCGCTCTTTGCTCATGCCTGCCATGGGCAGTGATGCCTACTGTGCAGTTTTATAAAATGTTTCCCATTTTTGGTATTTTCAAGACTTTCACAATACATATTTTTCGCGGCAAACACAGGTTGTTACAATCTTTAGAAATTTTTAAAAATGAACAAGAGTAGGTTAATATTCTTTGATTTTGATTAAATCGTATCAAAATTATTTGATGCCGATTAAAAAGGTATCAAATTTGTTCTACATCAAAATAAAAAGTATATACGTATCTTGGGCTTAAAAAAGTATCACATTTGATACGATTGTATCAAAACGGCATCACTGGCAACAAGCAAATTCAAACCCTGGGCGTATCGTCATAGACGCGTAGGCTTTGTTCAGAAACTCAGTTTGAAGCGCAACCTGATTTTGTAGTACAAGCAGAGCGTTCATAAACGAAAATTTTGCATGAGGCGTCGCTCATCACAATCATCAAAATAATAATTACTGCCGCTGTTGCGCTTCATGCTGCGTTTCTGAACATAGCCGTACTAGACATTTCATGTAGCGTTGATTTCCCTACGCCTCGAGATCTGCACACGAAGCGACATGAAACTTCGCTGCACAAAACAAACAAACAAATTAGTAGTACGGTATTTGCTTTAAATGTCGAAGCTTTAAATAGAAAAGATGATACATTTTATGAAATCTTCCATTTTCTTTAATTATGCACTCATTTTTTCCGATTTTTTACACAAATTTTACCGCTCATAAATTCAACCAAGTGGAAAAATGTAAACAAACATTTTCTTCTTCCTGTTTTCTAAGCGTAGTACGCCTAGCTACCAGCACTGCTTTACGCCAAGCGACATGTAGCTAGTAGTGGTCGGAAACTATCGATGGCACTATCGTTACTATCGATGGTTTCTGAACATCGTTTACACTATCGATGGTTTTCGACTATCGTTTGAACTATCGATAGTTTATTGAAAATTTGAAATGTGACCACTAGGCACCAAACAAACGGTAACTATACCATGCAGGGTTTGAATTGCTGACTAGCAAGTAGTCAAAGCAACATAAATACGACTATGCGTTCTAATCGCATGGTCGTTTAAAATGTGATTACCCAAAAACATTAAAATTACACTACAATATGGGTATCAAACGAAAGGGGATGGCCCCAGGTTTTATTTGTACTACGATATATTTCGATAAACTTATCGATAACTGAGTCAGCTCATAATTGTGGAAAAGCGGATAAATATGGATACGGAATACGAATATAGAATACCGAACACCGCAAAATGGGTATCAAATGAAAGCGCTTGGCTAGGGCTATCATTTGGTCGAGTCTTAATTAATTATGAACTGATCTAAAAAATATTCATCATCCAGTAATTGTTATGGAAGATCGAAAAAATATAAATTGCTCATAACAATTATGGGATGATCTAAAAAATATCCATCATCCAGTAATTGTTATGGAACATCGAAAAAAATATCAATTGCTCATAACAATTATGATCTGATCGAAAAAATATCGATCTTTGAGTAATTGTTATTGATGATGGAAAAATTTTTCCATTGCTCAATAATTGTTATCAAGTGATTTTTATATTTATTTGTTATAATTGTTATGGCCTCTGGTTAATATATTAATTTTTTTGAACAAGAATAAATGGCTAATAAATAAATAAAACAAAACAATGTACTGAAAAAAGTTTTATTGGATCATCTTCTATTACTTTCATGTATTGGTAAGAATAAGACCAGGACAGGTGGGCAAAAAACTATCGTACACTATCGATGGTGCTGACTATCGATAGTTTCCGACCTCTAGTAGCTAGCATACTTTGACGAATGCGTGAAGCTGACGACTCGTGTGCAGCTCTCAATTGGAATATACGTACGCGACATCAAAGCGTACAGCTTTCGTCTGTAGTGTCTAATACGCGTCTAAAGCAGTACGCTCCGTGTGCAGAGTGCCTTATAGTCAAAGGTGGGCAAAACCTTAGCACATGCTAAATGAGAGTAAGCGCCCGTGTACGTATACACACCGATTGTCACTACCACAGACAAATAAAGAGCGTAAAACGAGCGCTTACGATGGGACTAGGCGATCGTAGCTTATCAAAAATTATTTAGTTGCCTTTCGACCGGCGTAAAGCAAGTGCTCGTTAGGTGGTCGTCGCTTGAGATTATTTTATTTGCAAATAACGTGTGTGCACAAATACATACATATGTATGTACATATTTATACGTACGTTCTTTCATAATTTCACAAAGCGTGCGCGCATGACCCTGCTCGCTCAACATCTGCATGCAGACTGATTATCTGTAATAATTTTTCACTTTGGCCTACAGTAGGCGCACCAACACACGCTAATTTTTCGGTCATCGCTTCAATGTGGTAGTGCCCACCTATGCTTATAGTCCAGTTAGTCAAGAACGTGTGGTCCCCCCGCTGACGCAAACGCCCGTATGCAATTTTTAGGATTTTTTGAGCCCGTGGGGCAACGGAGCAATCAGCTGTTTTACTCACACATATTTACATACATATATAGTTTGTTTACATTTTGGCAGGGTTGCCATTTAGTCATTTTTGAACAAACAAGATTTTTACTAATCTTCAAAGTGTTATCCGGATTACTCTTCAATACACAACTGTGCATTATTTGCCAAATTACAAGAAAATACTAATTTAATCGTTTTTAAAGTTGTCGTTGACGACTTTTTTTTTATTAATTTAGTTACCTTTTTACGGCTTAGTTGGTAATTAAAACACATTTTTCTTGTAATTTTGTTGCTGCCCAATATATTTCCACGTTGGTGGTAGTTATCAAGCGCTAAAACATAAAATAACAAAAAACAGAGTCAGAATATTAAATTTACAAAATTGAAAATCCATAAAAAAATTATATTGGGAAGCAACAAGATTCTCACAAAAATGTGTGTTTAATTAAGAAATCTGTACTGAGTTTCTATAACTCATATCTTTTCTAGTATAAGTAGGTGGTGACAAAGTGTGGATCGTATTACTGTGACGTCACTTTAATTGACACTTTTCCCGGTTTTGTTACAGAAACTCAGATCTATTGTGGCAATTTATAACTTTTTAATGTAGAAAAGTTGCACAAGAAGGTTATCAATTAAGAAAATACAGCCACCACATGTGGTTAAATACAATTTTTGCTTTAATTTTGAGTAATATCTTCATTTATTAGGAGTGTTCAATATCTCAAAAGTTTTACATATTTTTACGAATAGTTACAAATTTATGTTCAATAACCCAGAAAATTCGCAAAAGAGAGCCAAATTGAGAGAGTAAGACCTCGAGAGAGTTGATAAAAACTGCAAGTAAAATTTACACTTGCAACTACTTGCAGCTTTATAAAAATAGAAGTGTCAAAAATATATGATGACAAAAATTTCAATTGGAAATATACAAACATTTTAAACGCAAATTTCTACTTGTGTACTAAATAAATTAGCGCAAAAAGGAATCTTGACGATGTTGTGGAATAGCCAAAGTAGATTTTTGTTTTCCTAATTCAGTTATTTCCATTCATTTCCAATTTCAAAAATTTCAATTACAACCTAACCTAAAAATCAAATTGTCAAAATAGCGTATCAGCTGTTTTCTTGCGAATGTTGTACGATTTTGTGTTCAATTAATTTGGTTGATAATTTTCTCTTTTTCTCGTTTTTACTCTTAATTTGACATTGACGCTCTTTTTGCAAGTACTTGCAAGTTACCCATTTCTTTATTCAGGTGTCACTCCACCGAAGATAGCTCAATGCATTAAAGAGATATACAGGATTAAGTGGAGCCATTGGCCAAATAACGGTAAATTGCCGATATCTTCAAAACCTTCATATAGAATTAAAACTAAGCTCGATTGTATCATCCAAAATAATTTCTTCTACTATTTTCTTTCTCTTTCAATTACATGGTTCATGGTCTTTGCCCTTACATTTAATTTCATAATCTACATTACTTTGTTGTTACTTAGTAATACTGTCTTTTTTCTTGGTAAAAATATTATTAAGAGTACGTTGTGGTTTATGTACAAAAATTAAGTCGTCATTTTTTATGCATTTTTTTAGTGTTTTGTTATCTGTTAGGCCGTGACTTCTCTGAATGTTTTGTTTTTGGTTTTTTCGGTAATTGTCAAGTTCGTTAGTTCAGTGGTGAACTGTATTTGTGATCCAGTGTATTCAATAAAACTCCACTCAACCAGCAAGTCATTTCTATTAAATTTAATTTCTCACAAATACTTTTAAAATCAATAACACTCCTGTAGAATTCAGTATGTACCCCCAGTACAATGTTGGGATTATGAAAGCATATGTCTTTTTAATATGATTTAAGCCGGGTATCCACATCAGAAGAAATGCTAAAACTCCATATAAAAAAACGCTCAAGAAATAGTCAAGAAATTTTCTTGTGTCAAATTTTCTTTAGGCAGTATCCACTTCACAAGAAAATCTATTACAAATTTTGACGAAAAATGGGGTTGGCAACGCTGGTTTTGCCAAGAAATATATACGATTGTATATATTTCTTCAAGAAAAAATGAAACGTCAAAATTACTTAGGAAATAAATGCCAATTTTTTCTTGAGCAATTTCTTATGATGTGGATACCCAGCTTTACTCTGTAAAGGCAATCTTTGCTGTATTTCTTCCAAAGCAGTGATATAAAAAGAGAGGCAATCTAATCTTATTCTCTCAGAAGCTGATTTCAGGAGAGTTATATCCCATTAAACACTGAAAAAGAAATTATCAAACGTTTGAGAAAATATTGTTTCTAAAGTTGAGAATCAGCATATATATCATTTGAAAATAAACATATTTTCAAGTGTTCACCAAACATTGTTTATCAATTTTAAAATAACTTACAACACATTTGAAAAAAAAAAAACTTGTTCAAGGCTTGAAGGAACGAAGAAATTTTGTGTGTTTGCTAATTTCAGTCAGCGTTCGTTGTTCTACTCGAGCAGTCTTTTAACGGTTGAAATGATGATGGTTGAAAATGACTGTGTGTAATAATGATTCTGTATATCTTACTCTTATTTTATTTGTTTGTGGCTTTTTGTGAAGTTACACAAAATTTAATAAAAACAGTTTGTTTCTCACATGTGTGTATGCATATTAAATAAATAATAGCTTAAAAAAACTAAAAAACACGCTTTAATCTTAAAAATCGTATTAAAAATTGAGAAATAATTTAATTAGAAACAAAATGATGAACGAAAATATAAGTATTTAAGGAAAAGCGTGGGGTGCTCAGTATGTCAAAAAATATTTAAAATCGGTGTTTTTTTACTAATAATTTTATTTTGACTTTTTTGAGATTTCATATATCGTACTCTTTAATTTCGCAACTAGGTATATTTTTGTACTAGTTGTACGAATCGAATATTTTCATGTTCAAATATTATTGAGCACCCCCACGCTTTTCCTTAAATACTTATATTTTCGTTCATCATTTTGTTTCTAATTAAATTATTTCTCAATTTTTAGTACGATTTTTAAGATTAAAGCGTGTTTTTTAGTTTTTTTAAGCTATTATTTATTTTTAACTTTTTAGTGAAATTTTTCATTAAAGGATGTTTTATGCGGACGCAAGAATAAAAGTAAAAAGAAGTCTGATGGGATGTGGTGTTCTCCGAAATAGATCTACATACATATGTATGTATTTATAACTTCTACCAAAAATCCCAATATGCAGTGAAGTAAACTAGCTTATTATGCAATATTTTCCAAACCCTTTTATTCAAGGTTTTCCAAACTAGTTTGGAAATACAAAATTTCCCAAACGTTTTGTTATATTTTACAATCAGAAAGTGAAGAGAAGTTGAGGTGAAGCATTTGAAAAGAACAAAAAAAAAAGAAACCTGATTGAATAAATTCGAATTTAGACAACAAAGTTCCGAATACGATTGTAGCGTAATGGTGAGGTATGCTGCCTACGGACCAAGGAGCTCAGGTTCGAGTCCCGAGTGGCGCATTTTTTATTTTTTTTATTTTTATTTTTTTATTTTTAGAGAAATTTTTTTCACCTCACGTTTACAAAACATTGTATAAAAATTGCTTTCCAAACGTGAAATGCAATTATAGAATTAGGGTTCCTTTTCGTTGATTCAGCACTTACTATTAAATGAATTACAAACAAAACCAGTTCTTGCTTTGCATACGTATGTATGTACATGCGGCTGATTTCATTGCAAATACAACAAACCCAAAACAGAAATTATGCATTGAGTTTATCGCCATCGCTATGAGCGATCGCTGGCTGTTGTGCGTTAGTTCGCTCGCTATTTGAGTGGTTATATGTTTTTCTTTGAACATTTGTTTGTGATTTGAGAAGAATGTATTTTTGAGCGTTCGTGAGTGAGTTTTTCCGTACCCTGAAAGCTTGTTACTTATTGGCTTATATACGGGAGTGAATTGAAATTCATAGAGGATATTTTGAGGAAAGGTAACTTAAAAGCCGCAATGAAGCATGAAGTAAAATGTTGAATGTCCTACTATATGATGCCGTTGGCCTGTTGATGTCATGCTTCGAATCCGGAGGAGAATAGAAATAATAGAGAGAACACAATAAAAGTGAATGTTTGAAAGATAAAATAATAAAGTTAAATATTACAACTTTTAGGATGGGATGAAGTTACATACATACATACATACATACATACATACATACAGGTGAAGCTAATAAAAACGTGTTAAAAAGATATTAACATACTCATGTAACTGTACAAAGGTACCGGCAAAATTCACCCGCACGGATAAATGAAAAACATCACATCAGAGTACAAATATGTACGAGTAATATATATGTACATACATTTATTTATTCCATTCCACTTCTGCGCTCAAAACACAAACTCTCTCACTATCCCTCAATTTTTCTGTACTCTAGAGTACAAATATGTAATACATACATTCATCTATTGATTGCATTCCATTTCGTACCACCTTTGAAATAGGTTTGAGAAAATGAAATGAATCAAATTGAGAATCAGCCCAAAATCCCATTGTCGAGTCACCCGGTGTTGATGTTTTGACATTTGACATTTTGACACTTGACTTTTGACTCTGACTTTTATCGCCATTACAGCGGAAGCAACGAGGCGGAAAAGATACAATCGTAAAACATCATCGTAAAACAACATCGTCACCAAAGTCACGCCGGAATATAGTAAAGTTAAATCAACTAAGATTAAGCCAAATTTATCTTTGTAATCAGTGAAATTTATTAATTGAAGTTGATACAAATAAAGATAGCTTTCGAATTACAACAGTTTTTACGATTTGATCGCCTTGTTTGCTGCACGCACGCCAAGTCAGAAAAGTTGGGTTAGGTAGTCCAAGTGAAGAGTGCATGTCAAGGACACATAGTTACGCGTTAAGGAGTCGTACTAACGCCAACGAAGACCACAGTGAATCACCATCAGAAGAGACGATGACGGATGAAGACAACGCTCAAAATTTAAATGCCATCCTGGCAACAATGGCCGCACTAAGAGAATCAGTGGAGCAGTTAAGAAATAGCACGTTAGAGAGCCAGCGTGACATCATTCGTTTAAGGCAGGATATGATGCAGCCACATACAGCAGGTGGAGTCAATGTAAATGAGATGCCACGTGGTGCGCCATCCCAAGTCGGGTCAGACCCCGGTAATGAAATTCCGCAAACCGAATCAGGGCGTCGTGCCAATATCGGGGGAGGCCAACCAAATCGTTCCAGCTGCTGAAGCAAAAATAAAGCTGTACGATTTACACACATTCAACGGAAATGTGGAAGATTGGCCACTATTTCGAGCCAACTTCCACGACACCACTGCGATGTTCAAGTGCAACAATCGCCAAAATCTTATGCGCCTGCAAAAGTGCTTAACGGGCCCTGCAAAAGAAGCCGTGGCATCCATGCTTATCTACCCGGACGATGTTCCAAATGTATTAAATGAACTGCAATTTCGATTCGGAAGACCAGACATGCTAATAAAGAACCAGATAGCCAAACTGCAGCAATTTCCATCGATTGCCGAAACAAAACCGGATCAAATTGTTTCATTCTCGTCAAAAGTACGTAATGTGGTGGCATTTATAAAGTCAGCGAACTGCCACCAATATTTGGCAAATGTTACACTACTAGAGCAAATGGTGTGCAAACTACCACAAACGAGGCAATTTGATTGGGCAAGGCAAGCGTCTACCATACAGCCGTATCCGACGGTAGAAGATTTTTCAAAGTGGCTTAGCGATTTGGCACGAATAGTTTGTTTAATGCCTTCAGCGAACACACCTAATACAAAGGTAATTGTACCGACAGCCAATACTCGTCGTATGATGCACATCGAACAGGCCATGGGATGCTTTAAATGCAAGGGAAATCATACAATATTTCAATGTCCAGACTTTAAGAAGAGCAGCGTACAAGAACGATGGCAATTAGTGAAGACGCTACAATTATGCTTCACATGTTTACGTAAAGGGCATCGTACGGTAAAATGTCGATCACGAAGAAAGTGCAACGTGAATGGCTGCCAAAGATATCATAACCAAATGCTACACAACGAGGAGGACGAAAAGGAAAAGGTACGTAAAACCACGCCTACAAACGAATTGGTGCAACCCATGTTGAATTGTCGCTCAACACAGAGCAAATGTGGGCAATTGTTTAAAATGGTGCCGGTCAACATTTACGGTTAGCTATGTTTGATGAAGGCTCATCCATATCGCTTATGGACGAAGGTTTCGCCAAAGAAATTGGAGCCAAAGGCAAATCACATCCGTTAACACTCCAATGTTACGACGACAAAGTGGTAACCGAAAATACACTAAAACTCAACATTGAAATCGAAAATCGTCAAAGTAAATCCAAATTTTTTTTAAAAGATATTTTTGCCGTAAAAGACTTGAATTTACCTACACAGTCACTGAGGAAAGAAGACTTCCAACATTTGAAACGCCTACCGCTTATAAACTACTACTTGTCCAAGCCAGTATTGCTTATCGGATTGAAGCACGCGTATTTAGGAGCCACGTCTAGAGTAGTAAAAGACGGCATCGATAGTCCATTGGCAATGAAGACACCATTAGGATGGGTCGCATATGGTCCAACTCAGTCATCAACAACTGTCAGTCCGCGTGTAATGTTAGTAAAAGATCTTGAACTACATTCGTTAATCGAGAAATATTTTGTAACCGACAGCTTCGGTACTAATCCAGTAATTGCCAAGTTGGAATCAGAGGATGACAAACGAGCGCGAGAAATTTTACAGCAAACAACTAAACGAGTTGGCGATAGATTCGAGTGTGGACTACTGTGGAAATCTTACCCACCAAATTTACCAAACAGCAGGGAAATGGCAGAAAAACGTTTGATGTCGATAGAGAAGCGCATGAAATGCAACGAAGAATTCGGTAAGCGATACAGGGAAGAGATGAACAAATATATAGAAAAGGGTTACGCTCGAAAATTAACCAACGATGAAGTCGCTACTATACATCCACATAATTGGTACTAGCCGCATTTCTCAGTCTTCAACCCCAATAAGCCAAAGAAATTGCGGATTGTTTTTGATGCTGCCGCCGAAGTAAATAACGTATCACTTAATTCCGTGCTCTCAAAGGGGCCAGAGCAAGCACAACCGTTGATCAGAATCCTACTGCATTTTCGCCAGGGTCGCATAGGTGTGTCAGCCGACATACGTGAAATGTTTTCCCAAATTAAAATACGTCAATCTGAGCAACACGCTCAACGTTACCTCTGGCGGGATGAAGGGGGCAAGCCCATCGAAGAATATGTGATGACATCGTTAATATTTGGTGCGGTATGTTCACCGTATATCGCCGAATATGTCAAAAACAAAAACGCCGAGGATTTCCGAACGCAATTTCCTGACGCCGTAACAACGATTATCAACAATCATTATGTCGACGATCTAGTCGCCAGTTTCGATACGCCACAAAACGCCATAAAGATATGCCAAAATATTGTCAAAATCAACCAGCACGCAGGTTTCGAACTAAGGAATTTCGTTTCCAATTGCATCGAGTTAGAAGAGGTTATGAACGAAACGACACCACCGACTAGAGAAGCAATAAATATGGAGCGCAATGGAACAGACAAAGTACTTGGTTTATTCTGGAACACCAACAATGACACTTTCGAATTCCACACAAAATTCCATCGAATTCCCAAAGACGTACTCGACGGAACGCGCCCGCCGACAAAGAGGGAGTTGCTACGAATTGTGATGGCAATTTTCGACCCATTTGGTATGTTGTCAGATTATTTAATTTTTACTAAACTTCTAATTCAGGAAGCATGGAAACGTCAAATTGCCTGGGATGACGCATTACCACAAGAGCTTAGAACGAAATGGTTTCGCTGGTGGCAAGAGTTTCACAATGTACAAAAATTTAAGGTGCAACGCTGTTACTCTCCTTATCTCAATAGTGGTGGCCAAGTAGAGGTGCTCAGTATGTCAAAAAAATATTTAAAATCGGTGTTTTTTTACTAATCATTTTATTTTGACTTTTTTGAGATTTCATATATCGTACTCTTTAATTTCGCAACTAGGTATATTTTTGTACTAGTTGTACGAATCGAATATTTTCATGTTCAAATATTATTGAGCACCCCCACGCTTTTCCTTAAATACTTATATTTTCGTTCATCATTTTGCTTCTAATTAAATTATTTCTCAATTTTTAGTACGATTTTTAAGATTAAAGCGTGTTTTTTAGTTTTTTTAAGCTATTATTTATTTTTAACTTTTTAGTGAAATTTTTCATTAAAGGATGTTTTATGCGGACGCAAGAATAAAAGTAAAAAGAAGTCTGATGGGATGTGGTGTTCTCCGAAATAGATCTACATACATATGTATGTATTTATAACTTCTACCAAAAATCCCAATATGCAGTGAAGTAAACTAGCTTATTATGCAATATTTTCCAAACCCTTTTATTCAAGGTTTTCCAAACTAGTTTGGAAATACAAAATTTCCCAAACGTTTTGTTATATTTTACAATCAGAAAGTGAAGAGAAGTTGAGGTGAAGCATTTGAAAAGAACAAAAAAAAGAAACCTGGGGCCAAATCGTCGTAGTCGTGAACGAGAAAAAAATTTCGAAATTTTTAAATTTGGTATCACCACATTCGTTAACGAGTGGACACTATCGAAATTTGATATTCTCTCATTCGTTCACGAGTATTTCATCATTCGAACAGACCGAAATTTCATTCGAATAGAAATTATCAAACGAATAAATAAATGAGTGGGAATGCAAATATGATTTGCACTACCACTAATCGTTTAATAGCAGCGGAAACCTATGGTCGGCATTATAATATGTTTTGTGTATATCAATAGGTGTTAAAGTTGTTAATAAATTTCTTTTAAATACGAAGAAGGTAAAGAAATACTTATACATGTAGTTATAACATAGGACATAGGCCGTGTTGGTTTCCGTTCACTTTTCTAAGCTTAATGCTAGCCATACACCTTGCAATTTTTTATACAACCTGAGCAAGTTGCGCTGGAAATCGCAACGTTTTTCGGGCTGTTGTATGAAGTTGTGTATCGGTTGTATGAAAAATCAAAAAGTTTTGATTTTTTGGCAAGTTGTACAACTTGGTTGCATCGTTTGGGGACATGTTGTTCAACATTTCATTTTATGAGAATTCTTGAAGTGAACACATCAAATTAAAATAAGTAAAAATAAGCGAATTCAACACAAAAAACATAAATATTTGTAGAATAAATAACGCAAAATGCAAAGCTAGCAGGAACAACTTTTTTGCATTTTTTTTCCTTTTAATTAATCGTGCTTTTGCAGTACGTTCTTCTTCTTCCCACAAGCGCAATATTATTCTATTCCACCTTCACTCAAAGTAATTTTTTACAAAATGAGATTGTACAACAAGGTTGTACAATAAATTGCACCGTATGTAGGCAAACAGTCCAACTCGATTGCAACCGAGTTGGGTCAACGGTCGCACCGTGTATGGCTACGGTAATACCTTAACTACCACCATATGTTTCCTCTTATTCTTCTTCTTCGATTCTGGCCAAATCCAACAAAGTGCGCCAATTGTTTCTGTCTCGTGCAGCATGGCGGCATTATGGAATACATAGGAGTCAGCATCCCTATCCACCTGATTTTCCCAACGCAGTGGAGCTCTCCCCTTTCTTTTGCGTTGAGCGAGTTTCGATAGAAATACTTTCTTCGCCGGAGCACCATAGGTTTCCACTGCTATTAAATGATGAGTGGTAGTGCAAATCAATTTTTCACTACCACTCATTATTGATTGGGTAGTGCAAGGCTGAATGCAATCAAAATTTAGTGCACTTTGCTCAATCCTGATATGAATAATTATAGGAATAAAATTAATATGCCTCCAAAGGGCATAATGGCCAAATACATGATTGAACACATAACCTGGGCCACAAATATGATACCGAATGGCGAAGCTTAATGGTAAATGTCCCCCTATAAAAGATGCTAAAGCATGGCTTAAGGTACCTATGTATAAATTTTATTATGCAATTTTTTCACACCTTTTAGGTCCTTGCTGACCAAAAACCCAATGTCAAGAAGTTGACATTTAACAAGGAGTCGAAGAAGAGAACTTGCGAGGCCCTAATGAGGAAAGACCTTTAACGGCGACAAATGGGCAAATCATGCAGGTTTCTGGGATGGATGTTGCTGTTGATGGAATGATTTCTGTTAAACGATTCGGAAATACATATATTGCCCCAAAGCAGCAATGCCCCGGCGGCAATAATCGAAACTAATCCCATATGATTGCTTCTATCACGAATATCTACATACATATGTACATATATCTCCTTACGATTGCACAATTGTGTTCATCTTCTGACTCCGAAGAACTCATGTGCAAAAGAACTGATATGCAAAAGAAGTAAGTATATTAATAAAACTCTTCGTTAAAAGTAAAAATGTGTACCAAAATTTACTTTTTTTAAAATAATTTTCCTTCCATTTGACATATGTATGTACATTTGTTATGTTTTTTATTTGTGGAATATAAGTTTGGATAATAAGATTTCGATACGAACTGTTTCGAATGGGACAATTCAGCCAGTCGATACGTTTCTAAATTTTATTCGTTTCGAATGCTCGCTCGTTCACGACTGCCACGATTTGGCCCCTGATTGAATAAATTCGAATTTAGACAACAAAGTTCCGAATACGATTGTAGCGTAATGGTGAGGTATGCTGCCTACGGACCAAGGAGCTCAGGTTCGAGTCCCGAGTGGCGCATTTTTTTTATTTTTTTTATTTTTATTTTTTTATTTTTAGAGAAATTTTTTTCACCTCACGTTTACAAAACATTGTATAAAAATTGCTTTCCAAACGTGAAATGCAATTATAGAATTAGGGTTCCTTTTCGTTGATTCAGCACTTACTATTAAATGAATTACAAACAAAACCAGTTCTTGCTTTGCATACGTATGTATGTACATGCGGCTGATTTCATTGCAAATACAACAAACCCAAAACAGAAAGCTACAAGCTTCATTTTTTTTGAGTGAATTTATGCATTGAGTTTATCGCCATCGCTATGAGCGCATTTGTTTGTGATTTGAGAAGAATGTATTTTTGAGCGTTCGTGAGTGAGTTTTTCCGTACCCTGAAAGCTTGTTACTTATTGGCTTATATACGGGAGTGAATTGAAATTCATAGAGGCTATTTTGAGGAAAGGTAACTTAAAAGCCGCAATGAAGCATGAAGTAAAATGTTGAATGTCCTACTATATGATGCCGTTGGGCTGTTGATGTCATGTTTCGAATCCGGAGGAGAATAGAAATAATAGAGAGAACACAATAAAAGTGAATGTTTGAAAGATAAAATAATAAAGTTAAATGTTACAACTTTTAGGATGGGATGAAGTTACATACATACATACATACATACATACATACAGGTGAAGCTAATAAAAACGTGTTAAAAAGATATTAACATACTCATGTAACTGTACAAAAGGTACCGGCAAAATTCACCCGCACGGATAAATGAAAAACATCACATCAGAGTACAAATATGTACGAGTAATATATATGTACATACATTTATTTATTCCATTCCACTTCTGCGCTCAAAACACAAACTCTCTCACTATCCCTAAATTTTTCTGTACTCTAGAGTACAAATATGTAATACATACATTCATCTATTGATTGCATTCCATTTCGTACCACCTTTGAAATAGGTTTGAGAAAATGAAATGAATCAAATTGAGAATCAGCCCAAAATCCCATTGTCGAGTCACCCGGTGTTGATGTTTTGACATTTGACATTTTGACACTTGACTTTTGACTCTGACTTTTATCGCCATTACAGCGGAAGCAACGAGGCGGAAAAGATACAATCGTAAAACATCATCGTAAAACAACATCGTCACCAAAGTCACGCCGGAATATAGTAAAGTTAAATCAACTAAGATTAAGCCAAATTTATCTTTGTAATCAGTGAAATTTATTAATTGAAGTTGATACAAATAAAGATAGCTTTCGAATTACAACAGTTTTTACGATTTGATCGCCTTGTTTGCTGCACGCACGCCAAGTCAGAAAAGTTGGGTTAGGTAATCCAAGTGAAGAGTGCATGTCAAGGACACATAGTTACGCGTTAAGGAGTCGTACTAACGCCAACGAAGACCACAGTGAATCACCATCAGAAGAGACGATGACGGATGAAGACAACGCTCAAAATTTAAATGCCATCCTGGCAACAATGGCCGCACTAAGAGAATCAGTGGAGCAGTTAAGAAATAGCACGTTAGAGAGCCAGCGTGACATCATTCGTTTAAGGCAGGATATGATGCAGCCACATACAGCAGGTGGAGTCAATGTAAATGAGATGCCACGTGGTGCGCCATCCCAAGTCGGGTCAGACCCCGGTAATGAAATTCCGCAAACCGAATCAGGGCAAGTCGTGCCAATATCGGGGGAGGCCAACCAAATCGTTCCAGCTGCTGAAGCAAAAATAAAGCTGTACGATTTACACACATTCAACGGAAATGTGGAAGATTGGCCACTATTTCGAGCCAACTTCCACGACACCACTGCGATGTTCAAGTGCAACAATCGCCAAAATCTTACGCGCCTGCAAAAGTGCTTAACGGGCCCTGCAAAAGAAGCCGTGGCATCCATGCTTATCTACCCGGACGATGTTCCAAATGTATTAAATGAACTGCAATTTCGATTCGGAAGACCAGACATGCTAATAAAGAACCAGATAGCCAAACTGCAGCAATTTCCATCGATTGCCGAAACAAAACCGGATCAAATTGTTTCATTCTCGTCAAAAGTACGTAATGTGGTGGCATTTATAAAGTCAGCGAACTGCCACCAATATTTGGCAAATGTTACACTACTAGAGCAAATGGTGTGCAAACTACCACAAACGAGGCAATTTGATTGGGCAAGGCAAGCGTCTACCATACAGCCGTATCCGACGGTAGAAGATTTTTCAAAGTGGCTTAGCGATTTGGCACGAATAGTTTGTTTAATGCCTTCAGCGAACACACCTAATACAAAGGTAATTGTACCGACAGCCAATACTCGTCGTATGATGCACATCGAACAGGCCATGGGATGCTTTAAATGCAAGGGAAATCATACAATATTTCAATGTCCAGACTTTAAGAAGAGCAGCGTACAAGAACGATGGCAATTAGTGAAGACGCTACAATTATGCTTCACATGTTTACGTAAAGGGCATCGTACGGTAAAATGTCGATCACGAAGAAAGTGCAACGTGAATGGCTGCCAAAGATATCATAACCAAATGCTACACAACGAGGAGGACGAAAAGGAAAAGGTACGTAAAACCACGCCTACAAACGAATTGGTGCAACCCATGTTGAATTGTCGCTCAACACAGAGCAAATGTGGGCAATTGTTTAAAATGGTGCCGGTCAACATTTACGGTTAGCTATGTTTGATGAAGGCTCATCCATATCGCTTATGGACGAAGGTTTCGCCAAAGAAATTGGAGCCAAAGGCAAATCACATCCGTTAACACTCCAATGTTACGACGACAAAGTGGTAACCGAAAATACACTAAAACTCAACATTGAAATCGAAAATCGTCAAAGTAAATCCAAATTTTTTTTAAAAGATATTTTTGCCGTAAAAGACTTGAATTTACCTACACAGTCACTGAGGAAAGAAGACTTCCAACATTTGAAACGCCTACCGCTTATAAACTACTACTTGTCCAAGCCAGTATTGCTTATCGGATTGAAGCACGCGTATTTAGGAGCCACGTCTAGAGTAGTAAAAGACGGCATCGATAGTCCATTGGCAATGAAGACACCATTAGGATGGGTCGCATATGGTCCAACTCAGTCATCAACAACTGTCAGTCCGCGTGTAATGTTAGTAAAAGATCTTGAACTACATTCGTTAATCGAGAAATATTTTGTAACCGACAGCTTCGGTACTAATCCAGTAATTGCCAAGTTGGAATCAGAGGATGACAAACGAGCGCGAGAAATTTTACAGCAAACAACTAAACGAGTTGGCGATAGATTCGAGTGTGGACTACTGTGGAAATCTTACCCACCAAATTTACCAAACAGCAGGGAAATGGCAGAAAAACGTTTGATGTCGATAGAGAAGCGCATGAAATGCAACGAAGAATTCGGTAAGCGATACAGGGAAGAGATGAACAAATATATAGAAAAGGGTTACGCTCGAAAATTAACCAACGATGAAGTCGCTACTATACATCCACACAATTGGTACTTGCCGCATTTCTCAGTCTTCAACCCCAATAAGCCAAAGAAATTGCGGATTGTTTTTGATGCTGCCGCCGAAGTAAATAACGTATCACTTAATTCCGTGCTCTCAAAGGGACCAGAGCAAGCACAACCGTTGATCAGAATCCTACTGCATTTTCGCCAGGGTCGCATAGGTGTGTCAGCCGACATACGTGAAATGTTTTCCCAAATTAAAATACGTCAATCTGAGCAACACGCTCAACGTTACCTCTGGCGGGATGAAGGGGGCAAGCCCATCGAAGAATATGTGATGACATCGTTAATATTTGGTGCGGTATGTTCACCGTATATCGCCGAATATGTCAAAAACAAAAACGCCGAGGATTTCCGAACGCAATTTCCTGACGCCGTAACAACGATTATCAACAATCATTATGTCGACGATCTAGTCGCCAGTTTCGATACGCCACAAAACGCCATAAAGATATGCCAAAATATTGTCAAAATCAACCAGCACGCAGGTTTCGAACTAAGGAATTTCGTTTCCAATTGCATCGAGTTAGAAGAGGTTATGAACGAAACGACACCACCGACTAGAGAAGCAATAAATATGGAGCGCAATGGAACAGACAAAGTACTTGGTTTATTCTGGAACACCAACAATGACACTTTCGAATTCCACACAAAATTCCATCGAATTCCCAAAGACGTACTCGACGGAACGCGCCCGCCGACAAAGAGGGAGTTGCTACGAATTGTGATGGCAATTTTCGACCCATTTGGTATGTTGTCAGATTATTTAATTTTTACTAAACTTCTAATTCAGGAAGCATGGAAACGTCAAATTGCCTGGGATGACGCATTACCACAAGAGCTTAGAACGAAATGGTTTCGCTGGTGGCAAGAGTTTCACAATGTACAAAAATTTAAGGTGCAACGCTGTTACTCTCCTTATCTCAATAGTGGTGGCCAAGTAGAGGTGCTCAGTATGTCAAAAAAATATTTAAAATCGGTGTTTTTTTACTAATCATTTTATTTTGACTTTTTTGAGATTTCATATATCGTACTCTTTAATTTCGCAACTAGGTATATTTTTGTACTAGTTGTACGAATCGAATATTTTCATGTTCAAATATTATTGAGCACCCCCACGCTTTTCCTTAAATACTTATATTTTCGTTCATCATTTTGCTTCTAATTAAATTATTTCTCAATTTTTAGTACGATTTTTAAGATTAAAGCGTGTTTTTTAGTTTTTTTAAGCTATTATTTATTTTTAACTTTTTAGTGAAATTTTTCATTAAAGGATGTTTTATGCGGACGCAAGAATAAAAGTAAAAAGAAGTCTGATGGGATGTGGTGTTCTCCGAAATAGATCTACATACATATGTATGTATTTATAACTTCTACCAAAAATCCCAATATGCAGTGAAGTAAACTAGCTTATTATGCAATATTTTCCAAACCCTTTTATTCAAGGTTTTCCAAACTAGTTTGGAAATACAAAATTTCCCAAACGTTTTGTTATATTTTACAATCAGAAAGTGAAGAGAAGTTGAGGTGAAGCATTTGAAAAGAACAAAAAAAAGAAACCTGGGGCCAAATCGTCGTAGTCGTGAACGAGAAAAAAATTTCGAAATTTTTAAATTTGGTATCACCACATTCGTTAACGAGTGGACACTATCGAAATTTGATATTCTCTCATTCGTTCACGAGTATTTCATCATTCGAACAGACCGAAATTTCATTCGAATAGAAATTATCAAACGAATAAATAAATGAGTGGGAATGCAAATATGATTTGCACTACCACTAATCGTTTAATAGCAGCGGAAACCTATGGTCGGCATTATAATATGTTTTGTGTATATCAATAGGTGTTAAAGTTGTTAATAAATTTCTTTTAAATACGAAGAAGGTAAAGAAATACTTATACATGTAGTTATAACATAGGACATAGGCCGTGTTGGTTTCCGTTCACTTTTCTAAGCTTAATGCTAGCCATACACCTTGCAATTTTTTATACAACCTGAGCAAGTTGCGCTGGAAATCGCAACGTTTTTCGGGCTGTTGTATGAAGTTGTGTATCGGTTGTATGAAAAATCAAAAAGTTTTGATTTTTTGGCAAGTTGTACAACTTGGTTGCATCGTTTGGGGACATGTTGTTCAACATTTCATTTTATGAGAATTCTTGAAGTGAACACATCAAATTAAAATAAGTAAAAATAAGCGAATTCAACACAAAAAACATAAATATTTGTAGAATAAATAACGCAAAATGCAAAGCTAGCAGGAACAACTTTTTTGCATTTTTTTTCCTTTTAATTAATCGTGCTTTTGCAGTACGTTCTTCTTCTTCCCACAAGCGCAATATTATTCTATTCCACCTTCACTCAAAGTAATTTTTTACAAAATGAGATTGTACAACAAGGTTGTACAATAAATTGCACCGTATGTAGGCAAACAGTCCAACTCGATTGCAACCGAGTTGGGTCAACGGTCGCACCGTGTATGGCTACGGTAATACCTTAACTACCACCATATGTTTCCTCTTATTCTTCTTCTTCGATTCTGGCCAAATCCAACAAAGTGCGCCAATTGTTTCTGTCTCGTGCAGCATGGCGGCATTATGGAATACATAGGAGTCAGCATCCCTATCCACCTGATTTTCCCAACGCAGTGGAGCTCTCCCCTTTCTTTTGCGTTGAGCGAGTTTCGATAGAAATACTTTCTTCGCCGGAGCACCATAGGTTTCCACTGCTATTAAATGATGAGTGGTAGTGCAAATCAATTTTTCACTACCACTCATTATTGATTGGGTAGTGCAAGGCTGAATGCAATCAAAATTTAGTGCACTTTGCTCAATCCTGATATGAATAATTATAGGAATAAAATTAATATGCCTCCAAAGGGCATAATGGCCAAATACATGATTGAACACATAACCTGGGCCACAAATATGATACCGAATGGCGAAGCTTAATGGTAAATGTCCCCCTATAAAAGATGCTAAAGCATGGCTTAAGGTACCTATGTATAAATTTTATTATGCAATTTTTTCACACCTTTTAGGTCCTTGCTGACCAAAAACCCAATGTCAAGAAGTTGACATTTAACAAGGAGTCGAAGAAGAGAACTTGCGAGGCCCTAATGAGGAAAGACCTTTAACGGCGACAAATGGGCAAATCATGCAGGTTTCTGGGATGGATGTTGCTGTTGATGGAATGATTTCTGTTAAACGATTCGGAAATACATATATTGCCCCAAAGCAGCAATGCCCCGGCGGCAATAATCGAAACTAATCCCATATGATTGCTTCTATCACGAATATCTACATACATATGTACATATATCTCCTTACGATTGCACAATTGTGTTCATCTTCTGACTCCGAAGAACTCATGTGCAAAAGAACTGATATGCAAAAGAAGTAAGTATATTAATAAAACTCTTCGTTAAAAGTAAAAATGTGTACCAAAATTTACTTTTTTTAAAATAATTTTCCTTCCATTTGACATATGTATGTACATTTGTTATGTTTTTTATTTGTGGAATATAAGTTTGGATAATAAGATTTCGATACGAACTGTTTCGAATGGGACAATTCAGCCAGTCGATACGTTTCTAAATTTTATTCGTTTCGAATGCTCGCTCGTTCACGACTGCCACGATTTGGCCCCTGATTGAATAAATTCGAATTTAGACAACAAAGTTCCGAATACGATTGTAGCGTAATGGTGA
This sequence comes from Urophora cardui, assembly GCA_960531455.1. NCBI lineage: Eukaryota > Metazoa > Arthropoda > Insecta > Diptera > Tephritidae > Urophora > Urophora cardui. Next base: position 69,757,593 of record OY482671.1, on the reverse strand, counting down.
GGTATGCTGCCTACGGACCAAGGAGCTCAGGTTCGAGTCCCGAGTGGCGCATTTTTTTTTATTTTTTTTATTTTTATTTTTTTATTTTTAGAGAAATTTTTTTCACCTCACGTTTACAAAACATTGTATAAAAATTGCTTTCCAAACGTGAAATGCAATTATAGAATTAGGGTTCCTTTTCGTTGATTCAGCACTTACTATTAAATGAATTACAAACAAAACCAGTTCTTGCTTTGCATACGTATGTATGTACATGCGGCTGATTTCATTGCAAATACAACAAACCCAAAACAGAAAGCTACAAGCTTCATTTTTTTTGAGTGAATTTATGCATTGAGTTTATCGCCATCGCTATGAGCGCATTTGTTTGTGATTTGAGAAGAATGTATTTTTGAGCGTTCGTGAGTGAGTTTTTCCGTACCCTGAAAGCTTGTTACTTATTGGCTTATATACGGGAGTGAATTGAAATTCATAGAGGCTATTTTGAGGAAAGGTAACTTAAAAGCCGCAATGAAGCATGAAGTAAAATGTTGAATGTCCTACTATATGATGCCGTTGGGCTGTTGATGTCATGTTTCGAATCCGGAGGAGAATAGAAATAATAGAGAGAACACAATAAAAGTGAATGTTTGAAAGATAAAATAATAAAGTTAAATGTTACAACTTTTAGGATGGGATGAAGTTACATACATACATACATACATACATACATACAGGTGAAGCTAATAAAAACGTGTTAAAAAGATATTAACATACTCATGTAACTGTACAAAAGGTACCGGCAAAATTCACCCGCACGGATAAATGAAAAACATCACATCAGAGTACAAATATGTACGAGTAATATATATGTACATACATTTATTTATTCCATTCCACTTCTGCGCTCAAAACACAAACTCTCTCACTATCCCTAAATTTTTCTGTACTCTAGAGTACAAATATGTAATACATACATTCATCTATTGATTGCATTCCATTTCGTACCACCTTTGAAATAGGTTTGAGAAAATGAAATGAATCAAATTGAGAATCAGCCCAAAATCCCATTGTCGAGTCACCCGGTGTTGATGTTTTGACATTTGACATTTTGACACTTGACTTTTGACTCTGACTTTTATCGCCATTACAGCGGAAGCAACGAGGCGGAAAAGATACAATCGTAAAACATCATCGTAAAACAACATCGTCACCAAAGTCACGCCGGAATATAGTAAAGTTAAATCAACTAAGATTAAGCCAAATTTATCTTTGTAATCAGTGAAATTTATTAATTGAAGTTGATACAAATAAAGATAGCTTTCGAATTACAACAGTTTTTACGATTTGATCGCCTTGTTTGCTGCACGCACGCCAAGTCAGAAAAGTTGGGTTAGGTAATCCAAGTGAAGAGTGCATGTCAAGGACACATAGTTACGCGTTAAGGAGTCGTACTAACGCCAACGAAGACCACAGTGAATCACCATCAGAAGAGACGATGACGGATGAAGACAACGCTCAAAATTTAAATGCCATCCTGGCAACAATGGCCGCACTAAGAGAATCAGTGGAGCAGTTAAGAAATAGCACGTTAGAGAGCCAGCGTGACATCATTCGTTTAAGGCAGGATATGATGCAGCCACATACAGCAGGTGGAGTCAATGTAAATGAGATGCCACGTGGTGCGCCATCCCAAGTCGGGTCAGACCCCGGTAATGAAATTCCGCAAACCGAATCAGGGCAAGTCGTGCCAATATCGGGGGAGGCCAACCAAATCGTTCCAGCTGCTGAAGCAAAAATAAAGCTGTACGATTTACACACATTCAACGGAAATGTGGAAGATTGGCCACTATTTCGAGCCAACTTCCACAACACCACTGCGATGTTCAAGTGCAACAATCGCCAAAATCTTATGCGCCTGCAAAAGTGCTTAACGGGCCCTGCAAAAGAAGCCGTGGCATCCATGCTTATCTACCCGGACGATGTTCCAAATGTATTAAATGAACTGCAATTTCGATTCGGAAGACCAGACATGCTAATAAAGAACCAGATAGCCAAACTGCAGCAATTTCCATCGATTGCCGAAACAAAACCGGATCAAATTGTTTCATTCTCGTCAAAAGTACGTAATGTGGTGGCATTTATAAAGTCAGCGAACTGCCACCAATATTTGGCAAATGTTACACTACTAGAGCAAATGGTGTGCAAACTACCACAAACGAGGCAATTTGATTGGGCAAGGCAAGCGTCTACCATACAGCCGTATCCGACGGTAGAAGATTTTTCAAAGTGGCTTAGCGATTTGGCACGAATAGTTTGTTTAATGCCTTCAGCGAACACACCTAATACAAAGGTAATTGTACCGACAGCCAATACTCGTCGTATGATGCACATCGAACAGGCCATGGGATGCTTTAAATGCAAGGGAAATCATACAATATTTCAATGTCCAGACTTTAAGAAGAGCAGCGTACAAGAACGATGGCAATTAGTGAAGACGCTACAATTATGCTTCACATGTTTACGTAAAGGGCATCGTACGGTAAAATGTCGATCACGAAGAAAGTGCAACGTGAATGGCTGCCAAAGATATCATAACCAAATGCTACACAACGAGGAGGACGAAAAGGAAAAGGTACGTAAAACCACGCCTACAAACGAATTGGTGCAACCCATGTTGAATTGTCGCTCAACACAGAGCAAATGTGGGCAATTGTTTAAAATGGTGCCGGTCAACATTTACGGTTAGCTATGTTTGATGAAGGCTCATCCATATCGCTTATGGACGAAGGTTTCGCCAAAGAAATTGGAGCCAAAGGCAAATCACATCCGTTAACACTCCAATGTTACGACGACAAAGTGGTAACCGAAAATACACTAAAACTCAACATTGAAATCGAAAATCGTCAAAGTAAATCCAAATTTTTTTTAAAAGATATTTTTGCCGTAAAAGACTTGAATTTACCTACACAGTCACTGAGGAAAGAAGACTTCCAACATTTGAAACGCCTACCGCTTATAAACTACTACTTGTCCAAGCCAGTATTGCTTATCGGATTGAAGCACGCGTATTTAGGAGCCACGTCTAGAGTAGTAAAAGACGGCATCGATAGTCCATTGGCAATGAAGACACCATTAGGATGGGTCGCATATGGTCCAACTCAGTCATCAACAACTGTCAGTCCGCGTGTAATGTTAGTAAAAGATCTTGAACTACATTCGTTAATCGAGAAATATTTTGTAACCGACAGCTTCGGTACTAATCCAGTAATTGCCAAGTTGGAATCAGAGGATGACAAACGAGCGCGAGAAATTTTACAGCAAACAACTAAACGAGTTGGCGATAGATTCGAGTGTGGACTACTGTGGAAATCTTACCCACCAAATTTACCAAACAGCAGGGAAATGGCAGAAAAACGTTTGATGTCGATAGAGAAGCGCATGAAATGCAACGAAGAATTCGGTAAGCGATACAGGGAAGAGATGAACAAATATATAGAAAAGGGTTACGCTCGAAAATTAACCAACGATGAAGTCGCTACTATACATCCACACAATTGGTACTTGCCGCATTTCTCAGTCTTCAACCCCAATAAGCCAAAGAAATTGCGGATTGTTTTTGATGCTGCCGCCGAAGTAAATAACGTATCACTTAATTCCGTGCTCTCAAAGGGACCAGAGCAAGCACAACCGTTGATCAGAATCCTACTGCATTTTCGCCAGGGTCGCATAGGTGTGTCAGCCGACATACGTGAAATGTTTTCCCAAATTAAAATACGTCAATCTGAGCAACACGCTCAACGTTACCTCTGGCGGGATGAAGGGGGCAAGCCCATCGAAGAATATGTGATGACATCGTTAATATTTGGTGCGGTATGTTCACCGTATATCGCCGAATATGTCAAAAACAAAAACGCCGAGGATTTCCGAACGCAATTTCCTGACGCCGTAACAACGATTATCAACAATCATTATGTCGACGATCTAGTCGCCAGTTTCGATACGCCACAAAACGCCATAAAGATATGCCAAAATATTGTCAAAATCAACCAGCACGCAGGTTTCGAACTAAGGAATTTCGTTTCCAATTGCATCGAGTTAGAAGAGGTTATGAACGAAACGACACCACCGACTAGAGAAGCAATAAATATGGAGCGCAATGGAACAGACAAAGTACTTGGTTTATTCTGGAACACCAACAATGACACTTTCGAATTCCACACAAAATTCCATCGAATTCCCAAAGACGTACTCGACGGAACGCGCCCGCCGACAAAGAGGGAGTTGCTACGAATTGTGATGGCAATTTTCGACCCATTTGGTATGTTGTCAGATTATTTAATTTTTACTAAACTTCTAATTCAGGAAGCATGGAACCGTCAAATTGCCTGGGATGACGCATTACCACAAGAGCTTAGAACGAAATGGTTTCGCTGGTGGCAAGAGTTTCACAATGTACAAAAATTTAAGGTGCAACGCTGTTACTCTCCTTATCTCAATAGTGGTGGCCAAGTAGAGGTGCATATTTTCGTAGACGCAAGTCAAGCAGCATTCGCAGCCGTAGGGTATATTCGTGTGGTATACGAGGACGAAGTCAACGTCAGCTTTATAATAGGCAAAACCCGTACCGCTCCGATCAAACTGCTTTCCATGCCGAGGCTAGAATTACAAGCAGCTGTACTTGGCACACGACTGTCAAAACTAATCTGCGACAGCCACGAATTCACACCTAGGAAAATCGTATATTGGAGCGATTCTCAAACGGTATTACAATGGCTTAATTCATCTACAAGAAAATACAAAGCATTCGTCGCACACCGAATCGCCGAAATCCTTAACACAACATTACAGGATCAGTGGAGATGGATACCGTCTTGCCAAAATCCAGCAGATGCAGCTACTCGTCCATCAAATACGCCGAAGCTCGACAACAACAGCATTTGGGTAAAAGGTCCGGCATTCCTTAATCTCTCTGAGGAACATTGGCCAAGCAAAACTATAAAATTAACGTCCGCATTACCGGCGGAAGTAAAATCCGGCTGCCTTCTAGTTATACAGCCAAGCAACACATTGATCGAATTTACAAAATTTAACTCGCTAACCAAATTAACACGTACTATGGCCTGGGTGGTGAGAGCAACACTGCTATTCCGTTCGAAATCAAACGCAACGTCATTGGCGTCATCAAGTATTACCGTCGCAGAGTTAGAAAAAGCCGAGCACATTATTCATAAAATAGTCCAGCGGGAATGTTTTCCGAACGAAATCGCAGACTTGTTAGCATCACGTAAAATATCAAAACGAAGTACGATACACAAATTATCACCGTATTTAGACAGTAGCGGCATATTACGACTAAGTGGCCGAATCGACGAAGCAACGTATTTACCATTTGAAGTGCGGCGACCAATCATAATGCCACAGAAGCACACATTTTCAGCCCTAGTAGTCCAGCACTATCACGAGAAGAATAAACATCAAAATTCAGCAATAACAATCAACGCAATACGCCAAAAGTACTGGATACCAAATTTAAAATCACTTCTGAAAACTGTTCAACGTCAATGTCCAGTATGCAAAATTGATAAAGCTAAGCCCGATCCACCATTGATGGGCCAGCTACCAATTGATCGCATCACACCGCTTGTACGACCGTTTACGTATACTGGCGCGGATCTGTTCGGTCCTTTTAATGTTTCCATCGGAAGACGTCGCGAGAAAAAGTGGGCGGTGATATTCACGTGCCTGACAGTCAGAGCAGCACATATTGAGCTGGCAGGCGACTTATCGACCAATTCTTTCATTTTATGTTTGCGCAATTTTATAAATCGCAGGGGCACTCCACGCAGAATACGGAACGACAACGGCACCAATTTTATTGGCGCTCAAAGGGAGTTGAAATCCAACGAACGCTTATAAGATATCGATCGCATCCAAACTGAAGCCACACAACAGCACATTGAGTGGATTTTCAACTGCCCAATGAATCCCAGCTCAGGTGGCAGTTGGGAAAGGCTCATAAAAATCATCAAATCATTATTGGGAAAGACACTACGAGAAGTGGCACCGAAAGTCGAAACACTCCAAAGCATCCTCATCGAAGCGGAGAATATAATAAATTCCCGACCGCTAACAGATGTTCCCGTATCGAACGAAGACGACGAGCCACTTACACCCAACCATTTTTTGTTGGGCGGCGTAAATTCCACACAGACGCCGCATCCGGTTAATGAAAAAATTTGCCTACGTAAGCAGTGGCGAATAGCCCAAAACCTGAAGGACCGTTTGTGGAAACGATGGTGTACCGAATATCTGCCCCAGTTAATATGGCAGACACCAGCTGATCCTCTTAAAATTAACGATCTAGTGTTGAGCTGTGAGCCTACTCAACCGCGAAGTCAATGGCAAAAAGGTCGCATCACTAATGTATTTCCCACGAAGGATGGTCAAGTGCGCATAGTAGAAGTGAAGACCAGTGGAGGAACTTTGCGTCGGCCAGCCACACGTCTAGCGCGTATTGTTGTTGGTGAATCCCAGGGAGATTCACGGGGGGAGGAGTGTCGAGTCACCCGGTGTTGATGTTTTGACATTTGACATTTTGACACTTGACTTTTGACTCTGACTTTTATCGCCATTACAGCGGAAGCAACGAGGCGGAAAAGATACAATCGTAAAACATCATCGTAAAACAACATCGTCACCAAAGTCACGCCGGAATATAGTAAAGTTAAATCAACTAAGATTAAGCCAAATTTATCTTTGTAATCAGTGAAATTTATTAATTGAAGTTGATACAAATAAAGATAGCTTTCGAATTACAACACCCATACTAAAAAAAATGAGCCGTTTTGTTTGAGAATGCTATCAAGGGAAATTTGAGGTGCATTTGATAACAAACGTTTGATATTTGACAATAGGGTTACTTCTCAAATGAACCTCAAATTGAAAATGAAGAAAAATGTTTATTGGGATATATCATCGACTGGCAATGTTACTTGAGGTGGCCTAACGTTACAATCAGCGTGCCACTTTGGTTATTATTAACCAAAATTGGTAATTTTTTTCTCTAAAACCGATTTAGGTAATTTGGTAATCTACCTTGTCCGATATCGATAATTTTTACACATTTAGTATATATCTGTGCCGTTACGTTAAAGTAGCTTAACTCAAAATATGGTGAACGAAGAAAAATCGATTTTTTGTAAAAATTTAAACTAATGGATTTTTAAAAGAGAAAGTAATAGATTTGCAGTGTTAGGGAACGAATAGTTGTGAACCATAAATCTTAAAGCAAAGTTAATAGCGAGAAAAATAACTTTTATAACTTAAGTGCTTTTATTGAATACAAGTTTTACGAAAAGCAAAATTAACTCTAGTTATGTTTTTTTTTATTTAATTGAATTCTTTCCAATAAGCTTTTAGCTCCATTTGACTCGAGTTAAGTGTTTTTAATTTTTTTTCTTCATATTTGTTTTTATTGAATCTTTCTGTTTAGAAAATAACAATAATTTCGCAAATCTTACAAACTAATACAATAAATTATTTGTTGCCAATGCTACAAATAATAAAGTTGGCAAAGAGTCTTTTTACATATACACATATGGCATGTATCTTAACCTAGGAGTGTAATATTAACCTAGTTTATCTTGGTCTAGGTCACTATTATTAATTATTTATTTATTTATTATTATTATTCTTATTATTATTATTTTTTTCTCAAAAGTGGATAAACAGTTTAAGTTTTTATTTAAATTTATATGTACAGCCATAGCATGGTGGTCGTAGAGGTGTTTGTCTTCGCGCGGGCTGGCGCGATGAACAACAGGGACTAGATGCGTTCATCGCGATGGCCGTTGGTCGGACGCTTTGGCGACGTTTATTGTATTGTTCGGTATTTACGCTAGCCCGCGCGATGAACAACAGGGACTAGGTGCGTTCATCGCGATGGCCGTTGGTCGGACGCTTCGGCGACGTTTATTGTATTGTTCGGTATTTACGCTAGCCCGTGCGATGAACAACAGGGACTAGGTGCGTTCATCGCGGTGGCCGTTGGTCGGACGCTTCGGCGACGTTTATTGTATTTTACGTTATTTCCACTAGCCTGTACTATGAACGCCAGGGACTAGGTGCCGTTCATCGCGATGGCCATTGGTCGGTCGCTTCGGCGACGTTCATCATTATCTTTACTTTACGTTACTTTCGAGATATTGGTCTAACAGAATATGACCTTATGCACAATTGAGGTTTACATCCTTTCTCTTTAACCGCCTAGGATAGTTTTGCTTTAGGAGACTTTTTGCTAATGAATTAGGATGGTTGGCTAATCTTTTCGCATAATTTGTTTGCATTTTCTCTATCTCTTCGATCACCGTATTTATCTCTAGGTTACTATGTATAATTGATTTAATAAACTGAAAACGCAAATAAATATGCCCACATAATTCTAGTTAGGATGTTTTAATAAAATGATTTTCATACAATACCCCACATAGCATTTTATGAATTTTTTGATCATATTCCAGTCTTTTTCGATCCCTATGCATGTTTAAAATGATGGAAAATACGCTCATTTTCTGATCATAAAAGAGCCTCTCGTCTGTAGAAAATGGTACCCAACACTTCTTGGGGAGTCGTTTTCGAGTCTTATTTTAATCGTATTTTAATCATTTTCGAGTCCCTTTCGATTTTATTTTTTTCGATTTTGAATCTTATTTTGGTCATTTTTGAATAGTTTTCTGATCGTTTTTGAATCTTTTTAGGGTAATTTTTCTTCGTTTTTCTGATCATTTTCGATTGGCTTTCCAATCTTTTTTGGGTAATTTTTCAATTGTTTTCTGGTCATTTTCGAATCTTTTTTGGGTCGTTTTTCAGTAACTTTCTGATCAATTTCCAATCATTTTTTAATACTTTTCTACTCATTTTCCTATCATTTTTGGGTCAGTTTACAACCGCTTTTCTTTCCCATCTTCTATCCTCTTACATATTCTACCCTTAGCCTTACCTTTACCAATATCGCAAAAAGAACTTCCACACTCACCCTCAGTCCATATTGGTTGGAACTCTTGAAACAGATTTTTAGCCTACAATAATATTAAGCAAATAAGGAGTTTAAGATATAAAAATTTCAATCCATAAATGAATCCATATGAAAATGCATATGCGCAATTTGGCACTCTCATATACATATGGCAACACGGAAGACATACATCCATGTGTTCCTGCTCTACAACATTCGGAACCATCAATACCGAAATCTAATATAAAATCCTCTGAACTTTTTTTTGAAAAATTATAGCTATATGTACAAGGCTTGCTAAGGAATATTTCATTTTTATCCAAAAAAGCAAAGTAATCGATCACATTTCTATCTTTAGCATGATCAATTTGTGATAAATTATTTTTTTAATCAGCAAAGGGGATCGAAAAAGACTCATCTAGGTGATTTTTATATGATAAAAAATAAAATCACTTTTCAATCGCTGGTCTGACTCGTTTTCCAGTCTTCTTTTAATTGTCAAATTGATAAATTCTTTTTTTAATCAGCAAAGGGGATCGAAAAAGGCTAAGTTAGGTGATTTTTATATGAAAAAAAATAAAATTACTTTTGAATAGCTGGAGTGACTCATTTTCGAGTCTTATTCTAATCGCAGAGGTGATTAATCAGTTTTTGATCATCAAAGGGGATCGAAAAAGACTCGGCGCAGTCAGTTTTCATAAAACAATCTTCCAAATGCTGTGTGGGACTAGACTTAAGTGAAGATAAGTTGTTTTAACTAATGCAAAATGTTTCTATTTGAGTCAGGATAATTTTTATATCTCAATAACTTTTTAATTATTACTCCTATTTCAATGCTAGAACACAAATAGTTCAAGGGATATACTACGTGAAAATTCCAGTTTTCAAGGGAAGAATCACCCCCTCTGCACTGGCACCTCTGCACATATATTGAAGGATTCCTATCATATGATATATATATATATATATATTTCATTTCGACACGATGACATTAAGACCTTCATTTTGGTACGACAAAAAATATATTTGTGTATTAATATATAAATGACAAACTAAACTACTTGGAACATATGTATATGTATAACGGATAATAAAATAGAGTACTATGAAATCCTACAGATAAAAAAATAAATAATTTGATTAATTAAGTACTTAATTTTTGAGCTTTTTTACAAACATATAAGAAAAATTGTGGTGTGAAAAATTTATATTCTTTGGTAGAAGTTATATCTAGATATATTTCGGAGATCACCACATCTCTTAGATAGATAGATTGGATTGAGGATTGTACTGCGACCACTAGGTCTATTGTACCCTCTCCTTGATCACATTATCTCGTCCAGCCTGAGCTTCTCCAGAAATCGAAGGATATCGCTCGGCTTAAGAGACCGAATGTGCCCCTGACTTGGCCAAGGCGGGATACCTAGCCTATTCATATGCTTCCTAAGCCTGCAGTGTCCTGTGATAATTCCTGTCAACATTCTCAATTTATTCTTAGAGAGGTTCCGAAGCCCTTTGAAACGACTTGTGTTGTACCCTCCCATTAGTGTCTTTGCCTGTCGCATTCCATCGGTTTGGCGCCAGTACTGTTCCCTTAGCCTCCTTTCCTCGTTCCTGAGCTCATTCCTGATAGTATGTGGGCCTATTGCTATGAATGGCTCAGGTCCTATTGGTTTGGAGGCCGCCGCCTGCCTGGCCAGACTGTCCGCCTGCTCATTGCCCTCTATTCCTCTATGGCCTGGAACCCAGGCCAGTAGGATAGAGTTCCGAGTTGCCAGTTCATTCAGTCTGTTAACGCACTCAAGCACAGTCGATGATTTGATTTCGAAAGAAGAAATTGCTGCCTGACTGTCACTTAATATGACTATTCTTTCATTTGAGTACCCGCGTCGCAGTATCATGCCTGCGCACTCAATTATGGCTTACACTTCCGCCTGGAATATGCTCGGATGAACCCCCATGGGTAAAGTGATCTTTGACCTGGGGCCAAAAATACCAGCTCCAATTCCATGATTTTTTGTCCCCAAGCTCTATCCTAAACCTCTTTTCAAAGTTTGTTTGTTCATATCATCTCTAGGAATCTGAGAGAGCGGGAGTTTCTCCCACAGCTTGAGCATGTTTTGCGATGATATAATTTTTCCTTTTCCATAGCCTTCTCTCACTATATTCATTAGGGAACGCTTGGCACTCTGTTCAATAACTATGTGCAGCAGAGTTAGCTCAAAAAGCACTTCCATCGCCGCCATTGGGCAGGTGCGCATAGCTCCCGTTATGCACACGCATGCTTGGCGTTGCACTTTGGTGAGCACTTGTCTCATCGTTCACAGATTTGCTCTTGAGGACCAGGCTACTGCCCCGTAGGTGAAGATCGGCTTTACTATCATGGTGTACATCCATCTTAGTATGTGTGGATTGCATCCCCACGATTTGCCTGAAAGTCGTCTGCACACTCTTATAGCCCTGGTGGCTTTGGATGTAGTGTTGTCCACATGTTTCTTCCATAATAACTTGGAGTCAAATGTGACTCCTAAGTATTTTACTTCTGATACAGCGTCCACCACCACATCGTCCACGAGTATACCTCTCATTCCCCTAAGAGTCCGCCTTTTTGTGAAGGGGACAATGACCCTCTGAATAAAATCTCAGAGAGTACTTTCGAATTTGCCTCGTGCGATTATTACTATGTCATCTGCATATCCCTGACAGCGTATACCGTTATCAGTTAGCAGTTGCAGAAGCTCATCCACCACTAGACTCCATAGGAGAGGGGATAGGACTCCCCCCTGCGGACAACCTTTGGTGGTTTTAATCTGTACAATGCCTTCACCTACTGAAGTATCAGCTATCCTGGTGCGAAGAACAGAGTCTATCCACATACAGATTGGTCTCTGAACTTCTCGCTTTTCTAGTGCCCGACACACACTATTATGGTCAGTGTTGTCAAAGGCTCCGTCTATGTCTAGGAAAGCGCATATCGCAGTTTCCCCCTGTTCGAAAGCACTCCGTATCTCCGTTGTCAGTTGGTACAGAGCTGTATCAGTAGACCTGCCTGCTCTGTACGCATGCTGATTTGGGTCCAACGGATATCTTTTCAGAGTGTTCGTCCTAATTTCATTGTCAACAATCTTCTGCATCGCTTTTAGGACGAAGGAGGTTAAACTTATGGGTCTGAAGGACTTTGCTAGAGAGTAGTCTTTTTTCCTACTTTAGGTATGAAAACAACCTTGGCCCTTCTCCACACCATTGGGACGTATGCCAGCGCTAGGCTCTCTGTCATAATTCTCTTTAGGTGCGGCACAATGCTTTCTACTTGCTGCAAAAAGATCGGATATATGCCATCCTCTCCTGGGGACTTGTACCTTTTCAAAAGATCTTAGTGCCCATCTTACTGCATTGGTTGAAAAGAGATCTCTAGCCAATCTCCAGTCAGATGGTCTTGATTACGTACTGTAGTTTCCGTATCAGTGCCCAGTTCGGGTGGATGTGCATACGGGAAGTGTGCAGCCAGTAGTGCTCTTGGTCTTTCCTGCTCGGTTGCCGTAAAGGCATCATCTGGGAGTTTGAGCAACAACTTTGTTTCTCTCTGCTCCTTGGCCAGGGCTTTGTGAAGCCTCGCTGCTTCTGGAGTAGATCTAATTTCTGCACAGAAGCTTCTCAAGCTTTCGCGTTTAGCCCTTCTTATTTCCTTCTTGTACGCAGTTAGATGTGTCGAATACACCTCCCAGTGACCAGTGCGCTTGGCCTTGTTAAACATACTGCGCACCACATCTCTTCCTCCGACTGCTTTTTTTCTGCCGAGATTCGAACCTCGGATTTTTCAGTTGGCAATGCTAGAGACACACATCGTAGTATGTAGAAATATTGCGATCTATACCACATATGTGTCACTCTCATATTGTAGTTTAATTGAAAATTTTCATAGTAAAGCCAAATCATAGTATTGATATTATAATATTTCTACCACATGTGTGTCTGAGGTATAAGCTAATGGCATAACAATTAGGCTACCGCCGCCTTCGATTTTGTTGTTTAAATTTTTCATTTGTTTTTCCTTTTTACAACCTGCTATCCAGCATCAGTGAATTTGCCGAAGTTTTCGACATTTGTCACCCGTATGTTGGTGGGGTTGTGTGTTTTTGTTTTATTATTATTGTTTGTAACAGTAGCTTTCCAGAAGAAAATGAGTATTTTTTTAATTCTGAAGTAAGTTAAAGAGTTTGATAAATAGTATACGATATTTGTGTACTAAAATGAAAACTCATAGTCAAAGATGTGATTTTTATTATTTATAAAAAAAAATGGCAATTGTTTTGGTAATTTTTTTTATTTTTGGTAAATTTTTTATTTTAGCTGTGGCAACGCTGGTTACAGTCAATCCTTATTTCGTTTTTTTAATAAAACTTTGGGCTAGCTTATAAAATATTTTAGTTGACTCCAAATAAATTTCATGTATGCTTTTTGGCTTGAAAAGGTGCATTTAATTCATTGAAAAAACTCAACATATTTTTAAAAGAGCTAATATGCTTTATTGCATTCATTGTTCAGCTCCGTTAAAATTATTTGTGTAGATTTTAGCTTATCGTTTAGGCTTGCCTGTTTAAAAAACTCTAAAAGCACCGTCCAATTATCGAGAATCTTTTCAAAGCATTTTTGATGTGATAACCACCTAGTCGTACTTGTTTTTAAAATTTTTCTTTTTTTTCTTTTAAAATATCTTAAAATCTTCAATCTAAGCACATCTTTTTGTACTACCTAATACATAAATTCCGATCAGCCGTATATATTTACTTTCTACACTGGTTTGGTAAGAAAAGCCCACAAACGCATATCTGTTCACCACAACAAAGAAATGGAAGCAAAATTTGGTGCTAAGATCGCACCCAGAGCTAAAGCAAAAAATGTTGGGAGCGGAGCAGGAGCGTAGCTAACGAAAAAAACTTGCTCCGAGGCCATGTAAGCAGTCGCCGGATTCTAGTTTTCGCTATCGCAAAAATTCGCCATATTGATTTTAGCAACTTTTAGCGATTCTATCATAAAAATGCGTGATAAAAAATCAGGGATTGCAAAAAATCGTTATTTTTTAAATTTTGACTAAAAAAATCATACTGAAGGAGAAACGCTTATCGCAAAAGAAGTACACAGATGTAATCACCGTAACGCAGACTACCTCTAGGTGCATTAACTTTTATTTTTTCGATTTTTATAAAAAAATTGATTTTTAATCGTTATTTTCTGAGTTTTATGTTTCCCTCAGCAAAAAAAATTTATTTTTTGATTTTTATATTTCGCTCAGAAAATAAAAGTTATTTTTTGAGTTTCATTTTTCCCTCAGATAATAAAAGTTTTTTCTGAGTTTTATTTTTCGATCAGAATATAAAAGTTATTTTTTGAGTTTTATTTTTCCCTCAGAAAATAAAAGTTATTTTTTGAGTTTTATTTTTTCATCAGATTATAAAAGTTATTCTTTGAGTTTTATTTTTCCTTCAGAAAATAAAAGTTATTTTTTGAGTTTTATTTTTCGATCAGAAAATAAAAGTTATTTTTGAGTTTTATTTTTTTGCTCAGATAATAAAAGTTATTTTTTGAGTTTTATTTTTTGCTCAGATAATAAAAGTTTATTTATAAATTTTACGTATTTATGTGACGCGAGCACATATATACTATTAAAAATGTAATTTTATGTATGTATGTGATTAGGTACATAAATATGTAGCATTTAGAAACTCTGTAGGACAGAAATAAAGTTGTTGGATGTGAATCATTTACTTAAATCTAATAACTTTAAACGAGCAATTATTGTATATATATATATATATATACCTAATCACATACATACATTAAATTACATTTTTAATAGTATATATGTGCTCGCGTCACATAAATACGTAAAATTTATAAATAAACTTTTATTGTCTGAGCAAAAAAATAAAACTCAAAAAATAACTTTTATTATCTGAGCAAAAAAATAAAACTCAAAAAATAACTTTTATTTTCTGATCGAAAAATAAAACTCAAAAAATAACTTTCATTTTCTGAAGGAAAAATAAAACTCAAAGAATAACTTTTATAATCTGATGAAAAAATAAAACTCAAAAAATAACTTTTATTTTCTGAGGGAAAAATAAAACTCAAAAAATAACTTTTATATTCTGATCGAAAAATAAAACTCAGAAAAAAACTTTTATTATCTGAGGGAAAAATAAAACTCAAAAAATAACTTTTATTTTCTGAGCGAAATATAAAAATCAAAAAAAAACTTTTATTATCTGAGGGAAAAATAAAACTCAAAAAATAACTTTTATTTTCTGAGCGAAATATAAAAATCAAAAAATAAATTTTTTTTTTGCTGAGGGAAACATAAAACTCAGAAAATAACGATTAAAAATCAATTTTTTTATAAAAATCGAAAAAATAAAAATTAATGCACCTAGAGGTAGTCTGCGTTACGGTGATTACATCTGTGTACTTCTTTTGCGATAAGCGTTTCTCCTTCAGAATGATTTTTTAGTCAAAATTTAAAAAATAACGATTATTTGCAATCCCTGATTTTTTATCACGCATTTTTATGATAGAATCGCTAAAAGTTGCTAAAATCAATATGGCGAATTTTTGCGATAGCGAAAACTAGAATCCGGCGACTGCTTACATGGCCTCGGAGCAAGTTTTTTTCGTTAGCTACGCTCCTGCTCCGCTCCCAACATTTTTTGTTTTAGCGAAAAATAAAACTCAAAAAATAATTTTTATTTTCTGAGGGAAAAATAAAACTCAAAAAATAACTTTTATATTCTGATCGAAAAATAAAACTCAACAAATAACTTTTATTTTCTGAGGGAAAAATAAAACTCAAAAAATAACTTTTATATTCTGATCGAAAAATAACACTC
Organism: Urophora cardui; assembly: GCA_960531455.1. Taxonomy (NCBI): domain Eukaryota; kingdom Metazoa; phylum Arthropoda; class Insecta; order Diptera; family Tephritidae; genus Urophora; species Urophora cardui. Next base: position 69,741,714 of record OY482671.1, on the reverse strand, counting down.
AGAAAAAAACTTTTATTATCTGAGGGAAAAATAAAACTCAAAAAATAACTTTTATTTTCTGATCGAAAAATAAAACTCAAGAAAAAACTTTTATTTTCTGATCAAAAAATTAAACTCAAGAAAAAACTTTTATTTTCTGAGCAAAAAATAATCGTTAAAAATTAAATTTTTGGATATCACTTATAACCGTTACGGTCCCTGTAAAAAATCGCTAAAAAGTGCCTATTTTAGCACATTTTTAGCGGATTTTTGCGATAAACAAAATGAACCCGGATAAAAGGAATGAACACTTTTTGACAGTTCAGTTAGCTAAAATTGTGATTCCATTATTAGCCAAAACTTCTCCAAAACTTCTCCAAAATTGGCGACGCGAAAAATTTGTTCCCAAAAAGATTATTTAAGTTGAAAAGGTAAAAAACATATTAATTTCCTTTTTAAAATATTTCATCGCATTAATAATATTCATAATTATAGGAAAAATGGATAATTTTAACTCAAAAAGGATAGTAAATTAGCAAAAATACACGCTACTTCCGCAAAAATATTTCTGCATATTCGCTTTGGAAGTCGCAAAATTTCAACGAAACGTTCTTCTGCAATAGAGAATGGAGCTGTGGCCTCCCGTAAAAGTTTTTTTTATACTTTTCAAGCAATTTCTTTACTCTCGCTGACATAAATAACTTCGGAACATACTCGTTTTGACCACATATAAAAATCGGCAAAAATGAGTGTATAATTAAAGAAAATGGAAGATTCCATAAAATTTTTCATCTTTTCCATTTAAAGCTTCGAAATTTAAAGCAAATACCGTATTATTAATTTGTTTGTTTGTTTTGTGCAGCGAAGTTTCATGTCGCTTCGTGCACAGATCTTGAGGCGTAGGGAAATCGACGCTACATGGAATGTCCAGGGATGGAAAATAATTGTTATTTTTGAAATTTCAACTCAAAAAGTCAAAGGGTTAATATTTTTAACATTTATATATACCATTGTGATGCTCGTGGGCCACAGATGGTCAATCCGATTTAATTTTTATTTTTTTGACTTTTATCGAAAAAATCAAAAAAATAACTATTAAAATAATTTTTATCATAAATATTTTAGTTTAAGTTTGATCTTGTCACTTAATTGATATATTTGTACGCTTAAAAACTTAATGTTTTACTGTACTTATGAAGTTCATAAATTACAAATTAAAAATTACAAATTAAAATTTGACTTTTATTTTTTACGTCAGAAAATAACTATTAAAATTTGATCTTATTTTTTACGTCAAAAATAAAAATCAAAATCGATGCGTATACCAATACGGAAGCGAATGCGAATACCGAATACCGAATACCGAGAACCGAATATGCATACTCCTTTCATTCAGAATAAATAAAGCAATACTTCTTTAATATACAATTTTGATGTACCTGCAGTGCTTAATGTACTTTAATGCAGCCATGGGCGATTGAGCCCATATGGGTATTTACCCGTACGGGTCGCGTCGGCTCATTGCATGGGGATGGTGAAATAGGTAAATGTACCAGCTGGTGGGGAGAAGGACGAACTCAAACTGAGCATATGGTTGCCACACTTGGTAATTAATTCCAAAATAGGTATTTTTTTGCGGTTGGTAATTTGGTAACTATCAAATGATTTTAGTATTTTTCTTTTTCAATATGATAAAATTATTCTAAGGTATACTTAATTTGTTAATGTTAAAAATGTTTTTTTTTTTTAATTTCCACTAAAGCTATGACCAAAGAAAAATCAAACCAAATACAAACAAAATTCATTCATAGATGTGATTTACGTTTCAGATAATTTTTTTTTGTAAACCAAAGCAGGTGTACTTCTTTTAAGTTTCTTTTATCATTCGAATTATGAAGGCCATAATTTGTTAGTCTGTTTGTAATTTTTTGGTTATTTTGTTGGGAATTTTTATCAACATTTTTTTAGGATAGTGGCAACCAATATCAACCAATAATGAGCGCGCTAATGCATATTCGGTATTGAGAACAAGAGAGCATATATATATATACATATGTACATTAAGGTGGGGCCATTTTTTTTTTTTTGGAAATTCAATTTGTTCCAAAGCCAGAACGGCACCTTCCTATCCCAGAAATAAGCCTGTAAAATTTTATTGACCTACTCGCATGTATGTTATGGAACGCACTGTAAAATGCATGTTATGGAACGCACTGCAAAATGTATATGAAATTAAAGGGAATCAAAATACCTATCGAATGGTATAAAAATATTCGAAATCGGTTCAGTAGTTTTTAAGTAATTGCAATTTGAAGAATGCATAATATAAACTTTGACCTTTAATAACTTTTGTTGTTGTTGTTTCCAAAAAAAAATTCACTTTAATACTCAGCTTAGCCATGTTTATCAATCCTCATACTTGGTTTTTTGCTTTTATAATTTTCAAAATTTCATATTTGTACCAGATCGTGCTTTCAACTTTGCGGGGCTGGGGGCAGTTCAAAATGTCATCCTATGGCCATAAAATTTTGTTTGGTTCATTAAGGCAACTTTTCATTGGTACGTTCAAAAAAAAAAACAAAAAAAAGCTCCATATGTTTTCACTCCACCTTAATGTACATGCCAAAAGCACAAAGCACACTTGCTTCAATAACGACACAACACAATTTTCTGAATCGATACTTAGTAGTGATAATCAGTGTTATTTATTTGTTATGAAATTTTATGGTCATAGATGAAAATTAAGGGCTTTATTTAAATATTATTGTTGCTTTAGTATAGTAGCTTACTTCAATATATAGCGAAGAAGACATAAATTGGTTTTTTTAAATTATGACACTAATGAAGTAAATGGCATCGGAGTTCGAAAGCAATAGCGAGAAAGAAACTGCAAAATTAGCGATTGTACAGAATTGCCGCTGAGGCCACTAAAGTGACAATTTGAACCTTTTTTAAGAGCCAGGCTACCGGAACCCAACTTTTTGAAAATATGCAATATTTGAACCTTTTTAAACATTTGGGCCACTTTTGGTCCTTTTTTACTTTCAAACCTATAATGTAATAAATATTTTTTATTTTTTTTCTTAAATATAAAAAAAGCTTTTTTACGTTTGTTTTTACATGGCCGTTTTCTGCTACTGTTGTTGGTATGTAAATTGTAATAAAAGGAAAATTGAGAATTAAGCAAAACAAAGCTGACGGCGGTGGTAGCTCAATGGGATGCTATTGGCTTACCAATCGAAACGACTTAAGTTCGATCCTCGGTTGAGGCCGCCTGAAGAAGTCTGATGAGGGGATGTGGTGGTCTCCGAAATGGATCCATAACCTCTGCCAAAAAAATTTTTTAAATTTTTCTTAATTAAAAACTGGCCAATAGCTCATATAAAATTCACATAAAAAAGCCTCTTTGTTACCTTTTCACTTTTCATTAGCAATTCTCCGCTGCGAAGGAAAACCCCGAAAAAGTTATTTGGGAGTAAAAATTTTTAGAATGCAAGAAAATTGTTTTAACAAACCGAAATAGAAGAGTTTTCGCACAACGTGGGGGAATGAAAAACAACTTAAATGAGAACTAGGTGTGAATTTGTTGCAAATATGTTAACGCTGCCAGCAGTGCATCAGCAGAAAGATTATTTTCAAAACTTTCACTATTTAAGACCAAGGGTACAAACCGCTTGCAAATTGCTTTAAGCATTAAATAAACCACAAAAAATATATAAAAATGTGTTTCTAGCTAAAAAAAAATTTGGGAAACACTTTTTTTACTTTTTTCGGCCACTTTTCGAAATTTTTTAGCGGCAACACTGCACATTTTATTATTGGTGAATTCCTCTCTCTACATAAAACAATGTGGTTTTCATTTTTAGTGTTTCCGTACGCGCTGTGCGATGAACATCACTTAAGGCGGAGTGTACATCAACTTCGATATCGCCTTAGCTCCCCTTTCCCCGGAAATTATGCAGTGCCCACGAAAGCCCATGATCGCCCCTCTGCTGCGTTTATGTGCCTTGCGGCGACCATCCCTGCTTTAATGCATCGAAAGTGAAAATTTCAAAAAAAAAAAGTACGTTTTTTATGATGCTATTTTAATTTCAAATATTTTGCTAGTTTATGTAAATATTTTAATCTAATGACCCAATTCTTATTCTTACATATTTATACGTTAATATTAAAGAGAATTAGGGCTGAAATACGCGCTAGCTGTGCACTGTGGGCGGTAAGCAACAATAGGTTGCATGGAAATATCGAAAAAAACGATGGCCGGCTAAAAACTTACGTAAAATGATATTATAATCTACTTCATAAAAACACAGCAAGCCAGTGATGCCAGATAATCTCCGCTAAAATTCACACAGAAAATGGAAAAAAAATCCCTAATTTCCCACATTTTAAATAAAAAAATCCCACAAAATTCCCACCGAATTTAAAGCATTTATTTCAGTAATATAAGAATATATAACAGGCAAATACAGTTTTTTTAATTGTTAAAAGCATCATTTGTACAAATTATTTGCATTGTGCAAGTGGATATGATTTTTGTTGATTTTAAAGTTGAAGCAACTGATATTTTTGGATTGAAAGGCAACTCTTACTTTACTTATACCACTTAACATATCACTAGATAGTTTGTTTCGCTTTTTACATTTAACATCCGTTACAATTGAAAATATTCTTGCTGATTCAGCGTTTGAATGGGGTAACGTGAGTACAATTTCAACCACTTGCTTAAGATTATGAAACAAAAAATTGTCATTATAGTTTTTAAAGTTTATTATTTTACTCCACATTACATCAATAGGTAATTTTTTTAAATCGCAAGAAGTGATACACGATTGTTTTTAGAGAAATCAAAAACAATATCGGGATCTAAAAACTGCAATTCTTCGAAAACACCCCCAAATGGAAAACGTGATACCTGAAAAGTAGAAGCTCCATAAAAGCGCAAACACTTTTTTTGAATGCAATATTTTCCTCCAAAATTTGGCAAAATATCTTCGCATTCATAACCAACGTAAACGTTATGCACATCAGGTATGTATGGAGTTGGAAGTTCCAAAACTTTTAGCTGTAATTCCCACGGAATTGTAAAAAAGTCAGGTTTTAAGAAATTTCTTGCAATTTTCAACACAAGTGCCTTAGCTTTTTGCCCTAGTCGGTGTACAAGTACATATCGGCTTTGTAACAATGCGTTAAATTCATTAAAAAAGTTACGAACGTACTTCAAAAATCTAAAATAAGCCTCGTTTTGATATCTTTCCAATTCTTCATAAATCGTTTCTGCACAGTAAAAAATGATAGTTTATTTCTAATATCATTTGGTACTTAATTTAATCATTCTTGGAATTAAATACGAATTTTAATGCCAAAAATTCTTATTTTAAAACTACGAGAAGTTTTACAATTTTATTTAATACAAAATAGTTTAAAAATAAAGTCTTGAAAAGTATTAAATTTCTCTCTTTCTCACTTTTGGTTTGAAATCAAAACGAAAAAAATATTAGAAACAATTTGTCAAAATATGTAAATACAAAATGTTTTTTGAAGTGAAATAGGTACAATGGAGAAATTAAATTTATTGAAACAAATAACCCGAAAAGCGAATTTTACAAGCCTGGTGGAACAATTGTATCAAGTAAGTAATACAGGAGATTAAGTGAATATTTTGAGGGTAAATTTTGTTTTATTTATTTGTTTTTGCAGTCTGAGGCAGCTGATGGTCTCTCGTGATACCACAATATCCCTGCAAGACCGCGACGGTGCCGAAATTTCACTGGCAAAGTAGCTGTAGCAGTCTTTTTACTGACGGTGGTACAATTCGACAAGGGAGCAGGCCACCCTATTATCGAGGAATACAATCAACAAAGACTATGTGATAATTCCTATCATTGTAATATTACATATATTATATGAAATAAAATGAGAATTTCTACATGTTTTTGGTTTTGATTTAATTCCAAAACAGTATAGAATTTATTCCAATTTTCGGCTAGATCTTATACCATTTCAACTATTTTTAATACCAAAAATATTACAAAAATAATGAAAATTTGGTTTTGATTTAATTCCAAAAAATTATTAATTTGACACCAAGAATAATTTTTCTCTCATATTCTCTTCTTTTTTTTTTTAAACCAGAATGGTTTTAATTTTATACTTTTTGGCATTGTTATATATAAATACCAAAATGGTATTAAAATTAAACTAAAATTTTTACTGTGTGCTTTTTTACGCTTATCTTTAAATGAGGCCAGGCGAAAATAGCTTTTAAGTGGCTCCGAATTCTCCAAAATTTTTTCGATTATTAACAATACAGTACGAATGTGCACAATGAAAAATAAATTACCTAAAAGTGGCGATTATTAACACGCTTTTATTAGTTTCACCTGCATGTACTCGTATGTATTTATGTAAACAAGTTACGTATACGCAGTGTAGTTCGCTGTATGTTTATTTGTACGCATGTGTGTATGTAACCGACTCCTTTTTGCATTGCATAAGTTAACGCGAAAGCGTGTGTATTCATACTAGTGCTGCCGCACGCCCCCAAAAAAAACGACTTCTACCCGGTGGTAGGGGAGGGGAAGGGTGTTCTGGATCCATAAAATTTATACGCCGGACGTACCTCGTTTTCGAGAAATTTATGGTTAAAGTTTAGCAACTCTCCATATAAATTCGATAGATAAAGAAAAAACACAGTGCTTTTGCGCAGAACACTGTTCTGCATTGAACTATCGATACTATCGATGGGGCCGATGCCATAGCGATAATCGATGGTTTTTTTTAACCATCGATAGTATTTTACTTAGTACATAACTACAACCTCTGTTAAAAAATTAATCAAAAAAACTGAGATTTATAATTTTAAGGTACTTGATTGGAATATGTGGGCTGTGAGTATATAAATAAAAGACTAGTGAATAATTTTATGAAAAAAACTTGCAAATAAAACGGTTTTTTTTTTATTGAGAATTAAGCAATTAAGGTTTTGATTTCGGCTCTTCTATTATTTTGTGGACAACTGTATATGTACAAATGTGTGTATGTAGTATTCTTACTTTGAATATATATTGACTTATTTTTTGTATTGAACTTTTTACATAAACTTTGGTTTTCTATTAATTTTATAATATGTTTCTAATAAAAATTTATATTTTTCTTTTAAATATGGGAACGTAAGTACATACATGCCTACATATGTATGTATGTATATTAGACGACCACAAAACATATGGAATTTGCAAAAGTATTGAATTTTTTCGCTCCCCGCGCATTTTCTGATAGCTTGACAATAGAAAATAAGATCTGCATAAAAATCTGACCATCGGTAGTGGGAAATAGCCACGCGCATTTGAACTAAAGTTCAAAAATTGACCTAAAAATTATGCATTGCTTTTGAGACCAATAGGGGCATTTCAGTTATTACATCTGGGTCTGGGTTAAGATAAATTTTTACTGAAACAATCCGGCTCATAATGAAAATTGGCTGCACTTGAAAAAAACTAAAAAGAAGAAGAAACATATACAACATATACCCAGCAGTAAAAATCTGAAATGAATCCTTTATGAATCACTGATGAAATTTATCATGAGGAGGCATCAGTGAATACTTTCATATAAAGGCTGTTGAATTTTTTCAAATAAATGGTTTGCTTTCCTCATGCCTATATGAACCCGTTCGGAGCCGGCATAAAACTGTCCAATGGTAGGAAAAACAAAAGGAGCACACCTCGAATTGGGAGAGAAGCTCGGCCATAAAATTCGTCAAAGTTATAATAGCGCAAAAACAATTCCTCTGTACATTGAAAAGAGACCAATACTCCCTCAAAAACAATTTGATTGACTTTAAACTTCAAACTAAATGAAAATAACGATTTCAAAAATTATCTTTTGGAAATTTGAATTTAAATTACTGAAATAAATTATGAAACTCAAATGGCGGGATAGCTATGTATTCCATGTTAGAAGGAGAAGCCAGTGCGCAGTATAACTTTTCTTCCGGACTTGTTCTTTCCCCTTACGGCCAAAGCAGAAGCTTACAAGAGGCAAATTTGAAATTTGTATTTCCATATATTTTTTATTTTAAATATAATTTGTTTTATAGTTGTCAAATTGAAAACTTTGTCAGAAAAGCTGCCGAATGTCAAAAAACCTACCGAAATACAAGCTGGCTCGTTGGTTTTTAACCGCCTAGATGGTATTCGTTTGGTTTTTTCAATATAGCTTGCTCGCTTGCACCAACGCAAAACGATAGTGATGAATATTCAACAAAGAATCATCAATGATCATTTAGCAATGAAACAAATTTACTGCAGGGTATATCTATATATATGTATACATACACAAATGTCACTTTTCAGTTCTGCCAAATCAAAAAAGCACTGTGCTGCCAAATCAGCACGGAAAAAACAAATCGAACAGGGCGGATCAAAAATTGAACCAGCAATTTATCTGGTTTAATCGAGCTGAAATCTTTGTTGTTGCATTTACATGCAAAAATTTTTATCTGGGTTAGGATCACCGTATGTGAAACACGGCTAATATCTCTTTAAACAATGATTTTTGGAGAAATAATGTAATAATCATTTTTATACTAAATGAAACTGGGAACATATTCTCCATATGATATTTATACCTACCGTTATCCTTTCAGGACATATTGAGTCCTTAAAGTGAAATTTAAATTTTTTTGTTTGTTAAAAACGCAAAAATAAATATTAAAAAAATAGAGAATTGTATAAACTATACATCATTTAATAGGTTATTTAAAGTAGTTTTACTCATCATAAATTTTTTTTTGATTTACATGTACTATTATAGTCAAGAAAATGATTTAAAATAAGCAAGTCGCACTTCAATTTCTAAAGCCAATTTTGAGCGCACAGCTTTTATTGATACGCGATGTTCGTTTAAAAAGTTTATGGCTTTCGTATTTTTATTCTTTTGCAATGTTTTAATGGCATTTGCATGAGATATGTCAAATAACACGTCCAGAGAGTCAGTAAAATGTTTTTTTGCCTTACCACATTTCAATTTAATAATTTTGTAGTATTGATTTAAACGCCTTTTAATCATTTTCTCTATTCCATCTTTTCTTTTGGTCGGAATTCCGAATTTCGTATAGACCTCAATCAGTCTATTGGACAAAATAGGAATGCTTTCCTTTGCCGTTTAATGTTCATCACGAATCAGATAAAATAAATAGCTTAACACATTTCTTCTGCTTGGAAGCATATTTCCATTCAAAGTTTTTTTTCAAGCCTGTGTTTAAAAAAGATACTCTTACATTATACAATAGAAAAGCCTTACATAGCACTTAGCTCGTAAGATGTTATTAAATAATTACCAATTAAGGGAATGCATCTGGATCTTAATGCCATTACAATAATAGTTTTAAAAAAATTTGAAAAAAACTTTTTTGAACTGAATATAACACACTTATGAGCACTACCGCTACAAGTTCACTTTAAAGAAAGTTCAACAAACTATTTAATGAGCTGAAATATGAAACTATACCACATTTTTTTTTTATTGCAAAGCCTACTACGATATTTTCAGTTTGGTAAAAAACAAGTTTGAAAAAATGCGACTTGCTTATTTTAAATCATTTTCTTGAATATAATAGTGCATGTAAATCAAAAAAAATGTATGATGTGTAAAACTACTTTAAATAACCTATTAAATGATGTATAGTTTATACAATTCTCTATTTTTATACTCAGCTGTACTAGTACACAGAGTATTATAGTTTTAATCACATAACGGTGGATTGTAACAGAATGAAATAATCGAGATAGATATAGACTTATGTATATCAAAATGATCAGGGTGAAAAGAGAAATCGATTGAGCCATGTCCGTCCGTCCGTCCGTCCGTCTGTCCGTCTGTCCGTCCGTCCGTCTGTAAACACTCTAACTCGCGCAAAAATTGAGATATTTTGATGAAATTTGAAATGCAAGTTGGTATCGACACTGGGACGGTTGGTATTGAAAATGGGCGAAATCGGACCATGACCACGCCCACTTTTCCAATATAGAAAAAATCGGAAATTTGGTATCTCCGCCACTAATATAGCTAGAGTGATGAAATTTCACCCACGCGTTGAGCTCAGGCCCCTAAGAAGAAATTTATTAAGGAGCAAACATTGAAAGCTTTATGAGTCATAACTCAGAAACTGTTGAAGATATATCGATGAAATTTGGTACCCGTGATACACTTACTTAGGCAAATATGTGGACGAAAAATTGTCAAAATCGGATGGCAGCCACGCCCACTTTTATATATGGGTATTATAAAGTAGCCTAATAAAAAGATTTTAAGCGATATCTCTGTCAAATATAAAGATATATCATTGAAATTTTATGACAGGAGTCCACCTGCGGACATACAACGAAAAACACAAAAATTTTGGAAAATGGGCGTGGCACCGCCTCTTTTTAGAAGCTGGAATATACGAGATTTCTGAGCCCATAACTCGACAAATAATTGATATATAATGACGAAACTTGGTGTGTACGCTTTTATTACTTGTGGTAATACATGTTGAAAATTTTAGCGAAATCGGTTGACGACCACGCCCACTTTTATATATGGGTATTATAAAGTGGCCTAATAAAAACATTTTAAGCGATATCTTTGTCAAATATAAAGATAATTCATTGAAATTTTGTGGCAAGAGTTCCACAATAGACTGGAAACAAAAAATGGACAAATTTTGGAAAATGGGCGTGGCACCGCCTCTTTTTAGACAAAGGAATATACGAGATTTCTTAGCCTATAACTCGACAACTAATTGAGATACTATGACGAAACTTGGTTTATACACTTTTATAACTTGTGTTAATAGACATGCAAAAATTTATTGAAATCGGTTTATGACCACGCCTACTTTTTAACAAAGATATTTCTGGAACACCCTTTGGGAATTTGTAACGTGACATTTTTGTAACTAGAAGTCAAAAAGGAATGAAATTTTGCACAAAGAATAATATTCATATGCTTAGTTGGATGACTGATAAAAATGTTGAAAATGGGCGTGCCTGCGCCCATTTTATGCGGCACTCGCTTTATATAAAATAATCCGTGTTTCCATCAAACGCAAACAAACAATGAAAGCTTACAGCTGAGTATCTAATGTTCGATTCCACTCGAACTTAGGCTTCCTTACTTGTTTAAATATTTATTTTTGCGTTTTTAACAAACAAAAAAATTTAAATTTCATTTTAAGGACTCAATATGTCCTGAAAGGATAACGGTAGGTATAAATATCATATGGATAATATGTTCCCAGTTTCATTTAGTATAAAAATGATTATTACATTATTTCTCCAAAAATCATTGTTTAAGGAGATATTGGTCTCTAAAGCCATGCATAATTTTTAGGTAAATTTTTGAACTTTAGGTCAAATGCACGTGGCTATTTTCCACTACCGATGGTCAGATTTTTATGCAGATCTTATTTTCTATTGTCAAGCTATCAAAAAATGCACGGGGAGCATTAAAAATCAGCACTTTTGCATTTGTGGTCAGTCTAATGTATATATGCATGAAATGTTTGAGTACCACATTTCCCTTTAACGGGCCACCTACGTACATATATTAAACCATCGATACTATCGATGGTTGCCTTTAAAACTATCGGTGGTCCATCGATGGTCCCACTATCGATGGTTTTCCAGCACTAATTCATACACTGAATGGGAGTTTTTGAGATGTGAGATATGCTTATTTTAAGTTATACCATAAATTATACATATGTAGGTATGTAAACAGTTCTGCAACCAAAAAATCCCTTTTTTTATATGGACGACAACAAAATGTCCCTTTTTTCCCTCTTTACAAATTTTGCAGTAAAATATCCCTCAAAAAGGGAAATTTCCCTCAATCTGGCACCACTGCAGCAAGCGTGAGTAACATCTACAACATTTTTTTTAAACGAAAATTAGTACCGGCGCACAGCTAGGCACATATTCGTTGGGCCATAGTTTTTTCGATATATTCATGCAACCTATTATTGCTTCCCGCCTATAGGGTTATATATTAATATATATAACACTTTGTAATCGAAATATTTCATTTACAGAAAATGTATTTGGTTTTTAATGTTTTTGATATTTCAAAAATTTTCATTCTATTTTCAACTTTTTAATTGTGAACATTAATTTTCATTTTTTATAATAAATATACATATAATCAAATATATATATTTGAAAATAATTGTTCGAGACGTTTTTCTCCACTTAAAGAAAATCTCTCACATAGTGTTTTTTTAATTATTTCGAATTTATTAAAAGGTGGTGGATTAATAATATCGATAATTTTGGTAATAGTTTCTTGTTGAAGAGAAATTAAAATATTTTGAAATTTAATATTATCATCTGTAATATTATTAATTTCAAATTGTCCTTCAGCAAGAATAAACCATGCTTCGGGACACTCTTCCCAAAATTTAGGTAATTTAATTGTTTTAATTGTTGAATTGTTGTCTGATGTTGTTAAGTTGTTTGTTTGAATATTTTGTTAAATGTTAGTATTAGTGTGTGTGTTATCGTTGTTCTGCACTTCTGAGGTATATGTGCGTGTTCGTATGGGTTACTCCATCGTTCATCGTAGTAAATAAAATTAAAAGAAAATCTTCTGAAGAGAGAGAGTATGGTAATAAGTTAAAAATATTTAAAAGAAATCAATATTCCAGTAATTAATTTAAATATTTGGTGTGACGTCTCTCAGCAACCTTTTCGACCATATGTTCCTTTTTCTATGAGAAGAATTATATTTGACAAAATTCATTCTCTTTCGCATCCAAGTACTCGAACAACTAGAAAATTGATTCAAACAAAATATTTTTGGCCTGATATGAGAAAAGAAATAAATGAATGGACATCATCTTGTTTAAATTGTCAAAAATCTAAAATTTCAAGAAACACAAAAACTCCCATTCAGAAAATCCAAATTCCATCTGGTCGATTTGAACATATTCATATGGATATTGTTGGTCCACTTCCTGTATCGAAAGAATTTCGTTATCTTTTAACTAGTATTGATAGACATACTCGTTGGCCTGAAGTTTATCCACTTAAAAATATTTTAGCAAATACTATAGCAACTACTTTTGTTCAAAACTATATACCCCGATTTGGTATTCCATTAAATATTACAGTAGATCAAGGCTCACAATTTACTTCTAAAATCTTTAGTGAATTAACCAAATTATTAGGAACACACAAAATTCATACTTCTCCATATCATCCCCAAGCAAATGGTATGATAGAACGATTTCATAGAACACTTAAAACATCAATAATAACTTCAAATGACTCAACTAATTGGTCTGAAATTTTACCTTGGATACATCTTGGTTTACGAACGTCCATAAAAGAAGATTTAAAATGTTCTTCTGCAGAACTTGGTTATGGACAGACACTTCGTCTACCTGGTGAATTAGTTGTTTCCAATAATAAAAATAATGAAAATGATTGTTCGAACGAAATTCTTCAAAGATTAAGACATCATTTCTCACTGGTACGTTCAAAAGTATAACATCATAATAAAGAAAGTTATTTTATTCCTAACAAGTAAGGAAGCCTAAGTTCGAGTGGAATCGAACATTAGATACTCAGCTGTATGCTTTCATTGTTTGTTTGCGTTTGATGGAAACCCGCTGTAATTTATATAAAGCGAGTGCTGCATGAGTGGGCGTAGCCACGCCCATTTTCAAAATGTGTACCAATCATCCAACTAAGCATAAAAATATTACTGTTAGTGCAACACTTCATTCCTTTATGACTTCTAGTTACAAAGGTGTCACGTTACAAATTCCCAAAGGGTGTTCCAGAAATATCTTTGTTAAAAAGTAGGCGTGGTCATAAACCGATTTAAATAAATTTTTGCGTGTCTATTAACACAAGTTATAAATGTGTATAAACCAAGTTTCGTCATAATATCTCAATTATTTGTGCCACGCCCTTTTCCAAAATTTGTCTATTTTTTGTTTCAGGTCTATTGTGGAACTCTTGCCACAAAATTTCAATGAATTATCTTTATATTTGACAAAGATATCGCTTGAAATGTTTTTATTAGGCCACTTTATAATACACATATATAAAAGTGGGCGTGGCCGTCAACCGATTTTAACTATTTTCCGTCCAAACGTTTTCCTAAATAAGTAAATCACGCGTACCAAATTTCATTGATATATCTTCAACAGTTTCTGAGTTATGACTCATAAATCTTTCAATGTTTGCTCCTTAATAAGTGGGCGTGGCACCGCCCATTTTCCAAAATTCCATCAAATTTCTTCTTAGGGGCCTGAGCTCAACACGTGGGTAAAATTTCATCACTCTAGCTATATTAGTGGCTGAGATACCAAATTTCCGATTTTTTCTATATAGGAAAAGTGGGCGTGGTCATGGTCCGATTTCGCCCATTTTCAATACCAACCGTCCCGGTGTCGATGCCAACTTGCATTTCAAATTTCATCAAAATATCTCAATTTTTGCGCGAGTTAGAGTGTTTGCAGACGGACGGACGGACAGACGGACGGACGGACGGACGGACGGACGGACGGACATGGCTCAATCGATTTCTCTTTTCACCCTGATCATTTTGATATATATAAGTCTATATCTATCTCGATTATTTCATTCTGTTACAATCCACCGTTATGTGATTAAAACTATAATACTCTGTGTACTAGTACAGCTGAGTATAAAAATCTAAATACTTGTGAATATGTGTTTTTTGTTAAGTTACATTTAATATTAATTAATTATTATTTATCTTCGTTTACACTGGAGGGGGAGTAAATATAGGGTTATATATTAATATATATAACACTTTGTAACCGAAATATTTCATTTACAGAAAATGTATTTGGTTTTTAATGTTTTTTTGATATTTCAAAAATTTTCATTCTATTTTCAACTTTTTAATTGTGAACATTAATTTTCATTTTTTTATAATAAATATACATATAATCAAATATATATATTAAATATTTTAAATCATCCTCTAAACCGCCCACCGTGCACAGCTAGCGCGTATCTCAGCTCTAACTTTATTTGGTTATTAACGTATAGATATGTAGGAATGAGAGTTGGATCATTAGATTAAGATATTTACATAAAGCTGTGGTGCAGTGGGTAGAGTGCTCGCCTACTATGCCAGAGGTCTCGGGTTCAAACCCCAGTCCAAGCAAACACCAAAAAAATTTTTCTAATTAGTAAAAATCCAATTATTTGGTTTTTTAAGAGCAGCGGTCACCTCTCGGCAGTGGGCGGCATACCCTCCGAGAGTATTTCTGCCATGAAAAAGCTTCTCACAAAAAATGCATTCGCCGTTCGGAGCCGGCATAAAACTGTAGGTCCACCCAATTAGTAGGAAAAACAAAAAGGAGCACACATAGAATCTCCTTCACGTTGGTCGCCTTGCCGCGGCGAAGGGGCTTAAGTTGCATATCGAGGCATCTCTCCATAGAGGGAACCTCGATGTGGGGCGAACTAAGAGGAAAGCCCTCCATTTGCCTGCATACGTAGAGAAGTATAGCCAACCAATCCGGTAAGCTATCTCCTATGCGTGTGTTGGAAATGGCGGGATTGCCGCACCAACACCACCCTAATCCAAGGTGTTCAGGCATACGTGCTGAAGGATGAATGGTCAGTGGGTGGCTAAAATAACTGATCCCGTACGGTCCCCTCCGATGCCCGGGCAAGGTCGGTTGTATAAGTGCCTTCTCCCCGCATTCCGGCTATGCGGACGAGTGACGACCCTTTCCGGAACACTCGTGGGAACAAAAACTGGAAAAATTAAACAAAAAAAATGAAAAACAAACAAACCCAAATCAAATGACAATGACGAACGAAACGGAACAGGACAACAGAGCGACGGACAGAGATACGGACTCGACAATGGACTCTATGACTACGACCACTACAACTTTCTACAGAAATCCTGAACCTTTGGTGACGGATTCTGAGGAAGAGACGCAATTATACAATTATAAGTGCCGTGGGAAGTACCAACCACAGTACGCCCACGGCACAAACAGCACAACAACAGAGCACATCCTCCAAAGCAGTAGGAAGCACCAACCATGGGGACCTGCTGTCGCGGGGGACTGCAAGAAAAAAAGGACGAAGAGTGACCGCCAGATCCGGAAGAACAAATACCAAAGGGCGCTATTCATGCTGAAAAAGCTAGAAAATGGCGACTCTCCTGGCTGTTCGAAGGATGTGGCAAGATACAAAGAGGTGATTGAGGAGTTTGAAATCTACGAACGTGAGTTTCAGGCTTCTAAACCACTTCCAACAACAAAAACCGGCGCCAGTGAAAATTCTCAAAAGAGAAATAGATCTGGCAACGATAACAACAGCAACACCACTGAGGCGACAAAGAAGCCCAAACGGGCTGACATGCCAGCCACGACACAGCGTCACTTTAGCGACGTCGCCAGAGACCATCTGCATGTGGCCATTGTAGACGTGAACAGCAGATCACCAGCATCAATTCAGCAGAACTGGATGGAGATCGAGATCGGGTTGACGAAGCTCGCGATGCGTCGCGTACTTGACAATCCGGCGGGTCCCCATCCGGTCTTTGACTCCTCGGAGGTGCTCAGGGGTTACAGGGTGATCAAATGTGCGGATGAGTTTTCCTTGGAGTTCCTAAGGAACAGCGTTGCTAGGGTCAGCGAAGGGCTCGAGACTATCGAGCTCAAGCTGATCCAAGCGGCGGACGTTCCAAGGAGGCCTCGTGCGCGCATTTGGTTACCCCCCATGGACAACCCGGGGGAGGAGCTGTTGAAATGCGTGAAGCTGTACAACAGTCACATACCGGCCGTTGCAGAGTGGCAGCTCATTAAGGCGGAGACAACAACAAACACCAGCAGACCGATACTCGTGGCGATCTGCGAGGAGTCGCTCGAAGCCTTGGCAAAGGCAAATCATAAGGTTGCCTTCGGCATCCGTATGGCCAAAGTCAAGGTCTTCACTGGCGACAAAACTCCCGATGAAGACGACCCTGAAGAGGTAGATGATGCAGGTCAACTGCTGAGGGGCGTCAACATCAATGACCCCACAACATAACAGACTCGTCAGCTGCGCTCAGATTAATCTGCAGCACTCAAAAAGTGCTACGGATAATCTGAGGGTTCTCCTGGTGGAGGATGACGTCGATATCAGTTTCGTCCAAGAGCCCTGGGTGCACAACCAAACAATCAAAGGGCTAAACACCAACACACACACGCTTTTCTACAAGGCTAACACAGGTAATCCTAGATCTTGCATACTAATCAAAAAAGGTTTTAATGCATTTCTTCGCTCAGATTACAGCACAGCAGATACAACAGTGGTCAGGGTACGGGGCGTAGACGAACGACCCATTTTCGTGGTGTCGGCGTATATGGCTCACGATAGGGAAGCTCCACCCCCGGAACTGCGGCACTTCCTAAACGACAACAGCGACCGCACCATCATAGGCTGTGACGCGAACGCCAGACATTTAATCTGGGGGAGTTCTGCAACCAACGATAGGGGTGAGTCCTTATTTAAATTTATATTAAACACTAGTTTAAGTATATGTAACGTAGGGTCCAAACCGATCTTCAGATTTCCCAGTTCCGAGAGATACCAAGGATGGGAGGAGGTCCTAGATCTGACTCTCACCACAGACGCAGATGCGTCGCTAGTGGAGAACTGGAGAGTATCCGACAAACCATCCCTATCGGATCATTGCTGGATCCTCTTCGGCCTAAGAGTGGGATCTGGACACCCTCCTCCTATCCGCTATAGGAACCCCAGAAGAACTAAATGGGATGCATTTACAAGAAGATCAGAAAAATTTCTCTCCAAGGGTCTCAAAACTAAACTAGAGAGCTCCGATGAGCTTGATGCAGTAGTTGAAAACTTAGAGAAAACGCTAACAAAAGCGTACACTAAATCCACACCAGTTAGTATTCAGAAAAAGAAATCCCCCCCCCCTGGTGGAATGGGGAACTCAGGGATCTAAGAACAACAGTAAGAAGAACCTTCAATGAATGCTTCAAAACTAAAATATGGAACCCATATAAGGAGGCACTAGAAAAATATAAGCAAGCACTAAGGAAAGCCAAGGCCGAGTCCTGGAAATCCTTTTGCTCTTCAATAGAAAACAACCGGGAATCCTCCAGACTGAGCAAAATTCTGTCCAAGGTTCACAATAGCCCCCATTTCGTAAGAGGTGGGGACGGTGAATGGACAACCTCAGAGGAGGACTCCCTAGAAACTCTTATAAATGCGCATTTCCCTGGTAGTGAAAGGGTATCGACCAGTGCACCTCAACCAGTACAACTAGTACTACCAGAGGGGCTGTCAGAATCGATCATTAGCAGGGAAAAAATCGCGTACGCCATCAATAGTTTCTCTCCATACAAATCGCCAGGCCCAGATGGTATCTATCCGATAATGCTACAAAAGCTAGGAGACCCCTTGACACTCTGGCTGGAAAGGGTATATAAAGCTAGTATAGCCATGACCCACATTCCATTAAACTGGAGAAGGGTCAAGGTCATCTTCCTACCTAAAGCAGGGAAAAGATCCCACGAGCAGGCCAAAGACTACAGACCCATTAGCCTAACCTCCTTCCTCTTAAAGGTCTTGGAAAGGCTCATTGACATCCATATAAGAGCGATCATAACAGGGCCTAAACTATCCAAAGCTCAACATGCTTACATGAAAGGCAGGTCACAGCTCTTCATGAGCTAGTAACCACCATAGAAAAATCACTAAAATACAAACAATTCTCCCTAGCGGCCTTCCTTGATATCGAAGGCACTTTCAATAACATCGAGATCAACCAGATTGTAGGATCCCTCGAAGGTCTAGGTATCAACTACCATATCTGAAGATGGGTTCAATCTATGTTGAACAACATAATAATTCAAGTCAGCATGGGTTCGGTCACGGCTACTCGCTACGTCAGGAGGGGCACACCACAGGGTGGCGTTCTCTCTCCTCTACTATGGGTTGTGGCTGTGAACGAAATACTACTCGAGCTCAACAAAAACGGTGTAAAGGTAGTCGCGTATGCTGACGATGTAGCAATAATAGTATCGGGCCCGTTTCCGTCGACATTAAGTGAAATAATCCATGCAGCCCTTAACAAACTGAAATCATGGGCCGCCAAAAGCGGACTCAGTATTAACGCTAGCAAAACCGAACTGGTGCTATTCAGCAACAGATATAAAATACCACAATTCAGAATGCCCTCTATAGACGGCAATACTCTCGAACTATCTGAAAAGGTAAAGTACCTGGGTGTCGAAATAGATCGCAAACTGAATTGGAAGACAAACATCGAAAAGAGAGCAGAAAAGGCACAAATAGCCTACTACTCGTGCAAAAGAATATTCAGCAGAAACTGGGGTCTCACGTCCAAACTTGTCTTGTGGCTATACACAGCCGTCATTCGGCCAACACTAACATACGGTGCGGTAGTATGGTGGCCAGCCCTAGACAAGCAGTACAACGTCAAAAAACTAAACAGCTTACAACGAACAGCATGTGCTGGAGTGACAGGAGCACTGAAGTCGTGTCCAACTGACGCACTGAATATAATCCTGCATCAATTACCAATTGACCTTCACATACGTGAAACTGCAACGAGGTCGGCAATACGACTTCTTGAGTCGGGCTGCTGGACTGACAGGCAATATGGTCACGGTAATATCCTAAACATGCTTCCCGGATTACAGAAAACATCAGACTACCTCCCAACCACACTGGACTTTAACAGGAACTTTAAGGTGAGGTTCCCCTCAAGAAGGGAATGGAGAAGGGATAGCGTGCGGAAGAAGGAAACAATCTCGATCTACACAGACGGGTCCAAAATGGACACAGGTGTGGGGTCGGGAGTTTTCTCTGAGCAACCAAATATCTCACTCTCTTTCCGTCTGCCAGACTCAGCCAGCATATTCCAAGCGGAGTTACAAGGCATAGAGCGGGCCTGCGAGTTCTTGCTAGGAAGCACAGTCAGGGGACGCGAGGTGCACATATACACAGACAGTCAAGCGGCGCTTATGGCGCTCAACTCTCCCATAACAACATCCAAGACAGTCCGAAGCTGCAAAGATGCTGTTGAAGCAATAGCGGCGGAAGGCGTGGCCATCTCGCTAATCTGGTTTCCTGGTCACAGGAACATTGAGGGCAACGAGATGGCAGATGAACTGGCTAAAGCCGGGGCATCTATGGACCTATCAAGAGCAGTTACGCTAAGCTGCCCCCTATCAGCCATTAAAAGAGACATTCATGACAAACATAAGGAACTGGCCACACTTCGGTGGAAATCTGCAGCAACATGCAAGATAACGAAGCAAACCTGGCCGGACTACAACATAAAAAGAACTAGGGAACTCCTTAGTAGATCAAGGAAGGAAATCTTCAGAATTACAGCCACTATCACGGGACACTGGCCTTTTGGCAAACAAGCCGAACGGATGGGAATCCCATTCAACACTAGATGCAGAAGCTGCAACCAAGATGGCAGCGAGGAATCGATCACACATTTCCTGTGCGAATGTCCCGCACTGTCTCATATCAGGCATAAAGCCTTTGGTAGGTTTGAATTCCAAAGCCTAAAGGACTTATCAGTTTGCCCCCCAACCGACCTTAACAGGTTCATCTAAGGAACCAAATGGTTCGATCAGGATGATGAACCGCAGTAACAACAACCGATCTCAGAAGGTTTACCGAGGGAACCAAATATGGTTTCGTACGGATGGAGAACCGTGACGACAGGGATTATTTGGTCCATGAGTACGTGCATCAAAATGGCGCCTGGTGCGTTAATTGGGCCTGGCTAAAGCCGGGCAGCACAGCAACCAACCAACCAACACCTAGAATTGGGAGAGAAGCTCGGCCATAAAACTCGTCAGAGTTATAATAGCGCCATTGTATTATTATATTACATAAAGTAGCAAAATATTTGAATTTAAAATATCACCATAAAAAAAACGTACTTTTTTTGAAATTTTCACTTTAGATGCACCAAAGTACAGCCTTGGCTAATAGTATTAGGCACCCTACTAAACCACAAGTATTTTCAAATATCGCTACCAACGTAATAACTGCTTTTTGCAAATGTGTCACTAGTGTGTTTAACCTTTGAATACAAAAATAAATTGTATTATGGGGAAAAGTCATAGCACACTAGTTACGTAAAGTGTAAACAGTTGCTTTTTTAAATTTATACTTAAAATGCTTTGGATTTTAAAATTTTACCACCGCATGTAAATAATCTTTGGTGCAAAATCATCACGCGGATAAAGATTAATTCCTTTTATCGAAATTCCCAAAAAAAGTAAACTTTCTTACGATAAAAGAGTTAGAATCCAAGTTTTGAGTGAGGAAGGAAAGTCTCAGTTTGAGATTGCCAATTTGGTGGGATGTTCGCGGTGCGGTGACAGGTAACAAGGTCAATGGAAATAAGGTCAATTGACCTTATTTTCACACCGGGTGGGAAATTGACTTTATTGCGTTTTCGAGCATTTAGCTTCGCATCGGTCCGTGTCGGTTCACGTCGCTGCTGTTATTAAAAAAGTTAAGCGCCGCAGGCGAAAATTAGGAATAAAAAATTGCACGATTTTTAATTCCAAATTTTCATTTTTCTAAACTGCTTTTTATGAGAAACAAAAAGCGCCGCAGGCGAAAATTTGGAATAAAAAATCGCGCGATTTTTAATTCTAAATTTTCATTTTTCTAAACTACTTTTTATGAAAAAAGAAAAGCGCCGCAGGCGAAAATTTGGAATAAAAATCGCGCGATTTTTAATTTCAAATTTTCATTTTCCTAAACTGCTTTTTATGTGAAAAGAAATGCGCCGCAGGCGATAATTTGGAATGAAAAATCGCGCGATTTTTAATTCCAAATTTTCATTTTCCTAAACTGCTTTTTATGAGAATAGAAATGCGCCGCAGGCGAAAATTTGGAATGAAAAATCGCGCGATTTTTAATTCCAAATTTTCATTTTCCTAAACTGCTTTAAATGAGAAAAGAAATGAGAGAAAAAATTTGGAATAAAAAATCATCATTCATTTCATTTTCCTACTTTTTTGCCATGCCGCAGGATAAGGCAAGTAGACATAGTTTTTATATACATTTTTATTTAAATTTTTGTATAACTAGATATTTAACATACTTTACATTATTATATAATTTATTGAAATATTTTTGCTGTATTGGCAACAACTTGTCTGCAGTAGGGACAGAGAACAGGGCACTTTACACGAGCGGCATTTTGCGCAATTTTTGAATAGCATTCGGCACAAAGCTTAAAATGGCTGCATGGAAATAATATCGTATCGCGAGGGGTTTCGGTACAGATAGGCTGACCATAAATATGAATCGAAAATGAGGGACAAAATTTCAAATGATATAAGTACGAACATATGTATATTTATGAAACTTGAAATCGTAAAAAATATTTATTCATCAAATAATAGGCTTACAAACATATGTAATTCACATTCTCTTCAGACTTTTTGTTTTAACAAAAATAAGCAAATTTGTAAGTTTAATTATAGGTATCTACAATAAAGCAAGCATAATGCTACGATAAAAAAGAATTTGGTAACTTAGTTTATTGTCCACAAATCAATTTTAATACGATTTACCAATTTCTTTCAAATTAATTTGCCACACAGCAGCCACAAAAATTACATTCCAACAAACATATAGTCAATGAGGATGGTAATTATCTATTATCGATAACTACTTAAATTCTGATGAGAAAATGGGCTGCTACCTCAACCTTTTTAATATAAAACAGATTTTAAACAAAAAATAAATAATAATAGTCAAAATAAAATATTGATTTTAACTAACTTAAAATCAGATTTTATCAAGACTATGAATATGCCTCAAAATAAATAAATGAGGGACAAATGAGGGACACTAGGGAAAAAAACAGAACATTTTGAGGTTTTCCGAAAAAACAAAAATACGAGGGACGGACGTCTGAAAAACAGAACGGTCCCTCAAAAAACAGAACGGATGATCAGCCTAGGTACAGAGGATCCAATTTAAAATGGCATTTGTCTGGCTGAAATGGATGACTTCATTATTGTCTTCTTCCCCGCTTGCGTCACAATCCGCAATAAGATTTTCGTCAGTCATAACGGGTTTTCAGAAGAACTCAGCAATTATTTTCATGAATGAACAAGTTTTAAGCATAGTTGACATTATTTCCATTTGGATTGGGAAATAAGGTCAATTATTTTATTTCCAAATTTTCGTTGACCTTATTGCGTTTTCCAAAAACGCAATAATGTCAATTGACCTTATTTCCCAACCGGGTGGGAAATAAGGTCAATTGACATTATTTCCGTTGACCTTGTTACCTGTCACCTCGCGGTGCACAGTCCAATGTGCTATTAAGCGATTTGCAGAGACGACATCGCACCATAATAAATAAAGAAGTGGAAGAAAACGACTCACTGGTGAACGGGAAGACCGAAAACGCATACGCGACTCTTTGAAGAACCGTAAAAAATCCTCTTCTGCCCTTGCAGCTGCACTGTCAGAAAAAATTGGAAAACCAGTTAGTGCTCGAACAGCTAGTAGAAGGCTTCTGGAAGCATGTTTAAAAGGATGCAAAGCCCGAAAGAAGCCGTGGCTTTCAGAAACAAATCGGAAAAAGCGTTTGGAATGGGCTCTCCGATACCAACATTTTACGAAGGAAGATTGGTCAAATTTTTTGTGGTTTGATGAATCGAACTTCGAGGTAAGCTTAATTTACATCATCTTAAAATATCATAGCCTCTTATCTTCATCCAATTTCGAAGAAACAACACAGATTTTAAAAAATAAAATTTGGGCTATCCTACAGGTATTTGGAACACCTGGTGTGACGTTTGTGAGGCGACGGGTTGGCGAGGAATACCATCCAGATTTCGTGGTACCCACGGTTATGCATGGGGGAGGCAGCATTATGATCTGGGGTTGTATGGCTGCTGATGATGTCAGCGAAATGTTCATTTGCGAGGGTCGGATGGATAGTTAAAAATATATTAATGTATTAGAAACTGCACTTTTACCTTCGTTAACCCGCATTTTCGGTGATACTAAATTAGATGGAGCTCACTTCCAACAAAACAATGCTCCTTGTCACAAATCAGCGACTATGATGCGTACAAGCGCACATGTGGACTATTTTGAACCGTAATATAAAGGAGCACAGTATAACTTCAAAAACAGCCCTGAAAAATGCATTAATTCGCGAGTGGAACGCCATAAGTACAGCTGAATGTACAAAGCTTGTACGCAGCATGACACAAAGGATTGCTGCTGTTATTAAGTCAAAGGGTGGAACTACTAAATACTAATGTCCTTATCACTAAATCCTTATATTTGTACTAATCTATTAATAAAATATCATTATTTCACCTTTACAATGAAATATTCAAGAATTAATGGGGTGCCTAATACTTTTGGCCAAGGCTGTACATTAAGCACTGCAGGTACATCAAAATTGTATATTAAAGAAATATTTCCTTATTTATTCTGAATGAAACATATCATAAGGAATTTTCACGTAGTGTTAACATTTTAGGAGTTATACGCAAATTAAAGTGGGTACTTTTTGTGTTTTTTTATATTTCAGTCGTTATCCTTTAGGTCCTGTTCACATTGGATTTTTCCACTACAGGTGTCCTGTTTTCTTTTTAATACCTTTTATTGTATCCTTTAGCTACCAGATAATGTACTGAAATCGGAAAAATTTGGACTTCGGCGAATTTTCGATTTCGTCAATATTTGATCCTTTCAAAAAAAAAAACAAAAAATGTGGATATCCTTGAAAAATGAGCAGCTCGGATTTTAATTTCAACGGATGTTTCATCTATAAACGGTACCCTGACATAATCCCAAGGGGCATAATCCCAAATTTTTTATTTGGGATTATGTCACTCCCCCTACTTGGGCTTATGTCACCCCAGACGTAGTGACATAATCCCAATTGGGATAATGTCATTTTCAAGCCCAAAAAAACATTTCAGATTTTTTCTTAGATTTTATTACATTAAGCAAAAAAATTAAAGCTGACAATAAAGTTAATGTTATTATACAATAATACATTGAGTATATGTATGTACTTAAATACACATGTTCCAAAAAATTACTTTAAAACTAAAAAATTACATTAAAATTAAATATATTTACATATATACAGACTTTTTTCAATAAAACGATAGGTATATAAATATTTGTGTACATTGTATATATGTCTATAAAAAGATGAAAATTTGGAATTTTTCGCCTGCGGCGCTTTTTTTTTTTTATATAAACCTGTAGCTATATACAATAAATGAACTTTTTTATATATTCGTTGTTAGTATTTTGTATTTCCTGAACAGTTCCGTGAAAAATGATCTCCCCTTCATATAATACTGCTATTTTGTCAGCTATTTTAAATGCCCTTTACAAGGAGAGGAAAGAGCGCCCAAGATCATAACTTATAATGGTTGTTTTCGCTCGTTTGTAGTTTCTGGAAAAAAAATAGATCGATAGGTATATACATATGTACATATGTCTATAAAAAATAAAAATTTGGAAGCAAAAATCGCGATTTTGCTTCGCACTAGTACCTCCTCGAGTGATTTGGTATTCTGGCTCCCTTTTATTTTGGATTATGTCACTCCCACATAGTTGACATAATCCCAAGTAAAAAAATTGGGATTATGTCACACCATGGTGAGTGACATAATCCCAAATTTTAAAATTGGGATTATGCCACTTGGGATTAAATCACGGCACCTCTATAAACATCACATAACACAACCACACTTTCCTTTTTGTCGACGTTTTCATGCAACCTATCGTCGCTTCCTGCCCACCGTGTACGCTTATCGGAATAGCGCTGTTTTCTATGTATATTGAAGCTATGGATTTGTCTTTAGTGTATTGTCGTACTTAAATAAAATGTTTAGAGTAACCGAAAAGGCTTAAAGGTGTATAATGTACATTAAGAATTTATTACAAAATCCTTCCATATTCTGAAAAATGGCATTAAATACGATTACACTTTCAAAAGTCTCTATAGATTTTATACATATGTATGTACACATTCAAAATTCTATTTTGGTTTTTTATACTTTGTGGTTTATTATGAAAAATGCACATAGGGACTTTTGAGAGTTGGCTACTCATATATGTTCACATGCATACATAAGAAACTTAAAACTGACTTAAACTGTTTACAAAGGCACTAGTGGTCACTTTTAATTGCATATTTTCTTTGAAAAAGGCTAACTACTTTTGTTTGGCGATAAAAAAAGTGTAGTTCTGCATTACTTGGAGGGTAACTATAAACTATCTTTTTTGGGTGACAAATAATTGATCCCAAAATATAACATGATTCATTATTAGATAATTAAACAAAAATACAAGGGAAAAGATTGCAGAAGTAGCTGTTACATACATATATGTTTACAATCATAGAATTCGCAAAAATTTCGATATTCTTCCATTGCTTCGCTTCCCAAACGCAAAAAGAGGAATTTTCACAGAAAAATTATATCGGTTTAAATATTTTTGAATAAAAATATTTTCATCAGGCTTTTGTCACACACTCTTTACGCTTTTTTTTGGATATTTCTGCATGACAAAGCAACTAACTTAAAAAGGGTTTCTTGCTGTTTGATACAAATTGATAATTTTTTTTTCAATTGTCTCAAAATAGCCAGTTAAAAGTCAACTACTTTCAGGAATTGATTTTTTTCTTCCTGCAGGGTATATTTCTGCACACATACTTATCTACATATTTCACTTTTTTTTAACTTAAAAGTTATATAAAAATTATATATATAACAAGTAATAAAAAGTAATAAAACACATAAAAAATATATTATATTATATTATATTGTTACGTATTTGTCGATAGCTCGATTATTTCTATAGGGTTCGTATCGCTGAATTGTTAAATAAAAGTCTTTATTTACTTCTTAATTCACACTGCTTTATTTCACGACTAAAAAGTCTACACTTGTTTTACTTGACTTGATGTTAACACTTCTACGGTTAAATTACGACTGACTCTGGAGCGCCTGCTCGCCGCCTTATATAGTCTGTCAAACGCAATCTGGAAAATTCTGGCAACACTGGAAATTATCTGGTATCTTCTTCTAGTTCTGGCACTTTCCCTAGAGATGTGTTCAATCATTTTAGTGATGTAAGTGGAGAACCGATTATATTCGCCACAATATATATTTTCTACGAATGAAGTCTTATATATTTACTTACGTGTGGACTTCATTTCACATGCTACGGCCGTCCACAGCTTATCCAAGACAAACCTATTGTGGTGATTTACACCCTCATACCAAGGCTTAGGAAGTTATATTACTTCCGTTTTTATGTGTGTGTTTTCTTTAAAAATGTCAATGTGAAAGAGAAGAGAAATGAGTTTCAAGGTAAAATTTTTGC
Source organism: Urophora cardui (assembly GCA_960531455.1). Classification (NCBI taxonomy): domain Eukaryota; kingdom Metazoa; phylum Arthropoda; class Insecta; order Diptera; family Tephritidae; genus Urophora; species Urophora cardui. Next base: position 69,714,289 of record OY482671.1, on the reverse strand, counting down.
CAATTCGTTTTGTCTGACATTCACACTTTTTAGTATACATACACAATTCCAATCAGCTTATCTACTGCGATATCCTTCTTTAGATAATTCTTGCCTCATTCTGTATTGCGAAACGAACTTTCGTTTCGTGTCAGAGACGAATCGTTGGCCTGTTTGTATTATGTATTACGAACGAACAAGAAGACGAAAATGGCTGCCAAAACGTAAGAAATTTACATTCTCTATTTCAAAAAATCGACAAAACGACGAAAAGAAATGTCAAATTCAAACGAAAACTATTTTGTTATCGTTGATGAATTTGAAATGGAAGAACGTTTGCTTAAGCATACGTTCACCACCAAAAACACCATCAACAAAAGTACTGTAAACAACCACTCCATCCACAGCAGGCCCTATAACAACAACAACACTTCCTACGACTACTCCATCTACAATAGAGCCACCTGCATCACTCATTACACCATCCCCACCAAAAGTCGCACAACCAACACCACTACACCGACAAGACCATCGCTGCGACGAAAGCGCAGCTTCCATGATATCATTGCTAGGCCAGCCGAGGCTGCAAACAAAAAGAAACCAAAGCTACCAACAAATTAACATCAGCAGCTATTGCCGAATGTTTGCGCGAGATCACACCGTCGACGCAAGCATTATCACCGTTGAAAAGGGAATCGCTACAATATGTATGAATTCATCTTGAATGAGAAAATACCGTCTGCAGTGTGGATATAAACGACGATGGATGAAAAATTGGGAAAGTGCCGCTGAACGGAACGACGGCCGTGCACCAGCAATAGCTTAGCGATGTGTGAAAATTGTGGTATGCAAAAATCACCGGCAAGCGAAGCCTGTCTACCCTCACGTGCTTCATAATGTTTTGCACCTCATTTTTTCATTTTCAGTTATTTTAAAATTTTTAAACAAACTATTGGGAAAATAAGCAAATGAAATAATACATACATATGTATGTAAATATATTGACAGAGACAAGAAAACAAAGAAGACTAGTGTTTCCAGATTGTCGGAAAAATGCTTAAAAAAATATAAAAACTTTGAAAAAAAAGTAGTTTTTTTATAAATCTTAAATTATTTTCATATGGTAAATTGCTATTTGACAAATGCTTTCGTCTCACATTTTGTCATAACGTAAGCAACGCAAGAATTGACGAACAGCATAGAGAATGCCAACGCTAGACGAAATCGTCTCGAGACGATTCGTTCGTCTGAGCTTCCGTTCGCAATACAGAATGAGGGTGTTAGATTTTTTTGATCCCAAGGTTGTCTTTTGAAAATTGCACCGATGAAACTTTCTGTGTCCATAATGAATATCGCTAATCGACTAAAGAAAATCAATGAAATAATTTATACAGCTCCGACATAAACAGAACAGGGATGGAAAATGGGTTTTCTGATTTTGTACTAATTGAGCAAGCAAAATGTACCAAATCAAAGGAAAATGTATGATCATTTTTGGTAGCATATTTTTTCTAAGGACTTATACTAATCCCAAATTATATCTTCTTCTTAGCCATTCAAAATATTGTTGCTTTTCCAAGCAAAATCTTTCCCCTAAAAATAACATTATAAAAGCTTAAATTCATATAAATTTTTTATTAAATAAAAAGTTACTTAAACTAAAATTATTTTAAATACACAGCCCCATTCAATGCAAAAATATTTCACAAAACAAAAACGTTTTAGGTATATACTCAAATTTCTAAATTTTTTAAGGCTCTCATGTTCTGCAAAAGCTCTAAACTCAGCATTTACTACGTTTATACGTTGGCAAATTCATGAAATCATTTCATGAATTTTCGCTGCATAAACGAATTTTCATGAATTTAATTGTTCACAAAAATTATTCATGAATTTCGCCATCATTTCATAAAATTATGAAGTACAAGACCGGCAACGCCAAACCAACAGCTATTCATTCAGTCAAGGCAGATTTAACAGGTAGGCTCGGGGGCGAATTCAGAAATGTCCAATGTTTTTTGTTATTGTAATTGGTAGTGTAATGTCAAAATTATATTTCGCCGTGGTTAAATTCTGAATTCGCTTGTGACTCGCGCATTCCCATTGGCCATGATGTGAATTCGCTTAGATTTTGACATTACACACTACCTTTGTAAATAAAAAAAAGTAGTTTCAGAATTCACCACCGAGTCTACCTGGTAAATCTGCCTGGACAGCTGATGTCGTTAGAGCGTTGCCACTTTTTAAAAAAGCTGAATTTCATGAGTTCATAAATGCTGCATAAACGAGACCATTTTCGAATTCATGAAATTAATAGTTCACGAATTCTGCCGTATAAACGTAGTAATTAATTTTCTCTATTTTGTCAAATTCACGCTTTGGAAATAACTCTAAAATCTAAGGGACAACACTGTTTGCTTTGTTTTAATAGATTTGGGATGCAGTGATGTATTATTTGACAAAAATGTTTCAAATATGTCAGCGTAGTACCTATGTACTTTTGGCTACCGGAATGTACCAAAAAAAGTACAATTGTACCACATTTTCCATCCCTGAAGCAGAAGTACAGAACTCCCATTTACAATTTTCGTCGCTCTATTGCTCTCTTTCTTCTATTGCTCCGACATAAACACTACACGCGTTTCCCATAAGGCATTTTCTCTGCTATGATAATAGCGCTAATGTGGTGAATTTCCTTAGTCACCCACTGCTCCGAAATAAACAGAAGTACACAACTCCCATTTACAATTTTCGTTGCTCTATTGCTCTCTTTCTTCTATTGCTCCGACATAAACACTATACGAGATTTCCGTAAGGTATTTTCTTTGCTATTATCTGTGGAGAGTTTAGCGCTTATCGCAGCTCCGACATAAACAGAAGTACAGAACTCTCGTTTACAATTTTCTTCGCTATATTTATTTCTTTCTTCCATTGCTCCGACATAAACGCACCCTTAGGGCCTTTTCACATTACTCGGTACGACATCGGATCGACATTTTTTGCTCGGTATTTTCAGCTTACCGAAACGATTCCGCGTTGCTGTGTTTTTTACACTTGTGAGAATACTTTCGGTGCGTAATCGGCAGAAAATAGGAAAACAAACATCGAAATTTGCAAAACAAAATTTTTAACTTCAACAAATCACTCAATAATAACAATAATGTCTTCTAGCGAAGACGAAGACATTATAACTTGCAACATTTATAGCCGAAACGAGTTTTTTACTGACTTTGTTCTTTTTCTTTTATTACGCCGCAAAAATGTCTGCAGTAATTCCTCAAATTTTACTGACCGGTCTTACCGCGTTGCGGTATACCGAAATTAATCCGCTCCGATTTCATGTATGCAACACTAATGTGAAAGTGCCAATTGAAATACATGTGGTCAGTAAGCTCTAGGTATACTTTCGGTAAAAACCAAAAATGTCGATCCGTAGATGTATATGCGCTTGAATAAAAACACGGCTTATGTCATAGCAATAATTTTCGCTTAAGTTTTTACCGATAATTGTCGGAAACAAATTGAAAATATATGGCAACGCTCAGGATAACCAGGTCTTGAATGAATTAAAAAGGAGAATGCATCCGCCACAAAGAATGTTATAGAAACATCAATGCAAAAAATTTGGCAGTTGGCGGGACGGAAATGTGATAGAAGCAATAACTAAATGCTAGTGTGCGTGTGTGTGACATACGTTTTGAAGAAGAGGAAGAAATCGGATGAACTCTCCTTCCTAATTGCTTCACGAAGTAAGCGTCGATTTACTTTGGATTAATATTCTTAGCGCGGAATTAATATTGTATACGCCATAAAAATTAAAAATATAATTAAATACAATTTAATGTTGAAAAAATTATGGCGAAAAGAGCCCAAGATTAATCCATGTCCGTCCGTCCGTTTGTAGACACTTTAGGTTAGGTTAGGTTGAGGTGGCTGTCTCCGCAATTCATGAAAGCGGGGACACACTTAGGCCGAGGTGGCCCATTGTGATACCACACGGGAGCCCTAGCTTCCTTATCCCTATTTACAAACCTTTCCGGAAAAGTTAGATTCAAAGGTATGATAATATTAGATGCCCGTGAAGCTAAACCAGCGCGTTTGTTTCATGAAGCGCAGAAAATCTAGTGTCCTTGCATTTTCCATCTCCGCCAGGCACTCGAAAAAGTGTTTATGGAGGAAGCGGTACCTGGATAGCGACAGTGCGGGGCAGTGGCATAGATAGTGCTCAACACTCTCTATTTCCTCCACGTCCCTACAGCTGCGGCAGAAGTCGTTTTTATATAGGCCCATGCGAGAGGCGTGAGTGCCCATAAGACAATGGCCTGTTAGAAGTCCCACCAGCGGACCTATAGAGAGCCGATTCAGATGCAGCACCGATACAGACCTAGCCTCATCCAGTCTAGGCCAGATTTGCCTAGAAATCACACAAGTTGACTCCTTGGCCCATCTAGCGTTAGCCTGTTCAATGGAGCGAGATCTCAACCAATGCTTGCATGAGTTAAGCGGGGGGCCAACCCATGTCGCAGACGTGATATCCTGCAAGCTTGTGCCTTCCCTTGCTAACTCATCTGCAATGCAGTTGCCCCGAACGTTGCTATGGCCTGGAACCCAAATGACGTTCAGGTCGCACCTTTCGGCTAGTTTGTTCAAAGACTCCCTACATTTCATTGCAACTATAGATGTAGTATTGTTACTCTGTAAGGATTTTATGGCAGCTTGGCTGTCGGAGAAGATTTTGATAGAATTTATGTCTGGCAGATCTGTCAGGCGACGAGCTGCTTCCCATATGGCTATGAGCTCAGCCTGATAGACGCTGCAGTGATCAGGTAGGCGCAAACTTACTTTCAGATGAAGCTTTTCGCAGAAAAACCCACTTCCAACTCTATTGTTCAATTTAGAGCCGTCCGTGTAAAGGTGCAGTGTATTAGGGTCGGGATCCCCTAAGTTCTTCCACTCGCTCCTCTCCGGGATTCTTGTGGAGAATTTGTTATCCCAACAGAAGGCTGGTATTGCATAGTCCAGCTTTAGAAAATTGGCAGGGACGTTACTAAGAATTTGAGCGTGCCCGAATCTGGTGTCCCTCCAGGGTTCGGTTGCATTGAGCCTTGCCGCGTTGCAGCTGGCAATGAGTTTCCCCTGTATATCCGTGGGGAGAAGAAATAGGATGGTTTCGAGAGCTTTAGTTGGGGTGGAGGGAAGGGCTCCGCTAATAAGCATGGAAGCCATTCGCTGCACTCTAGTTAATTTGCTCTTATTGGTTTCGAGTTCCAGTGCTGGCCACCATATGGTGACTGCATAGAAGAGAATAGGTCACACTACCGCTGTGTACAGCCAATGGACGATTTGGGGGTTAAGTCCCCATCTCTTGCCTATCGCTGATTTACATGCGTAAAGTGCTAACATGGCTTTTTGGGATCGTACTTCTACGTTCCGTTTCCAGTTTAGTTTTCTGTCTAGAATAACACCAAGGTATTTAACCTCGGTAGAGAGTTTAATCTCCTTCCCATTTATGGACGGAGGTTTGAATTCAGGTATCTTATGTTTGCGGGTAAACAGAACCATTTCCGTTTTCTCAGAGCTGACACTGAGCCCGCATTTCAGAGACCAGGTTTTTACAATGTTGAGTGCATTTTGCAAAAGTTCGCTCAGCACCGGTATATGCTTGCCAGTCGCTGTCAGGGCGATGTCATCGGCGTACGCAATGACCTGGCAGCCCATGTGCTGAAGTTTAGAGAGCAGGGTGTTCACCGTTAGGTTCCAAAGCAGAGGAGACAAAACAGGTTGAAGAGTTTTCTGCTGTTAAGCCGAAGCTTGGAGATCTCCGGGTTACACCAATAAGGTTTCTTTTTACCCCGAACTATGACCTCCGGGCAGGCACTCTTGAAAGCAGCGTTACAGGATTTAGTAACAAAGTCAACTGCTTCATCGATTTTTGACGATGTGTCCAGCACACCGAGAGAAACAGACCCGTTATTGGAGATAGGCGCTTCATCAGTTGTTAACGGTAGGCTTAACATACCGAGAGAAGCGTGCTCAAGGAGCGTAGCAGACAGTTTCTGATTAAACAGAGCCCAATCCGTACGCCTCCTGTTCCTGTATCCCGCTCTAAGCGGAGGTCTCAAGAGTAGATTAAAAGTTATATACATATGATCAGAGAAGGAGTTTTCTCCGGACACCTGCCATTCCTTGACATAGTCAGAGAGCGGGCCTGTGACCAGGATGATATCAAGTACCTCACTCCTGTTTGCGGTGACAAAAGTAGGTTTGCCTCCAGAGTTATATATAGATAAATTATTAGATATAATAAAATCAAAAAGAGACTCACCCCTCGCGTTTACATCCGATGAGCCCCATGTTGTGTTGTGGGCATTGGCATCGGCCCCTATCAGCAGTTGGAGCCCTAAACGTTCGGCTTCCTTAACCGCACCAAGTAGCCGATCTTGCCCAGAAATGGGGCGGTCATACGCCAAATAAGCAGAGGCGACCCATATCGGTTTACCTTTCAGCTCGAGGCTGATGCAGACCATATCTTCGTCGCTGAAAAGAGATACCATAAAGTAGGAAAGAGTTTTGTGTATTAGAATACATGATCTGGTCCTACCTGTCGCAGGTGCTGCCACCACATGGTAGTCCCCAGATTTGAGGCCACAGACCCTGGATCCAACGACCCAAGGCTCCTGGACCAGAACGATCGCCTCAGCAGTCTTGCTGAGACGTAAGAGTAGTGCAGCCGAAGCTGCTTTGGAGTGATGCAGGTTAATTTGCAGTACCTGCATCATTTTGGTCGTCGGAATGCATCTCGACGTCCGCCGCTACTGTACCCGCTCCTTCGGAGACCTCAATGACTGTGGAGTCAAAGTCGGCCTCCTCCGGATCCGAATCCAGCAGCGTGCATTCGTCGAGCATGTTGTAGAACGGGCCTACCAACTCAGACACCGAGAACGTATCGCTCTCGGAGTCCAGAGTGCTGTCTGCCCGTTCATTAGCGGCCCCATGTCCACTCGAGGTGTTGCATGGAGCCCGGACGTCCATAGTTAAGGGGGTAGTGGGTTCGCTCATGGCGTTGCCCCCTACCTCCACAGAAATGGAATTGGATGCTTTCGTAGAACACCCCCCATCCCCAGAGCCCTGCGGATCGGGTGCGCTCAGGGCGCTGCCCTCAGCCCCAAGGCTCGGAAGACCAGGGTTGTCCTCGTCGGCTACCAATTCATCCTCCTTCTGGGGATCATCCCTTCTGATTTTCGGCGTGATGGTAAAAAGGCCGTAGCGGATTGTACCACCTCGCTTCTCAATCCACGGGAGAGACGCCTCGCTTATGACAAGCCCAACCTGGCGTTGCATCTCCCTCACGTCACCAACACGTACTACCCTCCAATCGCTTGTGGGCATTTCCGCGTTGGAGCGAGAGATGATCCTCAGAATTTTATCCGGATCAGATGGCTCAGCCGGGACCCAGACCCAGGCTCTCGGTCTGTTCGGAATTTCTTCCTTACTGACCGCAACCAAGTCAGACCCGGGCCACAGCTCACCCACCTCGGACATAGCCAGTTTATAAAGCTCGTACGAGCGCTCATCTGCGCATGTTACGAGCTTTATTCTGCCCTGATGCCATCCGCCATCCCGGATATCAGGAGGAGGCCCCGGAAAACGGTCCAGAAGCTCCTCATAGTTCCTGAGAAGACCTATGAGGATCATCTTCCACTTTTCCGGGGACAGGTTCCCGTCCGGGTGGCCGCGGTCCATAACTGCCAGCGTTAAGGTGGTTTTCGCCGCCTCGCTGAAAGTTTTGGTCAGGGCAGGAGGAGTGTTCGAAGGCCTGTGCCTCTTTGGAACGTTCGAAGCGTTCTCTAGAGATCGGTGTCTCTTTGAGGTCAGTGCCTGTTTAGATGTCGAGGGACCAGACTGGGGGGTGATTGTCGGACCGGAAGTCGCTTTAGCCTGTTTGGCAGCGAGAATCTTCTTTGCCCAAACCAACGAACTCTTCTGCTCTGCCGTCAATTTGTCGTAGGGAAGATTTTTAGTCCTCTCTACGATTTTGGCGGCGCTGCGAACATTTCGCTGGCTGCGCACCGACCACGGAATCCTCTTACTAGCCTTAGAACACTCGGGGTGTTCAGCGGGCTTGGTAAGAGAGTCCCTGGCAGGAGCAGGGGCTTGCACTTCGTCCGTGGAGGGCTTGGTGCTGCTCTCCACTGCCTGCCGTTCAGAGGTGCCCGGTTGAGGGATTGGGGAGACCACCCGTGCCCGCTCAGCTGGTGGTTGCTTTCCCTCAAGGGGCTTAGTTGTACCAGCTTTGACGGCAGTAGTCGGCTTACCCTCAAGGGGTTTAGTCTTCCTGCCTGCTTGCATAGGTGGTCGAAGTTGTGATGTGGGTCGTGAAGGCCCGCTCGGCGCCGTCTTAGCGGTACCCGAGGGGTTGGTTACTACTTTATCGCCAAGTCCAACGGCGGCATCATTACCCGTGCAGGGATCCGAGGCTATGTAGACACTTTAACTGGTGCAAAAAAAAATAAATAATGATGGAATTTGGAACGCAAGTTCCTATCCAGACCGGTACGGTTGGACCTTGAAAATTGTCGCAAATTGGTCACGGAATAGGTCCACTGGTAATTCTGCCTTAACAACAGCGACGCTTGCGGCGGATAGGGGTATTACAATGTTTGTTGGAGATTTTCGGCGATATGCAATCAGAATCACATTTTAGAAAAATCGTCTAAAGAAAATAAGAAATAAAAGTGGAAAAATTTAATAAATTCTTACAAAAATATTGCCAAAATGTGCAATATTAAGTGCGAAAAAATGTAAACATTTAACTTATATATTTTTATAATACAAAAATTTGCTTTTTTTCAATCATTACATGTAGAGCCAGCATGCAATGGCTTGTTGTTCACTCTACAAAGCGTTGGTAAAAATGATGTTTGACAGTAAATCGTACATCAAGTTGGAACGTTGGTGGCGAAACATACGATTTATCGTTCGACGGTCTAGTACAATAAATTGTACTAGTATCGCCGGTGGTCGAAATTCGACCATGCAATTTATTTTTTCAACTTTGTATTGGTACAAAAATTATTCCTTTTCGCGGAGATAAGCAACACTTTCCAAATTCCAGTTTTACGGCAACACTGATTTGCCGTTTTGATCACGGTCCGACGCGAAATCATGGTCAAAATCAAGGCAGATCTAGGAAGGTAGGCCCGGTGGTGAGCGCTTTTAAATTAAAGCGACTCTTCAACTGTGTTTACGATATTTGTCACGGAATAGGTCCACTGGTAATTCTGCCTCAACAACAGCGCCGCTTGCGGCGGATAGGGGTATTACAATGTTTGTTGGAGATTTTTGGCGATATGCAATCAGAATCACATTTTAGAAAGATCGTCTAAAGAAAATAAGAAATAAAAGTGGAAAAATTTAATAAATTCTTACAAAAATATTGCCAAAATGTGCAATATTAAGTGCGAAAAAATGTAAACATTTAACTTATATATTTTTATAATACAAAAATTTGCTTTTTTTCAATCATTACATGTAGAGCCAGCATGCAATGGCTTGTTGTTCACTCTACAAAGCGTTGGTAAAAATGATGTTTGACAGTAAATCGTACATGAAGTTGGAACGTTGGTGGCGAAACATACGATTTATCGTTCGACGGTCTAGTACAATAAATTGTACTAGTATCGCCGGTGGTCGAAATTCGACCATGCAATTTATTTTTTCAACTTTGTATTGGTACAAAAATTATTCCTTTTCGCGGAGATAAGCAACACTTTCCAAATTCCAGTTTTACGGCAACACTGATTTGCCGTTTTGATCACGGTCCGACGCGAAATCATGGTCAAAATCAAGGCAGATCTAGGAAGGTAGGCCCGGTGGTGAGCGCTTTTAAATTAAAGCGACTCTTCAACTGTGTTTACGATATTTGTCACGGAATAGGTCCACTGGTAATTCTGCCTTAACAACAGCGCCGCTTGCGGCGGATAGGGGTATTACAATGTTTGTTGGAGATTTTTGGCGATATGCAATCAGAATCACATTTTAGAAAAATCGTCTAAAGAAAATAAGAAATAAAAGTGGAAAAATTTAATAAATTCTTACAAAAATATTGCCAAAATGTGCAATATTAAGTGCGAAAAAATGTAAACATTTAACTTATATATTTTTATAATACAAAAATTTGCTTTTTTTCAATCATTACATGTAGAGCCAGCATGCAATGGCTTGTTGTTCACTCTACAAAGCGTTGGTAAAAATGATGTTTGACAGTAAATCGTACATGAAGTTGGAACGTTGGTGGCGAAACATACGATTTATCGTTCGACGGTCTAGTACAATAAATTGTACTAGTATCGCCGGTGGTCGAAATTCGACCATGCAATTTATTTTTTCAACTTTGTATTGGTACAAAAATTATTCCTTTTCGCGGAGATAAGCAACACTTTCCAAATTCCAGTTGTACGGCAACACTGATTTGCCGTTTTGATCACGGTCCGACGCGAAATCATGGTCAAAATCAAGGCAGATCTAGGAAGTTAGGCCCGGTGGTGAGCGCTTTTAAATTAAAGCGACTCTTCAACTGTGTTTACGATATTTGTAAACACGTTTACGATATCTATTTATCTTAACTAAAAACTTTATTTATTAATTATAAAGAAATTAAATAATTTATAGAAAAAAGTATATGCCTATGCACTGCTCCTGACTCATACGAACACATCCATTTCAATTTTATGTGGAGATGAGTATGTTAAATGTGCTAAATAGCCTGGCAATTGTTTGTATGGGAAAAATGTTAGCCTATTAATATATAGATGGTTAATGGGAGGCATAAGGGTAATCAACGCCGAAACCATGGTATAAATATACAGGTAAAACAAACGTCAAGTTTTCGTCGCCATATTAACCACCTGACAATTAAGCAGATTATGACATTTCGTGCTGCCATACTCAATGATAAATATTCTCTTTTAATGGCATTTTTCACTGCTTTGTTTTAAAAATAAATTGTGACCATGGTTTTCATAGTAACGAATTTTTTCAATTTGCATTGAAAGAAATTCTTTCAATTTCGAAAAATTACACAACCCTGCAGTAAATTTGTTTCACTGCTGAATGATCATTGATGATTCTTTGTTGAATATTCTTCACTGTCTTCATAACTGAGTACAATTTTTATTTTTTTTGTTTTTTTTTTTCTGAGGAAAGCTAACCATTTATATGAAAAATTCAGCAGTCTTTATTTGGAAGTATTCACTGATGCCTCCTCAGTCATAGCTGAATCTCATCAGTGATTTATAAAAGATTCATTTCGAATTTTTACTGCGGGGAATATTCGTAAATACATACCCTGCTAGACGGGTACTCGTTACTCTTTAAGTTATTAATTCGTTACTGATCACTCGCCAATGCGGCTTTGTTTCAATTAGTTTTGTTAAGAGCCTATACACACTTGCGACTCAATCGATTTAGTCGGGCTTTGATTTGCATGGGAATGTATGGAAGCATTCACACTACATTCAATTAGTCGAACAACTGAAACAGTTGGATTTGCATACAACAGCCCAATTCGACTAAATCGATTGAGTCGCAAGTGTGTATAGGCTCTAAAGCGACGGGAAAAAGGTAACCAATTTCCCCGTCGGTCACCGTGTACGTGTGAGTGCTCTGTCCCACTCTTACCCATTGTATTGTTAGACTGTTGCTCCCTTTCTGGTTTGTTTACATTTTTCCTTTGTTTTAGTTACTTGGTCGGATATATACTCGTCACTGCTAACATATGTTTACAACAACAACAACACGGTTAGCTAACCAACGTATCGGTTACCCAAATCTTCCTCTTCTTTTTATCAAGTGAAATGCATATTTAAATAAATTTAATTTTAATAAATAATTTTTTTACAAATTATACTAGAACTTAAAAAATCTTAGTAAGTATATTTATAAATAAACTAATATTTTATTAAATAACTTACAGTTTCTAATTATTTAATTATTTCTTATAAGCAAACTAATATTTTATTAAATAACCTACAATTTCTAATTCGTATAAATAAACTACTATTTTATTAAATAATTTACAGTTTCGAATTCTTATAAATAAACTAATATTTTATCAAATAACTTACAGTTTCTTATTTTTTACATTATTTCTTATAATAATATAGCCAGTATATTATTATTTTTATATTAAACTAATATTTTATCAAATAACTTAGTTTCTTATTGTTTACATTATTTCGTATAAATAAACTAATATTTTATTAAATAACTTACAGTTTCTAATTCTTTACATTATTTCTCATTCATAAACTAATATGTTATTAAATATGTTACAGTTTCTAATTCTTATAAATAAACTAATATTTTAAAGAATAACTTAGTTTCTTATTTTAAACATTATCTATTATCTATTATATAAAAATAAGTCGCATTTTCCTCCCTGATGATTTAACTCCAGAACGGCTGGACTGAATTAAATGAAATTTTGCACGTAGTTTTCGATTGAGCCCGACATGGTTTATTGCCAAAAAAAAGTATAAGAATCCGGGAAGGTTTTGGAGATATTCCACAAAATGTGGACCAGGGTAACCCTATAATGGGATCGTACGATATGGGTATCAAATGAAAGGTGTTGACGAGTGCTTGAACAAGGTGTAGTTATTGGTCCCATATAAGACCCCGTATTCGAGGTATTTCCTGAAATATGAACCAGGTGTGACCCCAAACGGGTTTTCTACAAAATGGGTATCAAATAAAAGGTGTTGGTGAGTATTTAAAAAGAGGTTATTTTCAAGACCCTATGCGACCCGTTTTCCGAGATATCGACCAAAATGTGGACCAGGGGTGACCCTAGAAAGTCTGGAGGGATAGAGTAGTCATAGGGATAGGGCTAGAGATCTGGATAGGGATAGGGATAAGGATAGGGATAGGGATAGGGATAGGAATAGGAATAGGAATAGGAATAGGAATAGGGATAGGGTTAGCGATAGGAATAGGGATAGGTATAAGGATAGGGATAGGGATAGGGATAGGGATAGGGATAGGGATAGGGATAGGGATAGGGATAGGGATAGGGATAGGGATAGGGATAGGGATAGGGATAGAGATACGGCTACACGGCAATCTAGGACTTTTCCTTTATGCTTTATAGGAATAAATTTTAGGCAGAACAACGTCTGGCGGGTCAGCTAGTTTCTTATAATTAAACTGATATTTTAATAAATAACTTACTTATCGAGTACATAAATCACACCCACACATGACTCGTTTTCACCGAATAACAATCTTTTCGTAATATAAAGTAATCCCTATTCAGCAGTGTCGTTTCACTATTCGTATAATTAACATTCATTTGCTCATTTGTACGAACTTTGCCTTCTGTTGGATTTTTTCGAATTTGTTCAAAGCGAAACGTTCGCAATTAAATCGGTTTATGACCACGCCTACTTTTTAACAAAGATATTTCTGAAAAACTTTTTGGGAATTTGTAACGTGATTAGAAGTTGCAAGTTTGCACTCACAATAATATCTATATGCTTAGTTGGATGATTGATAAAAAGTTTGAAAATGGGCGTAACTGCGCCCACTTTATGCGGCACTCGATTCATATAAAATACACCCTAATCGAACAAACGCAAACAAACAATGAAAGCATACAGCTGAGTATCTAATGTTCGATTCCACTCGAACTTAGGCTTCCTTACTTGTTAGTTTTAGTTTAAATACAGAGAAAATGCCATGAATTGAGATTTAAAAGGTACCTTTGTTTAATGTGTGCATACTTAGGTCCACTCCCCAAACATAAATTTAAGTAAAAATTGTCTGGACTAATTATTTTTTTTTTTTTTAATTTTCCGTTGGATATTGAAAACCCCCCCCAAAATATTTTTCTGTGTGCGCCACTGGGGTAAACTGATGCCGGACCAATGATATTTAGTTTTCTTCTTGATTTTAGGCCATTTTTTCAAAATTAATTTGATTTTTATTCGAGCTTTTTGGCCGGTGCAAATAAAAGCGAAACAAAGTTTCCTTTTCCTCTCCTACGCGTTTCGGCGAATTTTTCCGCCTTCCTCAGGGAGACTCTTTATTCAACAAAATAAAACAATACATTATTAAAGCACTACAATTTAAAAACCATATACATATATAAATCCCTAAAAAATTGCACAATTTGGACTTACTTTTGATAAATTCAAAGCTATCTTACTCCTACCAACATTTAAACAGATATAAGTACAAATATACATACATACATATAAGTACAAATATACATACATATATAAACAGAAATTCTTTTACTTTCTACTGTCATTCGTGCTATATTCTTTTCCTATTCTTTGTTATTGTTGCCCTGTATGCACAATTTATGTTGTCAACGTCTTCTTTGAAATTCATGGTATCTTTTATTCTTTCTTGTATTCTTAGACTTTCCAGTGTCATTCTAACTTTTGTTCGTTTTTCTATGTCCAATATTTTCGCCTGATCGAAGTCTGCTGTATGTCCAGTATTCGTTATGTGTTGCGCTAATGCTGTCGTTGACTTAAGGTTTCTTATATCTGTTTTATGTTCTCCTAGTCTTGTTCCCAGTGCGCGTTTAGTAGTACCTATATAGGTTTTGTTACATGGTTCGTGGTCCTTGCCTTTACATTTAATTTCGTACACATTGTTTTGTTGTTCTTTGATAATGTTGTCTTTCTTCTTGCTAAAGATATTGTTAAGAGTCCATTGTGGTTTATGTGCAAAAATTAGGTTGTCATTTTTTATGCATTTTTTAAGTGTTTTGTTATCTGTTAGGCCGTGAATGTATGTGACTCCTCTGAATGTTTTGTTTTTGTTTATGTTTTTTTCGGTAATTGTCAAGTTCGTTTGCATGTTGTTTGTCTAAGCTTTGTTGTTGCTAACCACCTGTTTATTATCTTGTCCGGGTATCCATTTTTATGCAAAATCGTTTTTATTGTTATGTCGTTTTCTTTGCTGAGCGCCTGGTCACTCAACGCGTATATTTTATTTATGAGGTTAATTGCTGTGTTTCTTTTTTGGGTCCAGGGGTGGTTGGAGTGGTAATTTATTATTCTAGAGGATGAGATCGGTTTCGCATACCATTTCGTCAATAGTTTGTTTTTGTCTTTGTATATTTCTACGTCTAGGAAGGGTAATTTTCGGTTCCTCTCCAGTTCAGCGGTGAACTGTATTTTCTTGTGTTGTTTGTTCAGTGTCGTCAAAATTTCTTCCACGTCCTTAATTTTTACTATGGCAAATAAATCATCTACATATTTCGCTATGTATTTGATCATTATGTCTTTGGATTTCAGTTCGGCTAATGCGTCGTCTAGTATTTGGTCAAGAACTATATCGGCCACTGTGGGCGATAAAGGATTGCCCATCGGCATACCATGTACTTGTTGGTAATAAGTACCGTCAAATAAAAAATAATTATTATCCCTTAAGCAGAATTCTAGGGTGTCTAAAAATTGTTTCCTCGTCAAGTTAGTGTTATTTTTGAGGGATGTCCATTTTTGCATGATAGTCCGGATTGCTAAGTGCACTGGTATGTTTGTGAATAATGAAACCACGTCAAAAGAAATCAGGGTTTCATCTTCTTCTATGGTCAAATGTCTTAGTTTCTCTTTAAGTTGTAAGGAATTTTTTATATTAAGGTCTTTGGAAATTATTTGCTTAAGTGATTCTCCTATAAATTTTGATAATTCTAGACATGGTACATTAGTTGAAGAGGAAATAGGTCGCATGGGTGTATTATTTTTGTGAATTTTCGGAAGGCCGTATAGTCTAGGTGCAATCGCTGCGGTGCATGTCAATTTGTGTTTTAATTTGATATCAATATTCCCTTGTTTGTATATTTGATTGATTAGTGTATTATTTTTCCTCAGTAGATTCTGTGTTGGATCTAAACGTATGCTTTTGTATGTATCTTTGTCGTTCAGCAGTACCATCATCTTATCTTTGTATTCGTTTTTGTCTATCAGTACCGTTTTGTTTCCCTTGTCCGCACTAGTAATCATCACAGAGTCTTTGTTTTGTTGTATTATTTTGTTCGTGTCCTGAAAAATTTTTAGAATTAGCTTGTCTTTGTTGTTGTTAGTGTACTTATTTCTAAACGCCTTAATCCTACATGCCACATTGCACCTCGCCGTATCCTTCTCCTTGTCGTCTTGCAGTGTTTGGATTCCTTGCTCTATTTCCGCTATGAGTCGAACTGGTGAAACAGTGTTTTTTGTTGTAGGTAGTGCGAACTTCTTTCCTAATGAAAGTAACCACCGAGACTCTAGGGGAATGGTTACGTTGGTTTTGTTTATGAACCAATCCTCATTGATTACAAACCCGTATTCATCAAACTTTTTGTTTATTTGTTTCTTTAATTTCCGATTATGATTCTCTCTTGTATTTGTTGTAATGGTGTTTAAAAATTGTTGTTGGTTTTTTTCTACCGAGTCAAAGTCCATTGTTTCTAACCTCCTTTTTAGCTCCATTTTTGTGTGTTTAATGCTGTCGTGGATTATTTTTATTTGGATGTTCGCTTCTTTTATTTCTAAGTTTAAAATTTTTGTTAAAAACTTTTGTTCTATTGTTTGTAATTCTCGTCTTGTGATGTCTAGCTTGAATCCTTCTTTTATGTTGTTTGTTTTACCTAATAGATGTTGTGGAGTTACACCCAAATTTTTGCATTCCAGCAGATATTTAAGCCGTTGTTGTTGTTTGGCCAATCCTTTGTGATTTTTGTTGTACTGTTTAATAATGTAGCAAGTACATTCGCCATATTTGAGTCTGATATGCTGGAAAAAGTGCCTCATGTCTGTATGGTTTTATTTGTTAGTTGAATGGTTTGATATTTTCGGTTATTGCTCTCCGAATAATTTTATAATTCTTCTTGATTTTAGGCCATTTTTTCAAAATTAATTTGATTTTTATTCGAGCTTTTTGGCCGGTGCAAATAAAAGCGAAACAAAGTTTCCTTTTCCTCTCCTGCGCGTTTCGGCGAATTTTTCCGCCTTCCTCAGGGAGACTCTTTATTCAACAAAATAAAACAATACATTATTAAAGCACTACAATTTAAAAACCATATACATATATAAATCCCTAAAAAATTGCACAATTTGGACTTACTTTTGATAAATTCAAAGCTATCTTACTCCTACCAACATTTAAACAGATATAAGTACAAATATACATACATACATATAAGTACAAATATACACACATATATAAACAGAAATTCTTTTACTTTCTACTGTCATTCGTGCTATATTCTTTTCCTATTCTTTGTTATTGTTGCCCTGTATGCACAATTTATGTTGTCAACGTCTTCTTTGAAATTCATGGTATCTTTTATTCTTTCTTGTATTCTTAGACTTTCCAGTGTCATTCTAACTTTTGTTCGTTTTTCTATGTCCAATATTTTCGCCTGATCGAAGTCTGCTGTATGTCCAGTATTCGTTATGTGTTGCGCTAATGCTGTCGTTGACTTAAGGTTTCTTATATCTGTTTTATGTTCTCCTAGTCTTGTTCCCAGTGCGCGTTTAGTAGTACCTATATAGGTTTTGTTACATGGTTCGTGGTCCTTGCCTTTACATTTAATTTCGTACACTACATTGTTTTGTTGTTCTTTGATAATGTTGTCTTTCTTCTTGCTAAAGATATTGTTAAGAGTCCATTGTGGTTTATGTGCAAAAATTAGGTTGTCATTTTTTATGCATTTTTTAAGTGTTTTGTTATCTGTTAGGCCGTGAATGTATGTGACTCCTCTGAATGTTTTGTTTTTGTTTATGTTTTTTTCGGTAATTGTCAAGTTCGTTTTGCATGTTGTTTGTCTAAGCTTTGTTGTTGCTAACCACCTGTTTATTATCTTGTCCGGGTATCCATTTTTATGCAAAATCGTTTTTATTGTTATGTCGTTTTCTTTGCTGAGCGCCTGGTCACTCAACGCGTATATTTTATTTATGAGGTTAATTGCTGTGTTTCTTTTTTGGGTCCAGGGGTGGTTGGAGTGGTAATTTATTATTCTAGAGGATGAGATCGGTTTCGCATACCATTTCGTCAATAGTTTGTTTTTGTCTTTGTATATTTCTACGTCTAGGAAGGGTAATTTTCGGTTCCTCTCCAGTTCAGCGGGGAACTGTATTTTCTTGTGTTGTTTGTTCAGTGTCGTCAAAATTTCTTCCACGTCCTTAATTTTTACTATGGCAAATAAATCATCTACATATTTCGCTATGTATTTGATCATTATGTCTTTGGATTTCAGTTCGGCTAATGCGTCGTCTAGTATTTGGTCAAGAACTATATCGGCCACTGTGGGCGATAAAGGATTGCCCATCGGCATACCATGTACTTGTTGGTAATAAGTACCGTCAAATAAAAAATAATTATTATCCCTTAAGCAGAATTCTAGGGTGTCTAAAAATTGTTTCCTCGTCAAGTTAGTGTTATTTTTGAGGGATGTCCATTTTTGCATGATAGTCCGGATTGCTAAGTGCACTGGTATGTTTGTGAATAATGAAACCACGTCAAAAGAAATCAGGGTTTCATCTTCTTCTATGGTCAAATGTCTTAGTTTCTCTTTATGTTGTAAGGAATTTTTTATATTAAGGTCTTTGGAAATTATTTGCTTAAGTGATTCTCCTATAAATTTTGATAATTCTAGACATGGTGCATTAGTTGAAGAGGAAATAGGTCGCATGGGTGTATTATTTTTGTGAATTTTCGGAAGGCCGTATAGTCTAGGTGCAATCGCTGCGGTGCATGTCAATTTGTGTTTTAATTTGATATCAATATTCCCTTGTTTGTATATTTGATTGATTAGTGTATTATTTTTCCTCAGTAGTTTCTGTGTTGGATCTAAACGTATGCTTTTGTATGTATCTTTGTCGTTCAGCAGTACCATCATCTTATCTTTGTATTCGTTTTTGTCTATCAGTACCGTTTTGTTTCCCTTGTCCGCACTAGTAATCATCACAGAGTCTTTGTTTTGTTGTATTATTTTGTTCGTGTCCTGAAAAATTTTTAGAATTAGCTTGTCTTTGTTGTTGTTAGTGTACTTATGCAAAATGAAGAAAAAACTGGTTCACGATCCCAAATCATTCTATAACTTCGTCAACTCAAAACGTAGAGTTCATAGTTTTCCGTCCGCCATGAATTATAATAACACTGCGTCTTCTGATAGCCAACTTATTGCTAACATGTTCGCAAAATTTTTTAGTTCGAATTATTCTATGGACTCTCCTAAAAGTAGTGATTATCCGTTTAGACTTACCCCATCCAATTTAACTCATGTCTCAGTTATATCTCCGGAAGTAGTCTTAAATTCATTAAAAACCTTAAAAGATTCATTTAGATCTGGACCGGATTTCATTCCGGCTTGCTTTCTTAAAAAGTGTGCTGTAAATATTTACAAGCCCCTAACATCCTTATTTAACTTGTCTCTAAAAAAAGGTGTTTTCCCATTAGTTTGGAAGGAATCTTTTATAATACCCCTACACAAAAATGGCAGTAGGTCTTCTATTGAAAATTATCGAGGCATAGCCAAGCTGTCAGCGGTTCCAAAATTATTTGAAGCAATCATTGTTAATTATCTGAAGTACTCTATTTCCTCATCAATATCGCCATCTCAACATGGGTTTTCTACTGGAAAATCTACCACAACTAATTTATTGCAGTTCACAACTTATGTTTCAAATGGATTTAGAGAAAATGTTCACACAGATGTAATTTACACGGATTTTAGTAAAGCTTTTGACAAAGTATGTCATTCATTGCTCATCCGTAAACTAGGTCTAATAGGTCTTCAACCCAGTTTTATTCGATGGATATCTTCATACCTACATGGTAGAACTCAAAAAGTTATTTTCAAAAATTGTTCTTCCGATGTCATTTTCGTTCCTTCGGGCGTTCCCCAAGGAAGCCACCTTGGGCCAATTCTGTTCCTGCTATTCATTGATGATATTTCGTCTGTAATAAAACATTCTAAGATCTTATTATATGCTGATGATGTAAAACTATTTAAATCATTTTCCTCTATAGAAGATAGATCTTTCTTACAAGCAGATCTTAACAACCTTGTTCATTGGTGTAAAGCAAACTACATGCCGCTAAACTTAAAAAAATGTAAAGTTATGTGCTTTTCTCGTAGAACAGTACAACCAGCTTCTTATAAAATATCACAGCATAATCTAGATCAGGTAACTAATTTTATCGATCTTGGCGTCACAATGGACTCCAACTCCAAGCCAAGCTGTCAGCGGTTCCAAAATTATTTGAAGCAATCATTGTTAATTATCTGAAGTACTCTATTTCCTCATCAATATCGCCATCTCAACATGGGTTTTCTACTGGAAAATCTACCACAACTAATTTATTGCAGTTCACAACTTATGTTTCAAATGGATTTAGAGAAAATGTTCACACAGATGTAATTTACACGGATTTTAGTAAAGCTTTTGACAAAGTATGTCATTCATTGCTCATCCGTAAACTAGGTCTAATAGGTCTTCAACCCAGTTTTATTCGATGGATATCTTCATACCTACATGGTAGAACTCAAAAAGTTATTTTCAAAAATTGTTCTTCCGATGTCATTTTCGTTCCTTCGGGCGTTCCCCAAGGAAGCCACCTTGGGCCAATTCTGTTCCTGCTATTCATTGATGATATTTCGTCTGTAATAAAACATTCTAAGATCTTATTATATGCTGATGATGTAAAACTATTTAAATCATTTTCCTCTATAGAAGATAGATCTTTCTTACAAGCAGATCTTAACAACCTTGTTCATTGGTGTAAAGCAAACTACATGCCGCTAAACTTAAAAAAATGTAAAGTTATGTGCTTTTCTCGTAGAACAGTACAACCAGCTTCTTATAAAATATCACAGCATAATCTAGATCAGGTAACTAATTTTATCGATCTTGGCGTCACAATGGACTCCAAACTCACCTTTAACCTCCATATAAACTCCACTGTCAACAAAGCTAAAGCTGTCTTTGCATTTATAAAGCGATGGTCTAAGGAGTTCAATGATCCTTACGTCACAAAAGCTCTATTTACAAGCTTAGTTAGACCTATCTTGGAATACGCATCTATTATTTGGAATCCCCACTACCAGTGTTTTTCAGATAAAATAGAATCTGTCCAAAAGCAGTTCCTGCTTTTTGCTTTGCGGAACTTTCGTTGGGACTCAGATTACATTCTTCCACCTTACACTTCTCGTTTAAAACTCATTAATTTGCCTTCACTTTCTAGTCGTAGAGAGATGCTTGGTATAGTTTTTATGGTTAAATTAATCACTGGACTTATAAATAGCCCATGCCTTCTAAGTGAGTTATATTTTAACGTTCCATGTAGAGTATCGAGGCATTTCAAGCCACTATTTGTGAAACCTTGCAAAACAAATTTCGAATTAAATGAACCATTCCGCCGCTTATGCCATGACTTTAATAATCACTCCAGCACGTTTGACACTTCAGACTCGCTTTTTATTATAAAAAAAATAGTTCTAGCCTCACTTAATAAATGATATACAATCAGCTGATGAATTTTGTTCTGTAGCTGATTAGTTTTAGATCTCGACACCTAACAAACCCCTTCCTGTACGACTCGGCACAAAAAAAAAAAAAAAACAAAAAAAAAACATATCCGTGCGTCATGCAAATTGGCGCCCCTCGCGTCGGTCGGGCGGGATATGGAGGGTAAACCGTTGGGTATTATTATTATTATTATTATTTCTAAACGCCTTAATCCTACATGCCACATTGCACCTCGCCGTATCCTTCTCCTTGTCGTCTTGCAGTGTTTGGATTCCTTGCTCTATTTCCGCTATGAGTCGAACTGGTGAAACAGTGTTTTTTGTTGTAGGTAGTGCGAACTTCTGTCCTAATGAAAGTAACCACCGAGACTCTAGGGGAATGGTTACGTTGGTTTTGTTTATGAACCAATCCTCATTGATTACAAACCCGTATTCATCAAACTTTTTGTTTATTTGTTTCTTTAATTTCCGATTATGATTCTCTCTTGTATTTGTTGTAATGGTGTTTAAAAATTGTTGTTGGTTTTTTTCTACCGAGTCAAAGTCCATTGTTTCTAACCTCCTTTTTAGCTCCATTTTCGTGTGTTTAATGCTGTCGTGGATTATTTTTATTTGGATGTTCGCTTCTTTTATTTCTAAGTTTAAAATTTTTGTTAAAAACTTTTGTTCTATTGTTTGTAATTCTGGTCTTGTGATGTCTAGCTTGAATCCTTGTTTTATGTTGTTTGTTTTACCTAATAGATGTTGTGGAGTTACACCCAAATTTTTGCATTCCAGCAGATATTTAAGCCGTTGTTGTTGTTTGGCCAATCCTTAGTGATTTTTGTTGTACTGTTTAATAATTTAGCAAGTACATTCGCCATATTTGAGTCTGATATGCTGGAAAACGCGCACTGGGAACAAGACTAGGAGAACATAAAACAGATATAAGAAACCTTAAGTCAACGACAGCATTAGCGCAACACATAACGAATACTGGACATACAGCAGACTTCGATCAGGCGAAAATATTGGACATAGAAAAACGAACAAAAGTTAGAATGACACTGGAAAGTCTAAGAATACAAGAAAGAATAAAAGATACCATGAATTTCAAAGAAGACGTTAACAACATAAATTGTGCATACAGGGCAACAATAACAAAGAATAGGAAAAGAATATAGCACGAATGACAGTAGAAAGTAAAAGAATTTCTGTTTATATATGTATGTATATTTGTACTTATATGTATGATGTATATTTGTACTTATATCTGTTTAAATGTTGGTAGGAGTAAGATAGCTTTGAATTTATCAAAAGTAAGTCCAAATTGTGCAATTTTTTAGGGATTTAGATATGTATATGGTTTTTAAATTGTAGTGCTTTAATAATGTATTGTTTTATTTTGTTGAATAAAGAGTCTCCCTGAGGAAGGCGGAAAAATTCGCCGAAACGCGCAGGAGAGGAAAAGGAAACTTTGTTTCGCTTTTATTTGCACCGGCCAAAAAGCTCGAATAAAAATCAAATTAATTTTGAAAAAATGGCCTAAAATCAAGAAGAATTATAAAATTATTCGGAGAGCAATAACCGAAAATATCAAACCATTCAACTAACAAATAAAACCATACAGACATGAGGCACTTTTTCCAGCATATCAGACTCAAATATGGCGAATGTACTTGCTACATCATTAAACAGTACAACAAAAATCACAAAGGATTGGCCAAACAACAACAACGGCTTAAATATCTGCTGGAATGCAAAAATTTGGGTGTAACTCCACAACATCTATTAGGTAAAACAAACAACATAAAACAAGGATTCAAGCTAGACATCACAAGACGAGAATTACAAACAATAGAACAAAAGTTTTTAACAAAAATTTTAAACTTAGAAATAAAAGAAGCGAACATCCAAATAAAAATAATCCACGACAGCATTAAACACACGAAAATGGAGCTAAAAAGGAGGTTAGAAACAATGGACTTTGACTCGATAGAAAAAAACCAACAACAATTTTTAAACACCATTACAACAAATACAAGAGAGAATCATAATCGGAAATTAAAGAAACAAATAAACAAAAAGTTTGATGAATACGGGTTTGTAATCAATGAGGATTGGTTCATAAACAAAACCAACGTAACCATTCCCCTAGAGTCTCGGTGGTTACTTTCATTAGGACAGAAGTTCGCACTACCTACAACAAAAAACACTGTTTCACCAGTTCGACTCATAGCGGAAATAGAGCAAGGAATCCAAACACTGCAAGACGACAAGGAGAAGGATACGGCGAGGTGCAATGTGGCATGTAGGATTAAGGCGTTTAGAAATAAGTACACTAACAACAACAAAGACAAGCTAATTCTAAAAATTTTTCAGCACACGAACAAAATAATACAACAAAACAAAGACTCTGTGATGATTACTAGTGCGGACAAGGGAAACAAAACGGTACTGATAGACAAAAACGAATACAAACATAAGATGATGGTACTGCTGAACGACAAAGATACATACAAAAGCATACGTTTAGATCCAACACAGAAACTACTGAGGAAAAATAATACACTAATCAATCAAATATACAAACAAGGGAATATTGATATCAAATTAAAACACAAATTGACATGCACCGCAGCGATTGCACCTAGACTATACGGCCTTCCGAAAATTCACAAAAATAATACACCCATGCGACCTATTTCCTCTTCAACTAATGTACCATGTCTAGAATTATCAAAATTTATAGGAGAATCACTTAAGCAAATAATTTCCAAAGACCTTAATATAAAAAATTCCTTACAACTTAAAGAGAAACTAAGACATTTGACCATAGAAGAAGATGAAACCCTGATTTCTTTTGACGTGGTTTCATTATTCACAAACATACCAGTGCACTTAGCAATCCGGACTATCATGCAAAAATGGACATCCCTCAAAAATAACACTAACTTGACGAGGAAACAATTTTTAGACACCCTAGAATTCTGCTTAAGGGATAATAATTATTTTTTATTTGACGGTACTTATTACCAACAAGTACATGGTATGCCGATCCTTTAGCCGAATCCTTTATCGCCCACAGTGGCCGATATAGTTCTTGACCAAATACTAGACGACGCATTAGCCGAACTGAAATCCAAAGACATAATGATCAAATACATAGCGAAATATGTAGATGATTTATTTGCCATAGTAAAAATTAAGGACGTGGAAGAAATTTTGACGACACTGAACAAACAACACAAGAAAATACAGTTCACCGCTGAACTGGAGAGGAACCGAAAATTACCCTTCCTAGACGTAGAAATATACAAAGACAAAAACAAACTATTGACGAAATGGTATGCGAAACCGATCTCATCCTCTAGAATAATAAATTACCACTCCAACCACCCCTGGACCCAAAAAAGAAACACAGCAATTAACCTCATAAATAAAATATACGCGTTGAGTGACCAGGCGCTCAGCAAAGAAAACGACATAACAATAAAAACGATTTTGCATAAAAATGGATACCCGGACAAGATAATAAACAGGTGGTTAGCAACAACAAAGCTTAGACAAACAACATGCAAAACGAACTTGACAATTACCGAAAAAAACATAAACAAAAACAAAACATTCAGAGGAGTCACATACATTCACGGCCTAACAGATAACAAAACACTTAAAAAATGCATAAAAAATGACAACCTAATTTTTGCACATAAACCACAATGGACTCTTAACAATATCTTTAGCAAGAAGAAAGACAACATTATCAAAGAACAGCAAAACAATGTAGTGTACGAAATTAAATGTAAAGGCAAGGACCACGAACCATGTAACAAAACCTATATAGGTACTACTAAACGCGCACTGGGAACAAGACTAGGAGAACATAAAACAGATATAAGAAACCTTAAGTCAACGACAGCATTAGCGCAACACATAACGAATACTGGACATACAGCAGACTTCGATCAGGCGAAAATATTGGACATAGAAAAACGAACAAAAGTTAGAATGACACTGGAAAGTCTAAGAATACAAGAAAGAATAAAAGATACCATGAATTTCAAAGAAGACGTTGACAACATAAATTGTGCATACAGGGCAACAATAACAAAGAATAGGAAAAGAATATAGCACGAATGACAGTAGAAAGTAAAAGAATTTCTGTTTATATATGTATGTATATTTGTACTTATATGTATGTATGTATATTTGTACTTATATCTGTTTAAATGTTGGTAGGAGTAAGATAGATTTGAATTTATCAAAAGTAAGTCCAAATTGTGCAATTTTTTAGGGATTTATATATGTATATGGTTTTTAAATTGTAGTGCTTTAATAATGTATTGTTTTATTTTGTTGAATAAAGAGTCTCCCTGAGGAAGGCGGAAAAATTCGCCGAAACGCGTAGGAGAGGAAAAGGAAACTTTGTTTCGCTTTTATTTGCACCGGCCAAAAAGCTCGAATAAAAATCAAATTAATTTTGAAAAAATGGCCTAAAATCAAGAAGAATTATAAAATTATTCGGAGAGCAATAACCGAAAATATCAAACCATTCAACTAACAAATAAAACCATACAGACATGAGGCACTTTTTCCAGCATATCAGACTCAAATATGGCGAATGTACTTGCTACATTATTAAACAGTACAACAAAAATCACAAAGGATTGGCCAAACAACAACAACGGCTTAAATATCTGCTGGAATGCAAAAATTTGGGTGTAACTCCACAACATCTATTAGGTAAAACAAACAACATAAAACAAGGATTCAAGCTAGACATCACAAGACGAGAATTACAAACAATAGAACAAAAGTTTTTAACAAAAATTTTAAACTTAGAAATAAAAGAAGCGAACATTCAAATAAGAATAATCCACGACAGCATTAAACAAACGAAAATGGAGCTAAAAAGGAGGTCAGAAACAATGGACTTTGACTCGGTAGAAAAAAACCAACAACAATTTTTAAACACCATTACAACAAATACAAGAGAGAATCATAATCGGAAATTAAAGAAACAAATAAACAAAAAGTTTGATGAATACGGGTTTGTAATCAATGAGGATTGGTTCATAAACAAAACCAACGTAACCATTCCCCTAGAGTCTCGGTGGTTACTTTCATTAGGACAGAAGTTCGCACTACCTACAACAAAAAACACTGTTTCACCAGTTCGACTCATAGCGGAAATAGAGCAAGGAATCCAAACACTGCAAGACGACAAGGAGAAGGATACGGCGAGGTGCAATGTGGCATGTAGGATTAAGGCGTTTAGAAATAAGTACACTAACAACAACAAAGACAAGCTAATTCTAAAAATTTTTCAGCACACGAACAAAATAATACAACAAAACAAAGACTCTGTGATGATTACTAGTGCGGACAAGGGAAACAAAACGGTACTGATAGACAAAAACGAATACAAACATAAGATGATGGTACTGCTGAACGACAAAGATACATACAAAAGCATACGTTTAGATCCAACACAGAAACTACTGAGGAAAAATAATACACTAATCAATCAAATATACAAACAAGGGAATATTGATATCAAATTAAAACACAAATTGACATGCACCGCAGCGATTGCACCTAGACTATACGGCCTTCCGAAAATTCACAAAAACAATACACCCATGCGACCTATTTCCTCTTCAACTAATGTACCATGTCTAGAATTATCAAAATTTATAGGAGAATCACTTAAGCAAATAATTTCCAAAGACCTTAATATAAAAAATTCCTTACAACTTAAAGAGAAACTAAGACATTTGACCATAGAAGAAGATGAAACCCTGATTTCTTTTGACGTGGTTTCATTATTCACAAACATACCAGTGCACTTAGCAATCCGGACTATCATGCAAAAATGGACATCCCTCAAAAATAACACTAACTTGACGAGGAAACAATTTTTAGACACCCTAGAATTCTGCTTAAGGGATAATAATTATTTTTTATTTGACGGTACTTATTACCAACAAGTACATGGTATGCCGATGGGCAATCCTTTATCGCCCACAGTGGCCGATATAGTTCTTGACCAAATACTAGACGACGCATTAGCCGAACTGAAATCCAAAGACATAATGATCAAATACATAGCGAAATATGTAGATGATTTATTTGCCATAGTAAAAATTAAGGACGTGGAAGAAATTTTGACGACACTGAACAAACAACACAAGAAAATACAGTTCACCGCTGAACTGGAGAGGAACCGTTACCCTTCCTAGACGTAGAAATATACAAAGACAAAAACAAACTATTGACGAAATGGTATGCGAAACCGATCTCATCCTCTAGAATAATAAATTACCACTCCAACCACCCCTGGACCCAAAAAAGAAACACAGCAATTAACCTCATAAATAAAATATACGCGTTGAGTGACCAGGCGCTCAGCAAAGAAAACGACATAACAATAAAAACGATTTTGCATAAAAATGGATACCCGGACAAGATAATAAACAGGTGGTTAGCAACAACAAAGCTTAGACAAACAACATGCAAAACGAACTTGACAATTACCGAAAAAAACATAAACAAAAACAAAACATTCAGAGGAGTCACATACATTCACGGCCTAACAGTTAACAAAACACTTAAAAAATGCATAAAAAATGACAACCTAATTTTTGCACATAAACCACAATGGACTCTTAACAATATCTTTAGCAAGAAGAAAGACAACATTATCAAAGAACAACAAAACAATGTAGTGTACGAAATTAAATGTAAAGGCAAGGACCACGAACCATGTAACAAAACCTATATAGGTACTACTAAACGCGCACTGGGAACAAGACTAGGAGAACATAAAACAGATATAAGAAACCTTAAGTCAACGACAGCATTAGCGCAACACATAACGAATACTGGACATACAGCAGACTTCGATCAGGCGAAAATATTGGACATAGAAAAACGAACAAAAGTTAGAATGACACTGGAAAGTCTAAGAATACAAGAAAGAATAAAAGATACCATGAATTTCAAAGAAGACGTTGACAACATAAATTGTGCATACAGGGCAACAATAACAAAGAATAGGAAAAGAATATAGCACGAATGACAGTAGAAAGTAAAAGAATTTCTGTTTATATATGTATGTATATTTGTACTTATATGTATGTATGTATATTTGTACTTATATCTGTTTAAATGTTGGTAGGAGTAAGATAGCTTTGAATTTATCAAAAGTAAGTCCAAATTGTGCAATTTTTTAGGGATTTATATATGTATATGGTTTTTAAATTGTAGTGCTTTAATAATGTATTGTTTTATTTTGTTGAATAAAGAGTCTCCCTGAGGAAGGCGGAAAAATTCGCCGAAACGCGCAGGAGAGGAAAAGGAAACTTTGTTTCGCTTTTATTTGCACCGGCCAAAAAGCTCGAATAAAAATCAAATTAATTTTGAAAAAATGGCCTAAAATCAAGAAGAATTATAAAATTATTCGGAGAGCAATAACCGAAAATATCAAACCATTCAACTAACAAATAAAACCATACAGACATGAGGCACTTTTTCCAGCATATCAGACTCAAATATGGCGAATGTACTTGCTACATTATTAAACAGTACAACAAAAATCACAAAGGATTGGCCAAACAACAACAACGGCTTAAATATCTGCTGGAATGCAAAAATTTGGGTGTAACTCCACAACATCTATTAGGTAAAACAAACAACATAAAACAAGGATTCAAGCTAGACATCACAAGACGAGAATTACAAACAATAGAACAAAAGTTTTTAAAAAAAATTTAAAACTTAGAAATAAAAGAAGCGAACATTCAAATAAAAATAATCCACGACAGCATTAAACACACGAAAATGGAGCTAAAAAGGAGGTTAGAAACAATGGACTTTGACTCGGTAGAAAAAAACCAACAACAATTTTTAAACACCATTACAACAAATACAAGAGAGAATCATAATCGGAAATTAAAGAAACAAATAAACAAAAAGTTTGATGAATACGGGTTTGTAATCAATGAGGATTGGTTCATAAACAAAACCAACGTAACCATTCCCCTAGAGTCTCGGTGGTTACTTTCATTAGGAAAGAAGTTCGCACTACCTACAACAAAAAACACTGTTTCACCATACTCGACTCATAGCGGAAATAGAGCAAGGAATCCAAACACTGCAAGACGACAAGGAGAAGGATACGGCGAGGTGCAATGTGGCATGTAGGATTAAGGCGTTTAGAAATAAGTACACTAACAACAACAAAGACAAGCTAATTCTAAAAATTTTTCAGGACACGAACAAAATAATACAACAAAACAAAGACTCTGTGATGATTACTAGTGCGGACAAGGGAAACAAAACGGTACTGATAGACAAAAACGAATACAAAGATAAGATGATGGTACTGCTGAACGACAAAGATACATACAAAAGCATACGTTTAGATCCAACACAGAATCTACTGAGGAAAAATAATACACTAATCAATCAAATATACAAACAAGGGAATATTGATATCAAATTAAAACACAAATTGACATGCACCGCAGCGATTGCACCTAGACTATACGGCCTTCCGAAAATTCACAAAAATAATACACCCATGCGACCTATTTCCTCTTCAAATAATGTACCATGTCTAGAATTATCAAAATTTATAGGAGAATCACTTAAACAAATAATTTCCAAAGACCTTAATATAAAAAATTCCTTACAACTTAAAGAGAAACTAAGACATTTGACCATAGAAGAAGATGAAACCCTGATTTCTTTTGACGTGGTTTCATTATTCACAAACATATCAGTGCACTTAGCAATCCGGACTATCATGCAAAAATGGACATCCCTCAAAAATAACACTAACTTGACGAGGAAACAATTTTTAGACACCCTAGAATTCTGCTTAAGGGATAATAATTATTTTTTATTTGACGGTACTTATTACCAACAAGTACATGGTATGCCGATGGGCAATCCTTTATCGCCCACAGTGGCCGATATAGTTCTTGACCAAATACTAGACGACGCATTAGCCGAACTGAAATCCAAAGACATAATGATCAAATACATAGCGAAATATGTAGATGATTTATTTGCCATAGTAAAAATTAAGGACGTGGAAGAAATTTTGACGACACTGAACAAACAACACAAGAAAATACAGTTCACCGCTGAACTGGAGAGGAACCGAAAATTACCCTTCCTAGACGTAGAAATATACAAAGACAAAAACAAACTATTGACGAAATGGTATGCGAAACCGATCTCATCCTCTAGAATAATAAATTACCACTCCAACCACCCCTGGACCCAAAAAAGAAACACAGCAATTAACCTCATAAATAAAATATACGCGTTGAGTGACCAGGCGCTCAGCAAAGAAAACGACATAACAATAAAAACGATTTTGCATAAAAATGGATATCCGGACAAGATAATAAACAGGTGGTTAGCAACAACAAAGCTTAGACAAACAACATGCAAAACGAACTTGACAATTACCGAAAAAAACATAAACAAAAACAAAACATTCAGAGGAGTCACATACATTCACGGCCTAACAGATAACAAAACACTTAAAAAATGCATAAAAAATGACAACCTAATTTTTGCACATAAACCACAATGGACTCTTAACAATATCTTTAGCAAGAATAAAGACAACATTATCAAAGAACAACAAAACAATGTAGTGTACGAAATTAAATGTAAAGGCAAGGACCACGAACCATGTAACAAAACCTATATAGGTACTACTAAACGCGCACTGGGAACAAGACTAGGAGAACATAAAACAGATATAAGAAACCTTAAGTCAACGACAGCATTAGCGCAACACATAACGAATACTGGACATACAGCAGACTTCGATCAGGCGAAAATATTGGACATATAAAAACGAACAAAAGTTAGAATGACACTGGAAAGTCTAAGAATACAAGAAAGAATAAAAGATACCATGAATTTCAAAGAAGACGTTGACAACATAAATTGTGCATACAGGGCAACAATAACAAAGAATAGGAAAAGAATATAGCACGAATGACAGTAGAAAGTAGAAGAATTTCTGTTTATATATGTGTGTATATTTGTACTTATATGTATGTATGTATATTTGTACTTATATCTGTTTAAATGTTGGTAGGAGTAAGATAGCTTTGAATTTATCAAAAGTAAGTCCAAATTGTGCAATTTTTTAGGGATTTATATATGTATATGGTTTTTAAATTGTAGTGCTTTAATAATGTATTGTTTTATTTTGTTGAATAAAGAGTCTCCCTGAGGAAGGCGGAAAAATTCGCCGAAACGCGTAGGAGAGGAAAAGGAAACTTTGTTTCGCTTTTATTTGCACCGGCCAAAAAGCTCGAATAAAAATCAAATTAATTTTGAAAAAATGGCCTAAAATCAAGAAGAATTATAAAATTATTCGGAGAGCAATAACCGAAAATATCAAACCATTCAACTAACAAATAAAACCATACAGACATGAGGCACTTTTTCCAGCATATCAGACTCAAATATGGCGAATGTACTTGCTACATTATTAAACAGTACAACAAAAATCACAAAGGATTGGCCAAACAACGGCTTAAATATCTGCTGGAATGCAAAAATTTGGGTGTAACTCCACAACATCTATTAGGTAAAACAAACAACATAAAACAAGGATTCAAGCTAGACATCACAAGACGAGAATTACAAACAATAGAACAAAAGTTTTTAACAAAAATTTTAAACTTAGAAATAAAAGAAGCGAACATCCAAATAAAAATAATCCACGACAGCATTAAACACACGAAAATGGAGCTAAAAAGGAGGTTAGAAACAATGAACTTTGACTCGGTAGAAAAAAACCAACAACAATTTTTAAACACCATTACAACAAATACAAGAGAGAATCATAATCGGAAATTAAAGAAACAAATAAACAAAAAGTTTGATGAATACGGGTTTGTAATCAATGAGGATTGGTTCATAAACAAAACCAACGTAACCATTCCCCTAGAGTCTCGGTGGTTACTTTCATTAGGACAGAAGTTCGCACTACCTACAACAAAAAACACTGTTTCACCAGTTCGACTCATAGCGGAAATAGAGCAAGGAATCCAAACACTGCAAGACGACAAGGAGAAGGATACGGCGAGGTGCAATGTGGCATGTAGGATTAAGGCGTTTAGAAATAAGTACACTAACAACAACAAAGACAAGCTAATTCTAAAAATTTTTCAGGACACGAACAAAATAATACAACAAAACAAAGACTCTGTGATGATTACTAGTGCGGACAAGGGAAACAAAACGGTACTGATAGACAAAAACGAATACAAAGATAAGATGATGGTACTGCTGAACGACAAAGATACATACAAAAGCATACGTTTAGATCCAACACAGAAACTACTGAGGAAAAATAATACACTAATCAATCAAATATACAAACAAGGGAATATTTATATCAAATTAAAACACAAATTGACATGCACCGCAGCGATTGCACCTAGACTATACGGCCTTCCGAAAATTCACAAAAATAATACACCCATGCGACCTATTTCCTCTTCAACTAATGTACCATGTCTAGAATTATCAAAATTTATAGGAGAATCACTTAAGCAAATAATTTCCAAAGACCTTAATATAAAAAATTCCTTACAACTTAAAGAGAAACTAAGAC
Source organism: Urophora cardui (assembly GCA_960531455.1). Lineage (NCBI taxonomy): Eukaryota > Metazoa > Arthropoda > Insecta > Diptera > Tephritidae > Urophora > Urophora cardui. The sequence goes on along the minus strand of OY482671.1, from coordinate 69,681,143 downwards.
ATTTGACCATAGAAGAAGATGAAACCCTGATTTCTTTTGACGTGGTTTCATTATTCACAAACATACCAGTGCACTTAGCAATCCGGACTATCATGCAAAAATGGACATCCCTCAAAAATAACACTAACTTGACGAGGAAACAATTTTTAGACACCCTAGAATTCTGCTTAAGGGAATAATAAATTACCACTCCAACCACCCCTGGACCCAAAAAAGAAACAGCAATTAACCTCATAAATAAAATATACGCGTTGAGTGACCAGGCGCTCAGCAAAGAAAACGACATAACAATAAAAACGATTTTGCATAAAAATGGATACCCGGACAAGATAATAAACAGGTGGTTAGCAACAACAAAGCTTAGACAAACAACATGCAAAACGAGCTTGACAATTACCGAAAAAAACATAAACAAAAACAAAACATTCAGAGGAGTCACATACATTCACGGCCTAACAGATAACAAAACACTTAAAAAATCATAAAAAATGACAACCTAATTTTTGCACATAAACCACAATGGACTCTTAACAATATCTTTAGCAAGAAAAAAGACAACATTATCAAAGAACAACAAAACAATGTAGTGTACGAAATTAAATGTAAAGGCAAGGACCACGAACCATGTAACAAAACCTATATAGGTACTACACTCTAAAAACTGCGTGTAAATATGCTACCAAAATATATGTAATTTTTAGTTGAAAATTACATTTCTTTCGTAGATTTACACTACAACTGTGTAATTTACAGTTCTAAACGAAATTTTACGCACTTTTCAGCAAAAGTGAGCATATCATGCGATTTTACACGCATTTTGGATTAAAATTGCATACAGAAATTGTAATTTCAAATCTCGTGCGCGAAATTACAATTGAGTGGAGTAAAATTAGATAGTGAATTTGTAATTTTGTTTAACTTATATGCGAAATTACAATTTATTACTCGATTGGTGTTTAGATTTAAAGTTTGTTTGTGTAGGCTTTACACTTTTATTGTTTAAATTTAAACAGCTTATCTGTTGAATTTTTCAGTGTGCGATTTTGCGCATAATAAGGTAGGAAAAAATAACCTACCTTTTTGTATGCAAAATTACACGAAAATTTCTAAGAGTGTACTAAACGCGCACTGGGAACAAGACTAGGAGAACATAAAACAGATATAAGAAACCTTAAGTCAACGACAGCATTAGCGCAACACATAACGAATACTGGACATACAGCAGACTTCGATCAGGCGAAAATATTGGACATAGAAAAACGAACAAAAGTTAGAATGACACTGGAAAGTCTAAGAATACAAGAAAGAATAAAAGATACCATGAATTTCAAAGAAGACGTTGACAACATAAATTGTGCATACAGGGCAACAATAACAAAGAATAGGAAAAGAATATAGCACGAATGACAGTAGAAAGTAAAAGAATTTCTGTTTATATATGTATGTATATTTGTACTTATATGTATGTATGTATATTTGTACTTATACCCTGTAAAAAAGTGTGCGACGAGTCTCTAAAAAGATTTGTCCGGGAGCGCTCTCTTTCGGGTACAATTAGTCTACAATTGTTCCCAATTGTACCCGAACGGGTACATATGTATACTAATTGTAGACGAATTGTACCCGAAAGGGTATCAAACGGGTACAATTAGTCGCACAAATGGATGTGTCGCATTTGCTACCTGTTCGGGTACAAAACGGGTACAATTGTGCGCTTTTGCTACCCGTTCGGGTACAAACTGGGTACAATTAGTCTCTTCATAGGACATGCTCAAACAAAAGAGAACACTTCAACCCATATAAAGAGATACAAATGGGTAGTAATCGCATGCTCCCTTGCGAGTTGTCCCGGATGTATCCCGGAGTGATCGCATTTTTTGCAGGGTATCTGTTTAAATGTTGGTAGGAGTAAGATAGCTTTGAATTTATCAAAAGTAAGTCCAAATTGTGCAATTTTTTAGGGATTTATATATGTATATGGTTTTTAAATTGTAGTGCTTTAATAATGTATTGTTTTATTTTGTTGAATAAAGAGTCTCCCTGAGGAAGGCGGAAAAATTCGCCGAAACGCGCAGGAGAGGAAAAGGAAACTTTGTTTCGCTTTTATTTGCACCGGCCAAAAAGCTCGAATAAAAATCAAATTAATTTTGAAAAAATGGCCTAAAATCAAGAAGAATTATAAAATTATTCGGAGAGCAATAACCGAAAATATCAAACCATTCAACTAACAAATAAAACCATACAGACATGAGGCACTTTTTCCAGCATATCAGACTCAAATATGGCGAATGTACTTGCTACATTATTAAACAGTACAACAAAAATCACAAAGGATTGGCCAAACAACAACAACGGCTTAAATATCTGCTGGAATGCAAAAATTTTGGTGTAACTCCACAACATCTATTAGGTAAAACAAACAACATAAAACAAGGATTCAAGCTAGACATCACAAGACGAGAATTACAAACAATAGAACAAAAGTTTTTAACAAAAATTTTAAACTTAGAAATAAAAGAAGCGAACATTCAAATAAAAATAATCCACGACAGCATTAAACACACGAAAATGGAGCTAAAAAGGAGGTTAGAAACAATGGACTTTGACTCGGTAGAAAAAAACCAACAACAATTTTTAAACACCATTACAACAAATACAAGAGAGAATCATAATCGGAAATTAAAGAAACAAATAAACAAAAAGTTTGATGAATACGGGTTTGTAATCAATGAGGATTGGTTCATAAACAAAACCAACGTAACCATTCCCCTAGAGTCTCGGTGGTTACTTTCATTAGGAAAGAAGTTCGCACTACCTACAACAAAAAACACTGTTTCACCAGTTCGACTCATAGCGGAAATAGAGCAAGGAATCCAAACACTGCAAGACGACAAGGAGAAGGATACGGCGAGGTGCAATGTGGCATGTAGGATTAAGGCGTTTAGAAATAAGTACACTAACAACAACAAAGACAAGCTAATTCTAAAAATTTTTCAGGACACGAACAAAATAATACAACAAAACAAAGACTCTGTGATGATTACTAGTGCGGACAAGGGAAACAAAACGGTACTGATAGACAAAAACGAATACAAAGATAAGACAAAAGCATACGTTTAGATCCAACACAGAAACTACTGAGGAAAAATAATACACTAATCAATCAAATATACAAACAAGGGAATATTGATATCAAATTAAAACACAAATTGACATGCACCGCAGCGATTGCACCTAGACTATACGGCCTTCCGAAAATTCACAAAAATAATACACCCATGCGACCTATTTCCTCTTCAACTAATGTACCATGTCTAGAATTATCAAAATTTATAGGAGAATCACTTAAGCAAATAATTTCCAAAGACCTTAATATAAAAAATTCCTTACAACTTAAAGAGAAACTAAGACATTTGACCATAGAAGAAGATGAAACCCTGATTTCTTTTGACGTGGTTTCATTATTCACAAACATACCAGTGCACTTAGCAATCCGGACTATCATGCAAAAATGGACATCCCTCAAAAATAACACTAACTTGACGAGGAAACAATTTTTAGACACCCTAGAATTCTGCTTAAGGGATAATAATTATTTTTTATTTGACGGTACTTATTACCAACAAGTACATGGTATGCCGATGGGCAATCCTTTATCGCCCACAGTGGCCGATATAGTTCTTGACCAAATACTAGACGACGCATTAGCCGAACTGAAATCCAAAGACATAATGATCAAATACATAGCGAAATATGTAGATGATTTATTTGCCATAGTAAAAATTAAGGACGTGGAAGAAATTTTGACGACACTGAACAAACAACACAAGAAAATACAGTTCACCGCTGAACTGGAGAGGAACCGTTACCCTTCCTAGACGTAGAAATATACAAAGACAAAAACAAACTATTGACGAAATGGTATGCGAAACCGATCTCATCCTCTAGAATAATAAATTACCACTCCAACCACCCCTGGACCCAAAAAAGAAACACAGCAATTAACCTCATAAATAAAATATACGCGTTGAGTGACCAGGCGCTCAGCAAAGAAAACGACATAACAATAAAAACGATTTTGCATAAAAATGGATACCCGGACAAGATAATAAACAGGTGGTTAGCAACAACAAAGCTTAGACAAACAACATGCAAAACGAACTTGACAATTACCGAAAAAAACATAAACAAAAACAAAACATTCAGAGGAGTCACATACATTCACGGCCTAACAGATAACAAAACACTTAAAAAATGCATAAAAAATGACAACCTAATTTTTGCACATAAACCACAATGGACTCTTAACAATATCTTTAGCAAGAAGAAAGACAACATTATCAAAGAACAACAAAACAATGTAGTGTACGAAATTAAATGTAAAGGCAAGGACCACGAACCATGTAACAAAACCTATATAGGTACTACTAAACGCGCACTGGGAACAAGACTAGGAGAACATAAAACAGATATAAGAAACCTTAAGTCAACGACAGCATTAGCGCAACACATAACGAATACTGGACATACAGCAGACTTCGATCAGGCGAAAATATTGGACATAGAAAAACGAACAAAAGTTAGAATGACACTGGAAAGTCTAAGAATACAAGAAAGAATAAAAGATACCATGAATTTCAAAGAAGACGTTGACAACATAAATTGTGCATACAGGGCAACAATAACAAAGAATAGGAAAAGAATATAGCACGAATGACAGTAGAAAGTAAAAGAATTTCTGTTTATATATGTATGTATATTTGTACTTATATGTATGTATGTATATTTGTACTTATATCTGTTTAAATGTTGGTAGGAGTAAGATAGCTTTGAATTTATCAAAAGTAAGTCCAAATTGTGCAATTTTTTAGGGATTTATATATGTATATGGTTTTTAAATTGTAGTGCTTTAATAATGTATTGTTTTATTTTGTTGAATAAAGAGTCTCCCTGAGGAAGGCGGAAAAATTCGCCGAAACGCGTAGGAAAGGAAAAGGAAACTTTGCTTCGCTTTTATTTGCACCGGCCAAAAAGCTCGAATAAAAATCAAAAAAAAAGATATTTAGTTTTGCTTATATATATATTAATTGAATACGAAATGCCAAATTACGTTGGAAGATTTATTGGGCACCGCCGAAACCATAACGGAATATATCCAATATTTGTTAAGTCATATTTATCTGGATTATAGGTGGAAATGCCAACAGTACCTATAGCCAAAATACGTTTGTATTTGCCTTTCCAAGAGTGCTTTGTCACCAGAAAGTACTCCTGGTCCACATTGTCCTTTGGTAGCACCATTATGGCTACGTGATTGTATTTATTGCTGGCTACTACTATGAAGTCTAGAGGAAAGATTTATCGACTGTATCGTTTTATTTTGTGTTGACTTTAGTTGCGTGTCCAACGTTTGCCTCTCGATAACCATTGATGATGACCTGGAGAATAAGTAAAAAAATAGCGTTATGTATGTAAATACATATATATTTATAAATGAACAATTATAATTAGCACTTCGAACCAATTGTAAATTATTATCATCTACAATTAACTTGTGGGATCAGCTGCAGCAAAACCCATTATCGAAAAAATATCAATTGCTTATAACAATTATGGGATGATCTAAAAAATATCCATCATTAAGTAATTGTTATAGAGGATCGCAAAAAATATCAATCACTCATAACATTATGAGCTGATCGAAAAAAATAAAAATTGTCTAATCACGTAATTTAGAAAAATTTTTGGCTCAGATTTCCATTCGTCTACCAAACGGGCCGGCTTTACATTAAGGAACCACGGTCCGAGAAAAATTACTTTTTCAAAGGTGTAGAGGGCCTCTCACAGATCTCACAACTATTAGGGGTTGGTTTTCCAATAATGTCACACGCCCCGAGAAAAACGACTTTTACTGGGTTGTAGGGGAGGAGTAGGTTCTGAATCAGTTAAATTTAGGCGCCGGACGTACCTGGTTTTCCCGGAATTTGTTAAAGTTGTTAAATTTTTACCAATGACAACCCCAATTCCTCATTTGCAAAACAAATATCACTCTTTATTTTAGTAAATAGCTAATGTTTACACTTTTCACACCACGTATATTACTTCATATTTAATAAATTTTGCAATATCGCGTTAAAATCACTTTTATCAAAAATGTTGCTAATAGCGTCTTCACAGAAGAGAGAGTACACACACACACAACTGACATAGGTACAAGGTAGGTGTTTGTACAGTTTTGCGAGTTGAAATGGCCGCAAAAGTACTATAGACCGGGCCATAGATATTACGCTGAAGGGTGTACTACGCAGAAGGATATCACCGAGGCGGTAGCCACGGTTAGGGCACACGTCCGGACGGATGGCGTAGCCCAGGGTTATTTTTTATAAGTGCGGCCGAAGGCCGCCAACGCAGAAAAGTGTTCTGCGCAAAAGTTTTTTCTTTATCTATCGAATTTATATGGAGAGTTGGGTACTAAACGAGGTATGTATGTCCGGTGCCTAAATTTTACGGATTCAGAACACCCTTCCCCTCCCCTACCCACCGGTAGAAGTCGTTTTTTCAGGGGGGTGTGACATTATTGGAAAGTTTCCCCAATTTTCCCATCTACCGGAGATGTTTGTAAAGGTTCAGATATTGGTGACTTGTAAGTATTTCAGTATCGTTAACCTTATTGAAACTTTATCGCTATCCATGTGAGCTGTTAGTGGTGCCGTAAATCTGTAAACAGCTGACACTTGTCGAGGCAGATCTTGGAAGGTAGGCGCATAGGCGAATTAAGAAATTTTCCATGTAGTTTGTTATTGTAATTGGTAGATTGTAATGTCAAAATAATATTTCTCCTTGTTAAAATCTGAATTCGCTTGGGACTCGCCCATTACTATTGGCCATGATGTGAATTCGCTTTGATTTTGATATTATAATCTACCTTTGTAAATAAAAAAAGAAGTTTTTGCATTCGCCAATGCGCCTACCTTCCTAAATCTGCTTTCACAAGTGTCAGCTGTTTACGGATTTAGGGTTGCTAACCAAAATCCAATTGGTCTGTAAGTTAAGGATACAGCTACAAAATTACGATAAGGCACCAATGACTAGTAACAAAGCTTGTCGTAAGGTTGGTTGAATCAGCTGTTTTATAAGGTCACAGATAAGTCACCAATGTCTGCACTTTAAAGTCAATCCATTTTTTTTTTATTTTCTTTTGCACATCCATCAATGCCACCACTCACACTTCCCTTCGTCAAAAGCACATAGCGATCATATTCAACGCTATGGACTTACGAGCAAACCGCTTAACTTTTTGTTCAATAATATTCTTTAATATTTAATAATAATTTAATTTAATATAATATTTTTAATTAATAATTTTCTTTTTTTGCCACACAATTGTCAGTCATTCACGGCCTACTATTTGACAACGCTTTATTTTTTTCATATGGGTTTTTTTATTGTGGCACTACCCACCATGCAAAGCTCGAGAAATAGGCAATAATCGTCTATGGCAACAAACTGGTGACTCACTGATTCATTGCCTTTGAGAGAAATCGGCAAAATTTCTAACTTATTGCAGCAACGTATCGATTTCTTATTACAAAAAATCGGAAACATTTGTTTCCCCTTCTCTTCTTGCCAATTTGTTGCCTTTATAATAAATTGGAAATAATTATTTGTTTTTACTTGGTGATGAGAAATGAAAATATCAGAAAGTCTTGAAAAATATATAATAACAAAATAAAATTATTCTGAAGTAATATTTAATTAAAAAAAGAATAAGTTCAGAAAAAATAAAATTGCGTTTAAAAAAAAGTTAATTGATATAATACATAATAATAATGAATGTAGCATTTAACCATGTCACGCGATATGTGTACGGGTTAGCGAGATTTGAAAACATATCCGCTTGGAAAACTAGCTTACTAGGGTGTGAACTTAACGAGTACTTGAAGGTAAGAAACTGCATCTTTCTTTTCCACCTCATGAATGAGAAAACACCTACTTACCTATATGAGAAGTTAACACTTGCAAAGTCCGCTCGAGTACAAGGCCTTATAGTATAACTTTCTTCCATCCGCTAGACTATTTTTCATCAACGCTATTCGTATATGGAACTCTATTCCTACAAGTATTCGTAATAGCGTGAACAAAAGCAATATTAAGACTATTCTGTTGTCGTACTTTCGTAATCAGTAAAGTGATATTATATATGTATGCATGTACAAATGTAAAATCTCTAGATGTGCTATCTATGTATAACTTTCTTCCCTCTTCTTTTCTTTTTGTATATTTTTTTTTTTTTTTGTATATTTCTTATTTATTTTATTTTACTATTTACTTATTATTTTTTACCATTAAGAGTATAATTGTAATACCCTTTTTCTTTCTTGTCATCTAACTGCTCTACCCTTTCTTCTCTTTTGTTTTTTTTTTCTTCTTTTTTTTGTATAGTCTTAAGTTATCATATAGTATTGTAACAATTGCTGTACTACAAAAGACACTTTGTTCTTATTGTACTGATGCATTATAATAAATAAATGAAATGAAATGAAATGAAATACATACAATAATTGATGCAACCGAAAATGTAGGTAAAAATTCAAAATTTCCTTAGCAATATTTTGCACAAATTGTATGACAGATTTACGCTTTTCTTTCAATCAAGATATTTCGAATGAGTTGGAGGCCCATCAGTCACAATTAATTTTTGATACATTGGAAGCAGGACCTATTCAAGGTAATAATACAAATTTATTCAAATATGGAATTAATTTTTGTTGGAGATTCTACATTTAGGCCCGGTTTCACCAACCATACTTAAGTTTAGGAATTTGTTAAAGTTGTTAAATTTTTACCAATGACAACCCCAATTCCTCATTTGCAAAACAAATATCACTCTTTATTTTAGTAAATAGCTAATGTTTACACTTTTCACACCACGTATATTACTTCATATTTAATAAATTTTGCAATATCGCGTTAAAATCACTTTTATCAAAAATGTTGCTAATAGCGTCTTCACAGAAGAGAGAGTACACACACACACAACTGACATAGGTACAAGGTAGGTGTTTGTACAGTTTTGCGAGTGTTCTGCGCAAAAGTTTTTTCTTTATCTATCGAATTTATATGGAGAGTTAGGTACTAAACGAGGTATGTATGTCCGGTGCCTAAATTTTACGGATTCAGAACACCCTTCCCCTCCCCTACCCACCGGTAGAAGTCGTTTTTTCAGGGGGGTGTGACATTATTGGAAAGTTTCCCCAATTTTCCCATCTACCGGAGATGTTTGTAAAGGTTCAGATATTGGTGACTTGTAAGTATTTCAGTATCGTTAACCTTATTGAAACTTTATCGCTATCCATGTGAACTGTTAGTGGTGCCGTAAATCTGTAAACAGCTGACACTTGTCGAGGCAGATCTTGGAAGGTAGGCGCATAGGCGAATTAAGAAATTTTCCATGTAGTTTGTTATTGTAATTGGTAGATTGTAATGTCAAAATAATATTTCTCCTTGTTAAAATCTGAATTCGCTTGGGACTCGCCCATTACTATTGGCCATGATGTGAATTCGCTTTGATTTTGATATTATAATCTACCTTTGTAAATAAAAAAAGAAGTTTTTGCATTCGCCAATGCGCCTACCTTCCTAAATCTGCTTTCACAAGTGTCTGCTGTTTACGGATTTAGGGTTGCTAACCAAAATCCAATTGGTCTGTAAGTTAAGGATACAGCTACAAAATTACGATAAGGCACCAATGACTAGTACCAAAGCTTGTCGTAAGGTTGGTTGAATCATATGGTTTTTTTTTTTTTATTGTGGCACTACCCACCATGCAGGTGCCAAAAAGGTTAGTGATGTGTTAACTCGATGGCCGATCCTCGGAAATGAAGCCTCTCACCTCTCACTCTCAATCTCCTACTTTTCCTTCACGTTTGGTGGCACTGTTAACCCCAACCATCTAGGACGGGGAACAGATAAAGTAGGTGAGGACCACTCCTCCATTTTGACCCTGCTTTGTGTACGGACTTTCTCTGGCTTCTCTATTCGGATTAGTTTGCTTCGGGCTGGCGGGCGTGGCAATCTGACACCTGAGTATGTGGGGGTGACACCCCACAAAAATGGCTGTCAGGCTAATGTCGCAACCGTCTTCCGCCCCGTTAAAACTTGGCAAGTCTCGGAGTACGTTCCCAGCCGTCGCCGTTAAGTTGGCGGTGCAGGTGCAGTTGAGATTACTCCTGTCTTTGCATGGATGGCTCTGGGCCCCCCCACATGACGGCGGGGGTTCCAACCTCCCCAGGCTGTCCCTGATTTCACACATAACCTGAGATCCTTAGTGACTGCACGAAACGGGGAAGGATAGCGGCTTCGAGTTGGGGCCCTTTTCGCATGGACACAAATCTAAAAACCAAAACAAAACAAAACAAAAAAACTTCGTCCTCTTCCACTCGGAGGAGGACTGCGTCGGCGCAAGCGCCAAGGACGCTTTCGCGCCTACATGGCGTCCACGTGGGTGGGAGGCTTGCCTCTCACCAAAGAACAACAACTTTGACTGGCGGCTTGGGGGGCCCCAGCACCAGTAGGATCGCCGGAATGGTAGCGCTGGAAACGGCGAACCATCCGGCTCCTGCTGATGCTGAACACCTCCCAGGTGCTGGAACGGCGTACCTTCTCGCCGAGGCGGTGGCAATGGTCTCACGACCTGGCCACACCGAGCCAAAGGAGAAGGTAGCCGAAAGTAGGGACGATCGACGCCCGATGGATCCCAACTCCAGTGGGAACGCTGGAACGGCAGCGCTGGAAACGGCGAGCCGCCCAGCCCTCACTGTTGCGGGTGGTCCATCGAGTGTTGGTACGGCGACCTTTCTCACAGAGGCGGTGGCAGTGGTTTCGCGACCTGGCCATAGTACGCCAAAGGAGAAGGTAGCCTTCAATACATTGAAGGGTGTTACGATGGAGCCCAGCACCAGCAGGGCTGCTGTCACGGCAACGCTGGAAACGGCGAGCCGTCCAGCTCCTGCTGAGGCCAGGGGTCCATCAAGCGCCTTAAAGGCAACTTTTCCCCCGACGTCAGCGGCAGTGGTTTCACGACCTGGCCATGCTGATCCGAAGGGGAAGGTAGCCGAAGCTAATACATCTACCGGGGGAGCGGCAGCGAGGGAAACTACGAGCCGCCTCCCCCTGGACAATAAACCCCAATATGGGGATAAACGGAGGGCCGCAAAGGTCCTCAAACGATACGGGGGGGTGGCACTAGACACGCTGCCCCAGGACGTGAGGGAGGCGGTAGTTAGGGCGAAAGCTCTGCTGCCATCGTTCCAAAACGTGTTGGGGAAAAATGTGGAAAGTGTCACTCCCTTTAAGCGCCAGAGATCGGATGAGGAGTTAAAGCCCCATCCGAAGCGGCTACAGCAGCACGCCGGTGTGCCAAAGCCAACCTTCGCCGAGGTCGCCAGGGACAGGATCCTCGTTGGGGTCCTGGACCGCGGAAATGACCGTGGGGCCATCCCGAAGGACAAGTGGTTGTGGGTCCTGGCCGCCATCACCGACGCCATCCTTGACGTCGTGCTGGAGTCTACAGGACCACCCCCACGTGGTAGAGACGCGGGATGGTACCAGGGCCAGATTAAGGTGCTCGCTTGCGATGACGCAAGGACCGTTAGCCTGTATAAGGCTGCGGTCGCGAGGGTCGGCGAGGTGTACCCCGGTGCGCGACTAGAGGTCGTCGACTGGAAGGACGTTCCGATTCGGCCTAGGGCCAGGGTATGGGTTCCTGTAACCCCAGCAGCTCCTGAGCGGATACTCACGATGCTGCAGGTTATGAACCCATCCCTCCCTACGAAGAATTGGAGCGTCATTCGAGTCGAAGACGCAGTGGGCCCGAGAAGGGAGGTGGTCCTGGCGCTAAATAAGGAGGCTCTCGAGCCACTTAAACAGTGCCAGGGTAGGGTGAATTATGGCGTCGGGGATGTCATAATTCATGTGGAGACGCTCAGCGCGCCGCCGCTCCGGAAACCTCGGTGGACTCGGACATCGAGGCGCCCGAAGCGGAGGCGGATCTCTCCGACGTGGACAGCATGAAGTCCGCCACGTCAAACTGTGCAGATGCTCTGCATGATTTGACAATGGAGGATGTCGTGCTGGACAGCGACGAAGAGGCTGCCGACGTCACGGTGGTTGAGGCGGTGGGGGCTGTAGATACTCATGAGAGTGCTACAGATAAACCTCCACCGATCTAAAGCGGCTTCAGCCGCTCTCATCAGTCGCCTTTCTCAAGGCGACGTTGATGTGGTCCTCATCCAAGAACCTTGGGTGAATAACTTGAGGATTTGCGGACTGGGGGCCACTGGTTACAGGCTCATCAGAGCTTGTGTTGAAGGTAATATAAGAACCTGTATATTGGTTAAGTACGAGCTAACAATGTTTCTCTTGCCTAACTTCAGCGACGGCGACATTACTGCGGCCAGCACAACGATCAAGGGCACACCGGTAACTCTGGCATCGGTGTATATGCCCTATGATTCACACACACCTCCACCACAAGGCTTGATGATGGACCTGGTGGCCAAATATTGCCCCGGCCATCTACTCATCGGAGCGGACTCAAATTCGCATCATGTTCAATGGGGCAGCTCTGACACAAATGAAAGGGGTGAGTCACTTTTTGATTACCTTTTGACAACTAACATGGTAGTGTGTAACATAGGTAATGAACCAACATTTATTACAAAAAATCGAAGAGAGGTACTAGACCTCACTTTATGTAGTGAAAAAACTTATGAGGGTGTCAAAGGCTGGCGCGTTCTTGATGAACACTCTTTCTCTGACCACCGATATATAGAAATAATCTTAGATTTCTCCATTCAACAATCCGTTTTAAAAAGGAACCCACGTAACACGAACTGGGATCTTCACAATGAACTATTTGTTAAGGGGCTACCGGATCTTCCACCCTGTAATCCCTCATCGACAGGGGAGTTGGAGGATCTGGTCGGTACCTTCACTAATGCACTTTCAAACGCTTTTAACTTAGCTTGTCCGGAACCAAGACCGCGTGGCAAGCGGAAACCTCATTGGTGGTCCTGCGATCTGGACTCACTTCGAAAATCTTGCAGGAAGCAATTCAATAGAGCCAAACGACTCGACAATGAGCCCGAGTGGCTGCAATATAAAGAAAATCTAAGGGCTTATAAAAAAGCCCTGAGACAATCGAAGAGAACCTCTTGGAGGAACTTCTGTACCGGAGTCGAAAGCGTCGATGAGACGGCAAGACTTAGATGCGTGCTCTCAAGGACACAAACGTCATTGGGCTACCTTCGGAAGCCTGATGGATCCTGGACGAATTCGGAAAAGGAAACTCTAGAGCTGCTGCTGGACACACACTTTCCTGGTAGCTCGCGAAACGGACTGGCGATATCATCAACGGGTATCGCTGTTAATATACCTGTGACTGAGGAACGGGTTAGGTGGGCAATCAAAAGCTTCAAACCATACAAAGCTGCGGGACCAGACGGGATCATTCCTGCACAACTCCTATATACCCTGGAGACATCAGCAAGCTGGCTTCAACGCATCTTCGTTGCTTGTCTTGCTTTCAATCATATCCCGAATACGTGTAGACGCGTCTCGGTTATATTCATTCCTAAGACTGGGAAAGCCTCGCACTATGAGCCGAAGGATTTTAGGCCAATAAGCCTTTCCTCCTTCTTGCTCAAGACGCTGGAGAGGATAATAAGTAATTTCCTCTCTATTACAATTGATAGTAAACTTCTCTCTGGATATCAACATGCATATCTTAAAGGGAAATCAACCGAAACAGCATTACATAGTCTGGTTTCTACCATTGAATCATCCTTGACCGATAAGGAGTTCTGCCTTGTGGCCTTTCTAGATATCGAAGGCGCGTTTAACAATGTCACCCCAGAGGCGATAAGCAACGCTTTAAGTCACCTAGGCGTTGACGTATCTCTGATTGGGTTGATTGATCAACTTTTGAGGGGAAGGATTGTACTCTCATCAATGGGCGAGGTCAAATCTACACGCTACGTCTTCAGAGGCACACCCCAGGGTGGTGTCCTCTCCCCGCTGCTATGGAACCTCACTGTCAACTCACTTCTGAAAAGAGACGCAGTTTGGGGCGGAGGGAGAGTCGTGGCATATGCGGACGACCTTGCTTTAGCATACAGAGGGAAGTTCCCACAGACCTTATGTGATCTGATGCAGGTAGCACTGCGAGAGATCTCAGCGTGGTCCTCTCGTTGTGGGCTCAGTGTCAATTCAAATAAGGTGGAACTTGTCCTCTATACTAGGCGGTATAAAATACCACCGTTAAATCTACCAGAACTAAATGGCGTTCGCCTGACCCTGGCCGACAAGGCTAAGTTCCTAGGGGTAGTTCTGGACAAAAAGCTGAACTGGAAGGATAATATCATTCAGCGTCAAAACAAAGCATATATTGCTTTATACACATGCAAAAGAGCCATAGGCAAAAAGTGGGGACTTAGTCCCAGCATTTGCAGGTGGATTTACACTGCGATCATTCGACCAATCCTGCTATATGGGGTCTTAGTATGGTGGCCTGCTTTGAGTAAGGCGTCAAACCTTAATGTTCTGAGCAGAGTCCACAGATCTAGCATGATCAGCATAAGTGGCGCACTCAGGACGACGCCTAGTGAAGCTCTGCAGGCCATTCTAGATATCTTGCCATTAGATTTAGCAGGCTTTCAAGTAGCGGCTACGTCAGCTCTACGTTTAAGGGAGTCATCCGGATGGCATACAAAAGCCACAGGACACTCTAGCATTCTAAGCAAATTAGGTTTTCCACCCGGTAGTACGGACCGCTGTACTACTACAATAGTTGCAGACAGCAACTACGAAACAAGGATTCCAGAAAGGGACGAGTGGGAAGAGCCAAATCGGTGCTACCCAACCCCAGGTAGCATTTCCATCTATACCGATGGCTCGAAACTAGACAACAAAGTTGGAGGTGGAGTCTTTTCACAGGACTTGAATCTACAGCTAGCTTTTAGATTACCCGACCACTGCAGCGTTTACCAGGCTGAAGTGTCAGCCATAATGGAGGCTGTCAACCGTATAGGACATGAACCTATCCACAGGGATCTATTCATCTTCAGCGAGAGCCAAGCAGCAATTAAGTCTCTCGGCTCCAACTCGTTCAATTCTGAACTAACGCTGGACTGTCGCCGATCTCTGCAGGAGATGGCCAAACAGACCCGTCTGCACCTCGTGTGGGTCCCGGGACATAGGAATATCGAGGGAAATTGTAGGGCAGATGAGCTTGCAAGGCAAGGCACTACCGAGCAGGTTCTTCCTGACAAAGAACGCATAGGTATGCCGTTTGCCACATGCAAGCTAATGCTTAAACAGCATATCTATAAACTGGCAAGCGATAGATGGCAACAGAACCCAGTATGTCGAACATCAAGACAAACTTGGCCGAATTGGGACCAAAAGCGATCTCGTCAAATATGTACTCTAAGGAGAGAGGAAATCTCGAACCTTGTGGGGGTGCTCACAGGACACTGCCTTATCGGGAGACACGCAGAGAGACTGGGTGCACCCTACCGTAGATGCTGCAGAAGCTGCAAAGATGATGAGGAAGAGGAGACAATCGAACACCTCATTTGCCATTGCCCGGCTCTTAACAGCGCCAGACGACGCTTTCTTGGGACACCTTTCCTCGATAGCCTATCTAAAGTCGCGGTTGTGTGCCCCTATGGCAGCCACTCTAACCTAACCTAACCCATGGTGGGCAAAGCTCGAGAAATAGGCAATAATCGTCTATGGCAACAAACTGGCGACTCACTGATTCATTGCCTTTGAGAGAAATCGGCAAAATTTCTAACTTATTGCAGCAACGTATCGATTTCTTATTACAAAAAATCGGAAACATTTGTTTCCCCTTCTCTTCTTGCCAATTTGTTGCCTTTATAATAAATTGGAAATAATTATTTGTTTTTACTTGGTGATGAGAAATGAAAATATCAGAAAGTCTTGAAAAATATATAATAACAAAATAAAATTATTCTGAAATAATATTTAATTAAAAAAAGAATAAGTTAGGAAAAAATAAAATTGCGTTTAAAAAAAGTTAATTGATATAATACATAATAATAATGAATGTAGCATTTAACCATGTCACGCGATATGTGTACGGGTTAGCGAGATTTGAAAACATATCCGCTTGGAAAAGTAGCTTACTAGGGTGTGAACTTAACGAGTACTTGAAGGTAAGAAACTGCATCTTTCTTTTCCACCTCATGAATGAGAAAACACCTACTTACCTATATGAGAAGTTGGGTGAGTTTCTAAGACTGAGCTGTTGTGCAACTGTTGAGTGTTTGTCTTAGAAACGCACTGTTGAGTAATTCCGCTCAGCTCAACAGTTGGCAACTTTTCGCCATTTTTTGCATCACAAATTTTCTTCGCTACTTGAGCTCAACATGTTGTGTAAAGCCAAACAGCTGATAAATTCATCAAACCGTTTCTAAGACGAGCTGTTTAACTCAACTGCTACACAACTGTTGGCAACTGTTCAGCTCAACAGTTGCGGAGCAGCTTTTTCTTAGAAACTCACCCGTTAACACTTGCAAAGTCCGCTCGAGTACAAGGCCTTATAGTTCCGCAGTATAACTTTCTTCCATCCGCTAGACTATTTTTCATCAACGCTATTCGTATATGGAACTCTATTCCTACAAGTATTCGTAATAGCGTGAACAAAAGCAATATTAAGACTGTTCTGTTGTCGTACTTTCGTAATCAGTAAAGTGATATTATATATGTATGCATGTACAAATGTAAAATCTCTAGATGTGCTATCTATGTATAACTTTCTTCCCTCTTCTTTTCTTTTTGTATATTTTTTTTTTTTTTTTTTGTATATTTCTTATTTATTTTATTTTACTATTTACTTATTATTTTTTACCATTAAGAGTATAATTGTAATACCCTTTTTCTTTCTTGTCATCTAACTGCTCTACCCTTTCTTCTCTTTTGTTTTTTTTTCTTCTTTTTTTTGTATAGTCTTAAGTTATCATATAGTATTGTAACAATTGTTGTACTACAAAAGACACTTTGTTCTTATTGTACTGATGCATTATAATAAATAAATGAAATGAAATGAAATGAAATGAAATACATACAATAATTGATACAACCGAAAATGAAGGTAAAAATTCAAAACTTCCTTAGCAATATTTTGCACAAATTGTATGACAGATTTACGCTTTTCTTTCAATCAAGATATTTCGAATGAGTTGGAGGCCCATCAGTCACAATTAATTTTTGATACATTGGAAGCAGGACCTATTCAAGGTAATAATACAAATTTATTCAAATATGGAATTAATTTTTGTTGGAGATTCTACATTTAGGCCCGGTTTCACCAACCATACTTAAGTTTAGCTTTAGTCATGGCTTAAGTTAGTCGAGATTCTGTGCTAAACTAACTTTTCAGTTTCACCAAATATGTAGTCATATTCTCTCTTTTGGTTGTTGAATTTGCTAAAGCGACTCAAATTCTTAGTTGAGTTTTAATAAAGACAAAAGCTGACTAATTTGTGTCTAAGCTAAGAACGACTGGTGAAACCGAAAATATCAAAATTGCGACTAAACTAAGCTTAGTATGGTTGGTGAAACCGGGCCTTAATTGTATACACAAATTTAGAATAATTCGGTGCGAATTATTACCTGAAAATTGTTACTCATACGCCACGACATACTCGGTCACATGTAACTACGATTGTTTTGTGTGCATATGAGCAATTTTAATTCTCTATCAATATCAAACTCATCTAATTTAAAATTTTTTCTCAATTATCTTTTAGAATCCCTCTCAGTGAAAAACTCTTTGACTTTCGCATCAACTGTATCATACAAAAGAATCTACAAAGAATGCCAAGGACCGGATGGTAAAAACAAAGAATATTAATACCATGTAATTTTATTTTTTAATTTATCTTTTCGTTTATATATAAATATTTATGTTTATCAATTGAAATGTTAAAATACCTAATACAAATATTTTAAGCGTTTCCTTTTGCTTTAATTAATATTGTATCTAAAATTGAATTTAATTTATTAAAAATAAAGGAAATGTTAAAAATAATAAATAAAATCGCAGGTCGACTTTAGGAACAATAAATCGATAAGAAAATTTCTTATATAGGTAATAAGAAGACAAATCACAGAGGCAATAAGAAAACGACTCAATTAGGCGAGTTACCTTCGATACGAATGCGACACGGCGAAACGAATCGTTCAGGTAATAAGAAAATGATTCATTCTGGTAATAACAAAACGAATCATTGAGGTAATCAGAAAGCGAGTCGACTGTGCAAGTTGCCTTCGCCGGACGTTTTAGTCCGACTAGTAATAAGAAATCGGTAAGATTTCGATATTGCTTGCAATATATTTATTTTCAAAACGACTCGTTTTTTATTGCCGGCAACAAAAAATGTTTGGTGGGTACTCGCACTACTCTAACTCACGTAAACCACAGAAGCCGAAAATCTGTTGGTGTTTTAGTGAACAGCTCAAAAGCTGTGATTGTGTTGGTGAATTCGTTACCCACCCAGCTAACAATTTTACCCGAAATCTGTTAGATTTCTATCAGATTGTCGGCAAAAAACTCCGAAATCAATAAGTTTTCTGTACGACTTCTTCAAGAGAAATGTATGAAGACGTTGACAGGAATTCTTACAGACATGTCTTGGGAAATTCTTTATTTTTTTACCGACGATTCGTACAGATATCTAACAGATTTCTGAACGAACAATGGGGGGAAATTCTTTGTTTTCCGACGAATCTGATGGATATCTTACAGATATCTTAAGAAAATCGTGCAGAATTCTGATATATTTGCCGACGAATCTGATCGATATCTAACAGATATCTAAAGAAAAATCGTGAGAATTTCTGATTTATTTGAAGAAGAATCTGATGGATATCTTATTTCAAGAATTTGCATGCATATATCGACGGCTGAGAATAAGATCGCCCTATTTCAAAAATTGTTTCAAGAACGCCCTATTTGAAAAAATGTTTCAATAACGTCCTATTTCAGATTTTGCTTCAAGAACGCCCTATTTGAAAATTTGTTTCAATAACGTCCTATTTCAGATTTTACTTCAAAAACGCCCTATTTCAGAGAAAATTCAATATATATTTCTCTGAAATAGGGCGTTTATGAATAATTGTCTGAAATAGGACGTTATTGAAACAAATTCTGAAATACGGCGTTCTTGAAGCAAAATCGGAAATAGGACGTTATTCAAACAATTTTTGGAATAGGGCGTTTTTGAAACAATTTTTGAAATAGGGCGATCTTATTCTCAGCCGTCGATATGTACATACATGTAGTGGCAAATTAATTAATTTGTGATTATTTATTATATAAAAATTAATTTGCATAGATATATATAAATATATATATATATATATGTATGTATGTATACATCGGTACCCAGCTAACAATTTTACCCGAAATCTGTTAGATTTCTATCAGATTGTCGGCAAAAAACTCCGAAATCAATAAGTTTTCTGTACGACTTCTTCAAGAGAAATGTATGAAGACGTTGACAGGAATTCTTACAGACAAGTCTTGGGAAATTCTTTATTTTTTACCGACGATTCGTACAGATATCTAACAGATTTCTGAACGAACAATGGGGGGAAATTCTTTGTTTTCCGACGAATCTGATAGATATCTTTCAGATATCTGAAGAAAAATCCTGAGTATTTCTGATTTATTTGAAGAAGAATCTGGTGGATATCTTACAGATATTTCAAGAATTCGCATGCATATATGTACATGTAGTGGCAAATTAATTAATTTGTAATTATTCATTATATAAAAATTAATTTGCATAGATATATATCAATACATATATATGTGTGTATGTATACATCGGTACTTAGTCTAAGATCTATTATATTTAAAATGCTTCTCAGACGCTTCGCCATTGACCCAATGCTGCACCTTTGTTTTCCACAAATGCCCCAATCGGTTCGAACTCGGCCAAACTGAAATTACCTACACGCAATTATGGCAATTTTTTCATGCGGACATTGGGTGACATGAATTCAGCATTGGCACACACGCACTTCTAATAGGAGTTCGAACATTTTCAGGAAGGTTTTAACGGACAAGCAACTGGCTTTTTCGGGTAGCAGGATTTGTACTTCTTCGTAGGGTTGATAAAGGACAGCATCGTATGGCCAAGGTTCGGCGTTCATATCCTGTTCGGATTTGAATTGTTGTGCCGTTTTCTGGGAATTGAGAAAACCTATGTATGAGCAAAATTTTATTGCAATTTTCTTTATTTTCTTACACAACAATTGTTATTACTTACATATATTTCCAGCAGATGAGCTCAGCTTACAAAAATTTTTTTTCAAATTTGAAGTGATGACAAATAGAAATTTTCTGGTAGGAAAACAATTTAAAATATTTTGGAATATCTGTACGAAATCGGTCCGATATCTATAAGATTTTTCGTATGAGAAAAAAATTAATTTCCCCAGACATTTCTGATAGAAATACCTAAGAAATCGGAAGGACTTCTCCAAATACTCAAATTTTTACTCAGAATATTTTCAGAATTGTCCGAATCAGAAATTGTCTGGTATAATTGTTTGCGGGGCACGTCTTTTAGGGTACATACCCAATAAACACAACGGATTCGCCTCGAATTCGCGTCGGATCGGCGAATCCGAATTCGTAGGCATGTCACCTATCACTAGCGATTCGAGAATTTTTAATTTCTCTGATCGTTGGCGATTCGAAATTTTTTTCATTAGCGATTCGAGATTTTTTTTAAATGGCGTTTCGAAAAATTAAAAGTTCAGAGTTTGGTTTACTGGCAATGGGTTAAATCCGTATAAAATAATACAAAGCACTTAAAATATTTTTATAAAGAAAGTTTAACTTTCATGAAATAACAAAGCCTTTTCAAATAAATTTAAGCAATAAATAAAGTCACCTTATTTAAACAATTTTAAGTTAATATAATATAATACAATGGCGCTATTATAACTCTGACGAGTTTTATGGCCGAGCTTCTCTCCCAATTCGAGGTGTGCTCCTTTTTGTTTTTCCTACTAATTGGGTGGACCTACAGTTTTATGCCGGCTCCGAACGGCGAATGCATTTTTTGATTTGACAATTTTAAGTTGGGTTTTCTATATACTCGTATCTATTTGATTATAAACCGATTTGATCTACTTTCGCGAACTCGCCACGATAGCATCTGCGGAATTGTGATATTCGAGTTCAGGTATAAATGTAAAATTTCAGAACTATAATAATTTTTTAGTGCAAAACAACTTAAAAAAAATGATATCGCGAAAATTGATTTTCTCGAATTTGCCGCGAACTCGAGGCGAGTCCGAGAAATTACATTCGCGAAAATCTGCTTTCGCGAACTCGCCTCGAATTCGCCGCGATATCATCCTCGCGTCTGTGTTTATTGGGTATGTACATATACAGACATCATCAAAAAGAACGTAAATTTTTCGCAATATTCGTTTGGAATAATTAATAATTAATTAATTGATCTATTATAACTAGGGAAGCTAAAAATATGCAAATGCATATTGCATATGCAAATGCATATTTCGACATAAAATGCATATTTACGGTCAAAATGCATTTCGTGCTTATTTTGCAGTATTGCCAGAATATTTTGAAGCTTATAGCTAAATTAAATAAAAAAAAATTGCTAAAAATAGCTAAATAATTTTTTTCATAGCTAAAATAAATAGCCAATTTTTTTTTTTTCAAAAATAGCCAAATAATGATTTACTTAAAAAGATGTGACATAAAAGAACTTCACATATATGAATATTTATATATACATATATTATATATTGTAGCCATACATATATTTGTTTGTATGTACTTATATATGTACGTCGCATAATAAGATTATTACAATGAAAAAAATCAATTCATTATATATGTATGTATGTATGTATGTACATTCAATTGCAGTATTAAAATAAATTATAACTAGTAAACCCGGCCACGCGATGCTGTGGGTTTCAATTACACTGTGCGACAATTTGAGGGTGGAAGACCACTTATTGCCACATTTGAAAATTTTTTGATATAACTTCATAGCTACTGGTTATTTTTATTTTCTGTGGACCTAGATTTTTTATACATAGATTTTGACCAAGGAGCCCCATAGTGAAGTTTTGTGCCGAATATTTTTCTAGACTATGGTAACCTGAAAGCGACCTACAAAAGGCCATTTGGCGCGCTCCTCCTTTTCTATCTAGTTCTCTTTCTCTTCCCCTTTCCCCTTTATTTGCGCTTTATTTTCCCCTTATCCATTTTATTTTTCATATTTCCTCTTTCGCTTCCTGTCCTTCGCCATATCCGTCCCTTTCATTTTCCTCTTCCCTCTCCTTTTATTACCCATCTTCAGTGCTAGGCCTTGCATGACATTTCAAATTTAAAAATGAGATAAACTGTAGCGTAAAAATGGATTATTGAACGGTGGCACCCTTTTTGTAAAAATTTTAATAAATTACTCATTTCCATGCCAAGTCCTTTCATATGACTCCTCAAATTTAAAAATCAAACAAACTATAGCGTAAAACTGAATTTTTGAACAGGTGGCAACCCTTTTTGAAAAATTTCTATTAAATTGCTCAATATCAGGTCAAGCCCCTTCATATGGTACCAAAAATTTTAAAATCAAACAAACTATACAGTAAAATTAAATTTTCAAACATCTGGCAACCCTTTTCAAAAAAATTAAACCTTCCTGCACATCTACAGGTCAAGCCCTTTCATCTGACACCACATTTTCGAAAATCGGTATAACGGTGTAAAGTTATGGTGCTTACAAAAATTGGCTTAGCGTAATATATATAAAGATAGCGACTAGTTAATATTTAAACTTTAGTTAAAAATTTGATTCAATAACATTTAAAAAATCATATCTTCTTCATTTAATTCACAGGTTGAATTATTATTAATTGAAGTCATTGTTTTAATAATATCGTTAGGAATTTTAAAGTTATTACAACATTTTTCAAGCCTTTTTAGACCATACCTAACAGTCAATAGAGAGTTTAACATAAATAATTGCATTCTATTTCTTTGCTTTGTTTTTATTACGTTCATAACAGAAAATCTACGTTCTATTTCTGTATTACTAAGCGGTAGGATTAGAAAATTAAACACAAAAGATTGTAGTTCTTCAAACGTACTCTGAAGTTCGCGGTATATGTTGCTACAAGCTGTCTGTTTCAACTCTTGAAAGTTCTACAGTGCCTGAAGGTTCGGTATACAAATTTGGAGCTGATCATATAGCAATAAAACACGCATTAAAAGAAATCCTCAATTCTCATCATTTGTTTGTGCTGAAAGTATTGTGTTTTTTTGCCGCTAAAATGCCTTCTTCTTCTTCTGCTGCTGCTGCTGCTCAGCCCGCTCTTAAACGTCGTGCCAGCAGAGAGTCGCCGTGTGTAAAAGCAGCTAAGCTTGACGAAAGCGCTGCTCTCCCCACTGTACTAGCAGCAATAAAGGAAATAGAAGAGAAAATAGAAGAGAAAATAAGGTTGCAAACTGATCACCTTAACGTACTCTTTGCTAACCTCTCTTCGAAGTTAACTGAGCTAGAAGTGCGGTTAGTGAAGAGAATTGATAATGAGGTTGCTACACTGGTGGCCAGAATTGATGAGTCCGCTGCGAGAGTTGCTGAACTAGAGGCTGTTGGAAAGAAGCATGAGGGTGATATTGCCGAACTTAGAGATAGTATTAGCAATGTACTCAAAGAAAAAAGCTCTTCTGAGTTCGCGGCCGATGCTGTTGCCTTTGGAGTTCCATACACGGAAAATGAAAACTTAAAGGGCATATTTAACCAAGTATGCCTTTCTATTCAGTTCATGGTCCCACCAGTTAAGGATATTTTCCGTACCAAGGTTTCCACAGGGCACCCTAATAATAATGCTTTCATTATCAAATTTTATTCGCCACATGATCGCAATAAAACACTCCGTGCTTTCTCCGAATATAGAAAGAGGACTAATCAGGCCGTCTCCATTGGTATGCTGGGCTTGGAAGGTAAATTTAGCATCTACGAAAGCCTCTCCAAAATTAATCGGAAGATATTGCATGATGCTATTATGCTGAGGCGGGAGGGTAGGCTGCAGGCGGTGTATACATTTAAGGGAGCTGTCTATGTACGTCAAGAGAGGGGCTCTCCAGCTATCAATATATGTGATGGTGGTGAATTACAGCGATTTCGTTGAGACAATCTCAGCACCTGCAGTATGTATCTCAATGTATGTATGTAAATTTAGGTTAATTCCCTCAATTAATTCTCTTTCTATTGTATGTGTTGTATTTTTTGCTGTAAAGATAGCACATCTTTTTGTTTATTTGTCGTGTTCTCTTAACTACGTTTTTATCTCTGGTCTTAATATTGCTTTTGTTTATTGCGCTTTTCTGAGTAATGGTTATACCCAATAGCGGATATAGCGTTGATGTCTGTAGTTCGGCGATGATAAATATTTTCTGTAGTGGCCAAAAGGGACTGAAGGTTGTTCATCTTAATGCACGTAGCCTTAATGATATAAAAATGGACATGTTAAGAAAAGCTTTTGAATATTCAGCTGTGGACGTTATTTGTGTGTCTGAAACTTGGTTCAGGCCAGATACCAGAGATGCACACTTGGAAATTAAAAATTACAAGTTGCTCAGAAATGATAGGGTAGGGAAAAGAGGAGGCGGTGTTGCTATCTACCACAAAAGTTATTTAAAAGCTAAGCTGGTATCTCAATCAACTGGGAATAGTATTGAGTATATTTCTCTGGAATTGTCTACTCTTCGGTCTAGAACCCTCATCTGTTGTGTTTACAACCCAAATAAATATTGTAGTCAATGTGATTTCTTTCATTATGTGTCATCTGTTTCAACTGACTATGATAATATTATTGTCTGTGGCGATTTCAATATAAATTTGTTGCAAATGGATTGTTATAGTTCTAGTCTTGCTGATAGTGTATCTGGTGTTGGTTTGTCTTTTGTTAACGTTTCTGTACCCACATGGTATGGAAATAATTGTGTTCCAAGTCTTCTTGACTATTTTATTGTATCTGACCCCGCGATTGTACTAAAATTTGACCAAGTATCATTTGTATCTGACCATGACTTAATTTTTTGTTCGTTTGATATTAAGCTTGACCGAAATAGTGAACCCTCTGATGAGTACACTTTTCCAGATTACCGCCGTTTAAATGTTGATAGCCTCTTTAATGAGCTGGTAGGAATTAACTGGTCTACTTGTTGGGGTTTTAGCTCAGTTAACGAAAAGCTGTCTTTTCTTAATAGAGTGGTCTTGCAAGCTTTTACTGCTCATGTTCCTGCTAAGACTGTGTTGAATAGAGGTTCAACTTGTCCGTGGTTTAACAGCACAGTTCGGGCGGCCATTAAAAAGCGATGCAAAGCTTACTCTGCTTGGAAAAGAGACCGAACTGAAATGAAATGGAGTTCATTTAAAGCAGCACGTAATGAGGCTACTTTCATTATACGGCGCGAAAAACGCATTTATTTCTCTAAAAAACTCCATCCCTCTCTACCTAACAATGTCCTGTGGCGTAATCTTAAGTCATTGCGTGTTCACGTTAGCGATAAGTCTGTTTTTACGCTAAACCCTGACACTTTAAATGATGTATTTGTAAATGGTGTAACCTCTTCTTGTCCTCGTACTTCCATGTCCAAAGCTAGTTCCTATACAACACCTTCTGGTCAGATGTTTGAGTTTAGTGCAGTGTCTGAATTTGATGTTGAAAAAAGCGTGTATAAGATACAATCTAACGCAATTGGAGAAGATGGCATACCAATAAAGTTTATAAAAATAATATTGCCAGTAATCTTACCAACCCTTACGCACATAATTAACCATAGCTTCACAACCTCCTGCTTCCCTGATGCGTGGAAAGTTGCCATAGTCATTCCTGTTGCCAAAAACAAGTCTGCTGCTAGTCCTTGTGACTTTCGGCCTATAAGTATATTACCTGCTCTATCGAAGGTTGCTGAATCACTTATGTCTGAGCAAATATATCGTCATGTTAATGTATACAATTTATTGTCACAGTTTCAGTCTGGATTTAGAGCCAAACATAGCTGTTCAACAGCTATGATAAAAATATTGGACGATATTAGAATTGCTTTTGACAAGAAATGCTTAACGTTGCTTTGCTTATTAGACTTTTCTAAAGCATTTGACACAGTTAAACATGACTTGCTTTGCCTAAAATTACGTGATAATTTTGGTTTTGGTGCGTCCGCGGTGCAATTGATGAGAAGCTATCTAACAGGTAGGTCTCAACGTGTAAAGGTAGATCTAAGGTTCTCTTCGCTACGTCCAATACTGTCTGGTGTTCCCCAAGGCTCTATTCTAGGGCCTCTTTTATTTAGTCTATTTGTAAATGATGTGTTCTCTGTATGTCAGCATTCTTGTATTCATGCATATGCGGATGATATCCAATTATATATGTCCAGCCCTCTTGAACAGGCTGTGAACTTATGCTCTAGCTTCAACCAGGATTTGTTTTCTCTAAAGTGCTGGGCTGTACAAAACGGCCTTAGTCTGAATGTCAATAAGTGTTATGTGTTACCTATTTGTAAGAAACGCGTGAAACCCTCAGATATCCCCTCCTTGTATATTGGTG
Organism: Urophora cardui; assembly: GCA_960531455.1. Lineage (NCBI taxonomy): Eukaryota > Metazoa > Arthropoda > Insecta > Diptera > Tephritidae > Urophora > Urophora cardui. The sequence goes on along the minus strand of OY482671.1, from coordinate 69,654,443 downwards.
AGCATGCTCTCAAAGTGGTGTCTAAAATTACTAACTTGGGATTTGTTGTTAATTCTGACCTCACGTGTACAGATCACATCAATGCAACGGTTGGAAAAGTGTACCTTACTTTGAGGAGCCTTCGAATATCTGCCAAATTCACGCCGATTACCATAAGACGAAAACTAGCTATCCAACTTATAATGCCTATAATTTGCTATGCGGAACTAGTGTACAGCAGACTAGATTCTCAGTCTGCTCATAAGTTGGATGTAGCTTTTAACCATGTCACGCGATATGTGTACGGGCTAGGGAGATTTGAACACATATCCGCTTGGAAGACTAACCTGCTGGGGTGTGGACTCGGTGAGTATTTGAAGGCAAGAAATTGCATCTTTCTTTTCAACCTCATGAAGGAGAAAACGCCAAGTTATCTGTATGAGAAGCTGACATTTGCTAAATCCGCCCGAGTGCATGGCCTTATAATTCCAGAATATAACTTTCTGCCATCTGCTAGACTATTTTTCATCAACGCTATTCGTATATGGAACTCTGTTCCTACAAGTATTCGTAGTAGCGTGAACAAAAGCAATATTAAGACTGTCTTGTTGTCATACTTCCGTAATCAGTAGAGTAATATTATACACCTATATGTATGTTAAACCCCTAGATGTGCTATCTATAACTTTCCTTATCTTTTACTTTTGTATATTACTTTATTTATCTTATCTTACTACTTTCTATTCTTACTATTACATATAGTCATGATCTTTTTCTTTTTGGTCTAAGTCCTCTACCTTTTTCTTCTACTAGTTTTAAGTTATGTATCATAAATAAATTTATTACTTATAGTATTCTAAGAATCGTTGTACTACAAAAGACTTTGTTCTTATTGTACTGATAAATTATAATAAATGAAATGAAATGAAATGGATTGTCGTTAAGAGCATTTCTAAGCTTTCTTACGTCTACCCAAAACTTTATTGTAGAGGTAGTTCCCTTCCATTGGTATGCGTGTAGTTTTTCTATTGCATTTCTAAAATAGTGATTTCCTCCGTGTTAAAGTGATCCTTTTCATCCTTGAAAGTGTCAAATATTTTTGGCTTATTTACAGAAAAAAATTCAATATTTTTTAAAGATTGAATATTCTGCGGTAAGCGTTGGCGGAGTTGCTCAATTAACTTGATAATAAAGTTCTGAAAAATTTTACGAATACACCGTGAAAAGGACGGTTCAAATATCGCGTATGCCAACGGTCATTTGCGAATTCAAATGGCAAAATGGGCAACAACAATATGTATGGCAGAGTTGCTTTTGCGCACTGCGAAAACCTTATTGCATCCAAGGCAGATCTAGGAAGGTAGGCTCGGTGGCGAATTCAGAAACTAATTTTTTATTTACAAAGGTAGAGTGTAATGTCAAAATCAAAGCGAATTCACATCATGACCAATGGGAATGGGCGAGTCTCAAGCGAATTCAGATTTTAACTAAGGCGAATTATCATTTTGACATTACACTCTACCAATTACAATAACAAAATACATGGGAAATTTCTGAATTCGCCACCGAGCCTACCTTCCTAGATCTGCCTTGATTGCATCAACCTTGCATATGAATGCACCAATAATCGATAAAATAAGGAAGGCATGCCAGACTATCAACTTTTGTATAGTTTGATAATCATAAGGATAAGTATACACTTTCAAGTTTTCATAAACTCGCAGATGACTCATTAGCTTAAAATGATAAACTGATGTGCAAAATAAAGAAATTAAGAAAAATAGCTAAAAATAGCTAAGCTATTAAAAAAAAAGCTAACAAAAATAGCTAATAGCTAAACGCAAATATCTGTAGCTAAACGCCAAAAGTTATAGCTAAATCTAGCTACAAAATAGCTAAAGTGGCAACACTGTTATTTTGGCATATTTTAGCACTTAATCGAGGAATATCGAAAAATATTAAGCTGGAAACATCTTATCTGTGGTTAATTCAGACAGTTGCGTATACATACAAGCAAGGCTATTTAACTATTGATCTAGACCCCGGAGCGGAGCATTTTCCCATATAAAAATTCACCACGCCAAACACTAAGTTCTTGTATGCATACAAACAAGGCTATTTGACTGTTGATCAGAGCCTCGAAGCAAACCCAGAGTAAAAAAAATCTTTGCTCCGATGAAGGGAACAATAGCTTTGTTCAATAACTCAAAATTTTTAATTGCTTTTACAAATAGTTGCGAATTTTATGTTCAATAACCCAAAAAATTTGCAAAAGAGAGCCAAATAAGGAGAGTAAGACTTCGAGAGAGTTGAAAATAGTTGCAAGTAAAATTTTCACTTGCAACTACTTGCAGCTTTAAAAAAAAATAGAAGCGTCAAAAACATATGACCACAAAAATTTCAATTGGAAATATGCAAACATTTTAATCGCAAATTTCTAATTGCATACTAAATAAATTAGCGCAAAAAGGAATCTTGACGATGTTGTGGAATATCCAAAGTAGATTTTCGTTTTCCTAATTCAGTTATTTACATTTATTTGCAATTTCAAAGATTTCAATTACAACCTAACCTAAAAATCAAATTGTGAAAATAGCCCATCAGCTGTTTACTTGCAAATGTTTACGATTTTGTGTTCAATAACTTTGGTTGATAATTTTCTCTTTTTCTCGTTTTTACTCTTAATTTGTCACTGACGCTCTTTTTACTTCCGTCCTTTTCACACTTTCACTTTCAATTCAATTTGATGGGTCGCAAAATTTTCATGCTACACAGTCAATCCGTGTTGTCAATATTGCGATCCGGATTGCGGATTTCAAAATTTCGATGCTACACGGTTAATATTAATCGTTTTCCGCATACAAGAGTTTTTTCTCGGAAAGCCACTAAAAATTTACCCTGGAAAATATAGTAAAACATATAATAGTTCAATGCAACCCTGTGCAATGTTAATGGAATGGTTTCGCTTGCTTTGTAAAAAGATCTCATGTATTTACATAAATACAAATCTTAAATTAAGTAAAAGTATTTTACAGTATTTAAAACAAATTTTTTAAATGGGAAAAATGTGAATTGCACGTTTCAATTCTTATATTATTATTACTTTGCAAAATTCGTTAAAAAAAATGTAAGCTTGAAATGAAATACATACATTTTTTGAGCATATTTCAGGTATTTTTTAGGCATATATGCATATTATGAGATTTTTTCGTGCATATTTACGAGCATATTTCAGTTATTTTTCGGGCATACTAGCATGCATATTTTGAAATTTTTCGTGCATATTTTTAGCTACCCTAATTATAACTCCATATCGTCGTATAAAGTGCAATACCGCGTATCTGCTGCCACCCAAATTTTACAGGAGACAGTAAAAACTGTTTTAATTCAACACGGTTCGGAATTTTACAACCAAAATTCATACCAATCTACCTTGGATTATATTCTTAATCCAAATATCATTTTGGCGAAAAACAGTTTAATGTGCAGTTATTGGCTTACATATGTATTTATAAGCAGTCTAGCATCTTTTATTTTGTTCAATAGTGACGTATACGCGGTTTTGCAGGCGTACGTGAAAACTTTTCTTCAATAAAACAAAGTTTTAATCTATTTCGTGTTTATGAAAGGTATAATCAACTTTAGTACATAGAGTTATAAAGCAAAAACACCTATTATTCGCGGTATTGGTTGGAGAAATTTCCTCAACTCTTGAAAAGCGGTTTTGAAACTATGTCATTATCTGGAATTGCGTTGTGTGAATCTTAAAATTGTTGCATGAATGTATGGGGACGGACGCCAGGAATGTATTTTTTGTGAAATCTCATTTTTGGCAAAAATTTCACTTACGCGATTTTGCACTTTAAATGACGATATGTATGTACACCAGAGATCAGCATGCGATACATTTTTTGTGATTTAGAGTATACTCATAAAAAATGCGGTGGGAGTATGACCGCAACCAGAAAATATGCGATCATAATAAACACCGTACCGCATTTTCTTGATCAATTCCGGTATGCGGTAGTATGGATATCACAACACCGCAAACACCGCATATCGCAAACACCGCATATCGCAAACACCGCATACCGCAAACACCGCATTTCCCCACATAGAGATATTTACAATATTGCCAGTGCGATTTTTTGTTTGTAATTTTTACCGTCTTATGGATTTCTGATGAAAAATACTACTAATTACAATTTGATTTTAACCAAAGAATACCTATGTAGGAAAACTCTCAGGATTTTTTTTTTTTTAATTTTTTCATTGCAAGGGCCACTTATAATTTAGAGTTTGTTTACATTCCAAATAATTTGACTAATGAATTTCAAAATAAAAATATGTCCTATTTACATGAAATAGAGTTTTTTCCTAAAATCCTTGAATCACATTTATGGTTTCTTAGTAATACACATACAACTATAAATTTTGTTTACACATTTTTGTTTGTCTGTGACATAATTCTTTATTTTCCAACGAGGCATTCATTCAATTTTCACAATCGATAAAATTGGCTACGATACATTGATTGAAACCGAAGTTTTTGTCATTTTATTGGAGCAAAAACAATACACATGTTTATTTTTATACATTTTATTATGCGCCCGTCGGAATGAATACTTTTCCGCCAATCTAGCAATTCGTTTAACTGAGAAACATAGTTGAATTAGATGTCTTTTTTACGGCAAAGCTGAAGTACTGAATGTGTCGATCGTCATTTAAATACATTTAATTCAACTATGTTGTCAATTAAACGGATTGCTAGTTTGACGGAAAAGTATTCATTCTGATGGCCCTATTAGTCGTATTGGATTTCAAAAATGAGTTTTTGATTATTTCATTGAAAAATATTTTATTATTCAAAAAACTGCCACAAAAAACAAAGCACACAAAAATAAAAAAAAAAGTAATTGAGAATAAATTTGCTGTATATCTTATAATCAGTAACACATATCTATGTATTTATGTACAAATGAATTTTCAACTGCCTATACCTTTGCAGTGTATGAAAAATTTCCGGCAACACTGAATAGCATACAAATAAACAAATGCGGTGTTTGCGGTGATTGCGGTGTTTGCGATATGCGGTGTTTGCGATATGCGTTGTTTGCGGTATACGGTGTTTGCGTTATGCGGTGTTTGCGGTAAGCGGTGTTAACAACACTACATACCGCAATATCATTTAGGTTTTCAATCAATGCGGTGGCGGTGAATTTTTTTTCTGGGTACTTATTTTTTGAGCCACTTAAAAAATAAGTATTTTTGCGGTGCTTTAGAAAATGCGGTGCACCGCTGCTGATCTCTGATGTACACCACCATACCGAGTGAGCATTCCAGTCTATATTTAATCCAATTACAAAAAAATATGTACCCTAGATTTTACCAATATGAGTTGCTTATTTCCGCGGTGCAATAAACCAAATATGGCTGCAAAGACGGTGATATAAAATTTTTCCAATTCCCGACGATACCCTTTATTCGCGGAGAGTGGATTAAGATTTGTGGAGTGAGCGAAGAGGAGTTACCGAAAGTTCTATATATGTATCTGCTCACAACATTTTGATAAGAAATTTCAACTTGCAAAAAAATCGCCAAATTAACCCGAAATGCTTTACCAAAAAGGAATATGTAAGTCAACTTTGGTGCTCCCGTATTAAACATATTTTTACAAAAAGTGCGCGGTCTAATCTATATTTATACTCAGCTGTCCGTAGTACAGAGTATTATAATTTTGATTAAATAACGATAGATTGCATGGCTGTGTTTGTTATTATGTAGATATATACATATATGTTTGATTCAACAGAAATACATTTTCAATTGTATGAAATGTGTATAGTAAATGAATTATAAAAATCGAAGACATTGTTATTAAAATTGTTAACTAATACGAGTATACCGTGGAATTTGTTTTATTTATTGAAAAGGATCATGTCTATGCATTTTAAATCTAAAGAAGTGTTTCTCTCTGTTTTTACTAAAGAAAAATCTACCCTTTCTAAGTATTTTCACTTTCTCTTCCTGTCCTTTGATTCCTGAAATACCCAAATTTTCAAGCAAAATTCTACGCATTCAAAAAATAAAAGTCTGGCATCGCTATACTCCAAAACTGGCATACGATCAAACTTCAAAAATCTGCTTTTTAATCAAAAAGACAGCGTCACAATGACAACCTTAATTGCTCAATTCTTACTAAAAAAAAACAGTTTTATTTGAAAGTCTTTTTCATAAAATTATTCACTAATCTTTTATTTATATACTCACAGCCCACATATTCCAATCAAGTACCTTAAAAATTAAGCCGGAATTACAATAGCGCTGTGGCTGTGGCAGCGACGGTTTTTCGAAATCAGCTGATTTTTAGAAACTACGGTTTGTAATGAAGCGGCACATAATACAGCAGAGGCAGCTGGCAGCACCGCTCCGTTTAGCCCAAATTCTAAATTCGCTGCCGCTGCCTTGAATCGCAGCCAACTTCAAAGTGTTGATGTGAACTTATGTCTGTTTCCGTACTATCCAATGTAATATATTTTTTACTAATTTTGTGTTTCCGTACTTGGATGCCAGCAAGCGGGGGAGAATTTAATTTTTACTTAATTAATTTCCACTAGCAAATATTGCTGGCGGGATGCAAAAGCAAAGAAGAAGAAAGAGCAGAGGAAAAAATGAAACAAGATTGATTATTTTAATTGAAAAAAGTGGACATGAAAATGGTAAGTAAATTTATGTCACCACGTGTCCAAGGTAAAAGGAAACAGACCTAATATATAAAGAAGTCACTGCCAAATACAGCGAACGCTCTATTGTGTTTGGTCTGGCAGTCACTGCTCATATTAGACCAGTGATAGGCGTTTCATAGATCAATTGATCGCGCTCAAATCACACAGACACGTTATGCTCTTTCTTTTGTAAACGATTTAGTCGTCGCTCAGCAAGTGGAGTAGCAACATCGTGGGTGAATGTCGCTTGTTTGCGCATATTTATATATGTAAAAGCATAATTACTTATACATATGTACGCATGCTTGTCGTTTTTATAAACGACCGCATTCATTGAGGGCCAGCAAGCGACTAAACGAAAACGAACCAATTGATTTGCGCTATTACGGCGCTCTCACTAATACAGTTGCATTTCAATTTTGCCTATCACTGTATTAGACGCATCAGCTGATTCCGAGAACCGTCGCTGCCCGCTGCCACATCGCTGATGTAATTTGGTTATCGGTTTTAGTTAAAATCGGTATTAAATTTAGAATGATGTTTAAAAGTGTGGTGTGTCATAGACCAGTTAGAACAACGTTTTTGCTAAAATGAAACGGAACAGGGTTACCCATATAAAATAATAAGAATCGCTCTGTAATTTTGAGAAATTTCGAGTGTTTTAAAAGTTCACCCTGTGTCAACTTTTAAATTGAAAAGTTCACCCTGTGTCAAATTGAAAAGAAAAAAGTAAGCGCATCTATCTATTCGACTTTTGATGTTTGCATATTTTAACTTAATCGTATATTTAAAATACGCTAAAAAAAACAACTAAAAGTGAGTTAAATTTTGAGATAAAACTACACACTTCATATAAATCAAAATGAACTTGTAATTTTAGGGAACAACAAGGTCTCGTGCACCGAACTGGAGCGCAGTAGAAAAAGCTTGTCTGCGAGAAAGCATTGAGTGCCACCTGCATATTTATTAAAATGTCTTCTTTATACGTTTTATTTATTTATTTTTTATTGTATTCACGTACTCGCTTTCTATTTTTATAGTTTTCATGATGAATTCCCAGCTTAGAACAATATTTTAAGATTTTAAAATGACATTCACTTCATTTTAAAGTTAGAACGCTGTTTTAGTGATAAAACCGATTCTAAGTCGACTATGACAGAGATAAAATGACGTTTATGCTAGCATCATTCTAACTGTGTAACCTAAATCAAACGCACGCCGTCAATTTACTGTCAAAAATTTCTCATGCCCATACAACTTGTATGGGAGTAACCGAAATTGAACGGCGTGCGTAAAAAGCAAATTCGACGCCCAATTTTTGTTTTGCGTGACAGTTGAAATTAAGCATTGTGGGTGATTGTTTGCAAAAAAATTGACACTTGCTTTTGATATCGTGTCTGTTAGGTACATATTCCACAAAATAACAAGATTTTCTCTGATTTTCTGTATTTTTCTATTTCTTTATCTGAACACGCACGCAAGTCAATTTCGGTTCAACGCATATGAAAAATTTGCGTGCGTGCGTTAAATTGACGACTTGCGTTTGATTTAGGTTACACAGTAAGTGTGTTAAAACACTGTTTTAAATCGACTATGACTACGGCCCTTTAAATCTAACACAGCTATTCTACAATCCCTCGGAACTCCGATCGCGGCGACGCCGACTGCTACGACAAAACGAAAATTGGTATTCTGGTTTACGACGTTTCGAACATAAGTGTTGTTAAGTGTTAAACTATGTTCGAATCAGTGTTGGATAGCGTTTATGTGAAATAATATGTATTACTTGACAGCACATTTGTATTTTTGACAGCAAATTTATATTTTCAGTAAGTTTTAGATTAAATTTTCAGAAAGAATATATTAAATGGTTAAAAAATGGCTTCCATTGCTGCAGCAGCTTATTTAGTGGAAAAATAAATGGAAGAACAAAGGAATTTGGACATTAATTTTAATTCAATTTTTTAAAATATTGCTTTGTGTTATAAAAAAAAAGTGCCAACATATATGAAAACGGCATTTATAGAATACTGTCACCAAGTTTCATGCGATAATACCTTGTAATTCGGAAATTAACACCGGCTAAGCTTGGATAGAATGAACCAATTTTATTTATTTACAAACTACTGCGAATTTTTCAGTGAAACTTTCAGGAAATATTCTTTGGATGATAATTAATCTACCTTTAACGCTTTCAACTATTATCAAATTATAATATTAAAGTTCTCCAGAAGGAGAATTCTGCCGGCTGAGGTTTTTTTAAAGCGCGCCTAAAGGCCGGTGACACAAAGAAGTCTTCTACACACACATTGCTTTAACAAGGAATATCTCTTGCGCTATAATCGTCCGCGGGAGGGACTTTTTTATGACCTGCGATAGGATCGTGGTTCATTATATACAAATTTTCCCTTAACACCAGTGGTACATTATTGCGATTCCCACTTTAACTATTAGTAATTTAAAAACAAGTAAAAGCGCGGCTGTCTTCGGCCGTACCGAAGACTTCATACCTTTCATGAGTGGGGAAATGAAAAGTTACCTATGTATGTACATAGCCGGATTAAGTTTAATTTATAATTTTAATTTTGTGGGTTATTTATGGAAAGATTTATTAGAGGTGGTGTCTTGGCTATTTAAATGGAGGAGTTATACACCAAAATGTCCATATCTGAACAATCGGTTGTAGGGGAGCTATAGGTTATAGTGGTCCGATCTTAAAAATTTTCGGTAATCCCGTTTGGGTCCATATGGGTACAAATACTTCAAAATTTCAGGCCGTTAGCTGTTAAAATGGAGGAGATATACACCAAAATGTGTATATCTGAATAATCGGATGTTGTGGAACTATATGTTATAGTGGTCGGATCTTGACAATTTTCGGTAACCTTGTTTGGGCCAAAATGGGCACGTCTACTTCAAAGTTATGCACAAATTACATCCAAAAGTTTCATGTATATCTGAATAATCGGTTGTTTTCTATAAGTTATAGTGGTCCGATTCGGCCGGTTCCGACAAATGATCAGCTGCATATAACAACATACCTGTATTCCGAATTTCAGACGGACATGGCTTAATCGACTCAGCTCCTGATTCTGATCATATCGGTATATATTTTGGTGCGTCCCCCACGCTTCCTTCTGGTACTTTCGACAAAAAATTTTTGGCACTAAGTTATAATACCATTTCATTCTCATGAAAGGTATAATAATGAAAAAACTGGACTCCATGAACTCAAGGGCAATGAAAATGCCAACTTTAGTGAAAATAACATTTACAGCTTACTCCCACAAAGCTTCATGCGAAAACCTCTTGCAGTTTGTTTGTTTTACACTATTTATAGTACATAATATGTTATACTGAGTGGCCGCTGTGGTGCAGTGGGTAGAGTGCTCGCCCGCTATGCCAGAGGTCTCGGGTTCAAACCCCATCCCGAGCAAACACCAAAAAATTTTTCTAATTAGTAAAAATCCAATTATTGGGTTTTTTAAGAGCAGCGGTCAACTCTCGGCAGTGGGCGGCATACCCTCCGAGTGTATTTCTGCCATGAAAAAGCTTCTCACATAAAATGCATTCGCCGTTCGGAGCCGGCATAAAACTGTAGGTCCACCCAATTAGTAGGAAAAACAAAAGGAGCACACCTCGAATTGGGAGAGAAACTCGGCCATAAAACTCGTCAGAGTTATAATAGCGCCATTGTATTATATTATTAATAGCCGTGTTTCACATACGGTGATCCTAACCCAGATAAAAATTTTTGCATGTAAATGCAACAACAACGATTTCAGCTCGATTAAACCAGATAAATTGCTGGTTCAATTTATGATCCGCCCTGTTCGATTTCTCTTTTCAGTGTTGATTTGGCAGCACAGTGCTTTTTTGATTTGGCAGAACTGAAAAGTGACATTTTGTATGTATAAATATATATACATATACCCTGCAGTAAATATGTTTCACTGCTAAATAATCATTGATGATTCTTTGTTGAATATTCATCACTATCGTTTTGCGTTGGTGCAAGCGAGCAAGCTATATTGAAAAAACCAAACGAAATACCAACAAAATACCATCTAGGCGGTTAAAAACCAACGAGCCAGCTTGTATTTCGGTAGGTTTTTTGACATTCGGCAGGTTTTCTGACAAATTTTTCAACAACAACTATAAAATAAATTATATTTAAAATAAAAAATATGTGGAAATACAAATTTTAAATTTGCCTCTTGTAAGCTTCTGCTTTGGCCGTAAGGGGAAAGAAGTCCGGAAGAAAAAATATACTGCGCACTGGCTTCTCCTTATAACATGGAATACATAGCTATCCCGCCATTTGAGTTTCATAATTTATTTCAGTAATTTAAATTCAAATTTCCAAAAAAATTATTTTTGAAATAACTATTATTTTCATTTTGTTTGAAGTTTAATGTCAATCAAATTGTTTTTGAGGGAGTATTTATCTCTTTTCAACGTACAGAAGGATTGTTTTTGTATTTTGACTTTCGGTGGGTTTTCCAAACCAAAAATACCAGAGAAAAAACGTAGTGTCATATAGGCATAAGGAAAGCAAACCATTTATTTGAAAAAATTCAGCAGCCTTTATATGAAAGTATTCACTGATGCCTCCTCAGATGAATTTCATCAGTGATTCATAAAGGATTCATTTCAGATTTTTACTGCGGGGTATATGTTTGTATATGTATATACACAAGCAGCTGTCGGCCATATTTTTCATTCAGACGCCGTGAAAAAACAAAACAAATTATGGAAGCAACACATAAAATATGAGTATAAAGGTCATATAATTAAATTATATATAAATTTGCCTCAAATAATTCTTGATCCATGATTTTTTATTTTGTTTTCTTTTACTTTCTCAAATCACAAATGGTTTGTTGATATTTCTTCTTCTTTTTACTTCTTTTCAAGTGCAGCCAAATTTCATTATGATCCGGATTGTTTCAGTAAAAATTTATCTTGACCCAGACCCAGATGTAATAACTGAAATGCGCCTAATATGTTATACTGATGCAATCTATGGATGACGCTCTACACTGTTCGCATATCAACAAGTTTTATGGATCGCATAATATAAAAGCAAATTTGGGATCCAGGTTGCGATCAATCAAATCATGAATATGTACATATCGTGTAGCAGCAATTTTGTGACTCGCCAGGACGCGTTAAGCATGAACGGATATAGAAAGTGAGCACGTTTCTTCGATTTGTTAGTTTCTCGTGCAAATGTTTGTAAATCATGTTGCAAGGCGATATTTTAATCTTTAAAAAGACACAGTCAGGCAAAAATGCTTAAAGGAGTACATCTTGGCACAGAAATTATGCCCGAGTTGCGCTACCCACTCATCTTACATGATCGTGGTAATAATACACAATTAAAATTATTTTCAGAAGCTTTTATTAAACAATAATATATAAATATTGCTAAAAAGGATAATAAATTTTATTATTAAATGAAAGTTCAATATGTTGAAACTCCTTGTACTTATTTCCCTCTATTCAGTCTATTGTACTAAAGCAGATTCCTTTTGTTCACTTATTTTGCAAAGAAAAGGCCAGTAGCATAGCTAAACCAAGCCCGTTTTGTATAATAATGATGCATAAATTTAAAAATCATAGTTTAAATACATTAAATTGGTAATATTTCCAAAAATAATCAAAATTTCTATTGCCTCCGACAAACAAAAGCTGACGGAAAGAATCTCTCCGATAAACTGTCAAAAATCCGATCCATCGTGACCAGAATGCCGATTTCCGAACTTCGAAAAAATCTGACGTTCATCGGACGTCAATCGAATTGCAGAATGCCATTTGATCCGATTCACCTCCGATGAAAGTGGATCGTAAACCGGAATAGATGTGTAAGTTTTTCTGATTAATTTTTTTAAAAGACGTTGTAGTTATGTACCATCGATAATCGCTATGGCATCGGCCCCATCGATAGTTCAATCGATGGTTTTCCAGTACTACCTGAAAGCCCGTCTCCACATAACTTGTTTCACCAAAGAAACATGTAGCAAAACATCTCCCTAAATAACCCGTCTCCACGTGGCTGATCGTGATTCAGTTTAACATTTCTCTTTCTTGCTTTTCTTAAATGTTTGTATGTTTGCTTATTTTTGCGTTTTTGTTTTAGTCTGTGTGAGATTTCGATAGATTTTCGATACAAAATTATAGAAGACATCGATATCATCGAGGTTGGCAAGATGATTCAGAATGAAACAGTGTTTCAATCTTCACTCGCTCTCAGAAATTTTGTATGGAAATTGGCGAGATTCGGCACTGGTTTCCGTGTCGAAACAAGATTGAAAGAGAAAATGGAGAAAAAAAGAGCGAAACACGTTATGTGGAGACATGGTATAATACCATGTATGACATGGTATAATACCATGTCTCCACATAACGTGTTTCGCTCTTTTTTTCTGCACTCGCTCTCTCAATCTTGTTTCGACCTCAAAAGGAGTGCCGCATCTCGCCAATTTCCATACAAATTTCAGAGAGCGGGTGAAGATTGAAACACTTGTTTCGTTCTCAATCCTCTTGCCAAACGCGATGATATCGATGCCTTCTCTAATTTTGTATCGAAAATCTATCGAAGAACAAAACAAAAATAAGCAAACATACATTTAAAAGCTCGTCTCCACATAACTTGATTCACCAGAGAAACATGTAGCAAAACATCTCGCTCAATAACCCGTCTCCACGTGGCTAATCGTGATTCAGTTTGACATTTCTCATTCTTGTTCTTCTTAAATGTTTGTATGTTTGCTTATTTTTGCGTCTTTGTTTTGGCCTGTGTGAGATTTCGATAGATTTTCGATACAAAATTAGAGAAGACATCGATATCATCGAGGTTGGCAAGATGATTCAGAATGAAACAGTGTTTCAATCTTCACTCGCTCTCAGAAATTTGTATGGAAATTGGCGAGTTTCGGCACTGGTTTCCGTGTCGAAACAAGATTGAGAGAGAAAATGCAGAAAAAAAGAGCGAAACACGTTACGTGGAGACATGGTATAAGAACAACAAGAAAGAGAAATGTTAAAGCCCGTCTCCACATAACTTGATTCACCAGAGAAACATGTAGCAAAACATCTCGCTCAATAACCCGTCTCCACGTGGCTGATCGTGATTCAGTTTAACATTTCTCTTTCTTGCTCTTCTTAAATGTTTGTATGTTTGCTTATATTTTGCGTTTTTGTTTTGGTCTGTGTGAGATTTCGATAGATTTTCGATACAAAATTAGAGAAGACATCGATATCATCGAGGTTGGCAAGATGATTCAGAATAAAACAGTGTTTCAATCTTCACTCGCTCTCAGAAATTTGTATGGAAATTGGCGAGTTTCGGCACTGGTTTCCGTGTCGAAACAAGATTGAGAGAGAAAATGCAGAAAAAAAGAGCGAAACACGTTTTGTGGAGACATGGTATTAAACCAATGGTAGGCAAATTTGAAATTGAGATTGTATTAGTGAGAGCGCTATGGTCGGTCGAACGCAGCGTTGCCGTTTGGGCCACTAAAGTGGCAATTTGAACCTTTTTTAAAGCCAGGCCACCTGAACCCAACTTTTTGAAAATATGCAATATTTGAACCTTTTTGAAAATTCGGGCCACTTTTGGTCCTTTTTTACTTTCAAAACTATAATTATTAAATAATTTTTAGTTTTTTCTTAAATATAAGAACAAAAAACCTCTTTGTTACTATTTTACTTTGCATTGGCAACTCTCCGTTTAGAAAGGTTCTTTATTTAATTTGCTTGCCAACACTACCCTTGAATACTTTGAAATTTGGGCTGTTCGTTAAGATAATGAAAACGCACGGAGCAGCCCAGACACACACAAACACAAAAGCGTTCGTTGATCCGTAGGAAAGTGCAAGAAACGTAGGAATTTTACCACAATTTACATTCTTTGAACTCATATTCGCTCTTTATTGGTAAAATTCCAACGGTTCTTACACTTTCCTACGGCTCAACGAACGCTTAACAGTTTTTTTTTTTAATTCCTTGCCTTTCTCGGGTTATTCCGTCTGCTCAACGAACGATCATATTAACGCTGTGTTAGTGTAGAGAATATTTTAAATTCCATTTTCTTTAAGCATTAAATAAACCACAAAAAGATATGAAAATGTGTTTTAGGTAAAAAAAAAATTGGGGCCACTTTTTTTTAATTTTTTGGGCCACCTTTTGAAAGGCAACACTGGTCGAACGAACTGTGATCGGGCAAATGCAATGCCCAGCAAAACCCGTGTGATGGAAACTAACACAAGCAAAAGTTTCACACTAATACATTGACACACTTTTTTATCATATGTGAGAGGACAGGGTTGCTTTTTCATAATTCGTTTAAAAAAAAATCAAATTCGTGGAAGCTAGTTGAACGTGTTCTTTCGTGTGCTAAAAATATAGTTTAATAGTGAATAAAGATAAGAAAAAATAATAATTAATAATCGTTTTTTAAAGTATAGAGATAAGTATATACATATTTAAGTCAAACCAGCTTTATTATGTACATTTACATATATATATTTTTTTTCACTTCAATTTCAGATGTCTTCCAAGAAGTCGACTCCATAGAATTCGAGAGAGGCGTATGCAAGACTGTCGAGCTTAGCCATCACCGCGAGCAGTAAAATGTATTTTTTTGGTGTTAAAAATCTAATTTTATTTCATATACATATGTTAATTATATCTGTGTAATGAATATAATAAATATAGACTATGATAGATTTGTTTGTGGCTCATTTGTGAAAGGTTCAGGCATCAAATTTGATGGCTCAGCTGTGATAGATTCGTATATCAAGTGTGATGGATCATATGTGACTGGTATTTACATCAACATTGATGGGTATAAAGTGAGAGAGGAAAGAGTTCAGCTATATATAGAAAATCATATGATTACGCATAAGTGGGAGCGAGATGCAAACTCACACGTATACACTTCACTCCATCACATTTTTCATATTGCCCTTAATAATGTGATAGGAATTCTTGATGGAGAGTGATGGATCACATGTGATCATCAATTGATTGGTCAAATGATTATCACGGCGCTTGCAGGGATGCGTAAATAATACATATATATATACACAAGCCTCAAATTGACGCACGCCCGCAAATTTTCCATATGCGTTGAACCGAAATTGACTTACGTGCGTATACAGACAAAGAAATTGAAAAATATAGAAAATCCGAGAAAATTTTGTTATTTTGTGGAATATGTAAATAACACACACGATATCGAAAGCTAATGTAAATTTTTTTGCAAATAATCACCCACAATGCTTAGTTTCAACTGTCAGCAAAACGATAATTGGGAGGCAAGTTTGCTTAATACGCACGCCCTTCAATTTCGGTTACAGAAATTATAGAAATTGTGTGGGTATGAGAAATTATTGATAGTAAATTGACCACGTGCGTCGATATTAGGTAGCATAGTAAATTGTTTTCAACGTGCAAACAAGCGACAAGCACTCTCGATGTTGCTACGCCGCTTGTTCAGTGACGACTAAATCATCTAGTAAAGAAAGAGCGTAACGTGTCGGTGTGATTTGAGCGCAAACAATTGTTTGCAGAAATGCGGACCACTGTATTAAACTGAATCACGATCAGCCACGTGGAGACGGGTTATTAAATTACGCCTAGGGTTGGGCGATATATATCGATATATCAATATATCGATATTTTAAAAATAGTACAGCCGATAATATCGACGATATTTTGAACTACCGTGCATCGATAATCGATAATTTTTCGTCATTTCGAGCCAAATTCGATATTTTTCATACATTTCAGATTCGCTTTGAATTTAACAGCAGAACATTTTTAGGAAGTGGTATAACAATAATGTCCGGGTGCTTGAATTTACATTACTTTCTTCTTCACGCAATTCTTAATGATTTTTATGTTTATACTTAAGAATTGGTAGAATATATGTAGACACGTCCAACTTTAACAACAAATATCTAGTAAACTATAAGTCTCCGGCAAGTTTTGATATCAGTTTTGAGATCTGCGAGAGCACCTCTAACCCTGTGCAAAAATGGGTTTTCGCGGGGCGTGCTTCCTTAATGTAAAGCCGACCCTTTCGATATATTGATATATCGATGTTTTTACACGGCATAAATCGATGTTTTTTTAAATATCGATATAATATATATCGATATATTTTTCCAATTTGCCCATCCCTAATTACGCCAATCTGAACTAGGGATGGCAAAAACAAAATGAAATAACCGATTAACCGCTTTTTAGGTTAATCGAAAGCGTTCGATTATTAATCACGAATAATTGTAAGGAACTAACCGATTATGACCGTTTTTCGATAACAATTATTGATAAATTATTACGTAGTACTCCAGGAGGATAAGAGCCTATACACACTTGCGACTCAATCGATTTAGTCGAATGTTGATTTGCATGGGAATGTATGGAAGCATTCACACTACATTCAATTAGTTGTACAACTGAAACAGTTGGATTTGCAGCCCAATTTCATTCCAACTGAAACAGTTGTACAACTGCTTGATCAGCAAGGCGCCCTTCTACGTATTCACACTTGAGACAATTTAGTCGAACGACTACAACAACAACAGTGATATTCGTAGTGGAAAGAGTTGCCATGCTGACAGAACTACTTTTATTTCACTTTTGGTAAATTGTAGAGATTGAATATTTCAATTAATATTTTCAAAATGTTTAAAAACAAAAGGTTCGTTTCTTATTAACTACACCATTTCCAGATGGATTTTAGAAAGCGTTAACTGGATTTTAGAAAGGGGCAATTGGATTTTAGAAATGTCAATTGGATTTTAGAAAGGGGAAATTGGATTTTAGAAATGTAAATTGGATTTTAGAAAGCGTTAAAAGGATTTTAGAAAACAAAATTGGATTTTTGAAAGCGTGAATTGGATTTCAGAATGTGCGTTTATAATAAATTTTACACAGAATTTTTCGAATAGAAATTCTTTATTGCGTATGAAAGTATAAATTAATAATTATATAAATTTTCGAAAATCCAATTTACAGTTTCTAAAGACCAATTTCACTTTTCTAAAATCAAATCGACATTTCTAAAATCCAATTTCCCCTTTCTAAAATCCAGTTGACGCTTTCTAAAATCCATCTGGAAATGGTGTAGTTATAGACAAGAATTATCTAACTAAGGATATTTACTTCCGTTTTCATATGTTTCTTGATATTGTTGTTCTCTTCAAATGTCATTAATCGCATTTTAAAATAGAAATAATGAAAATGAAATTTCATGAAAATTATTAATGGCTGATTTTTACTATTTTTCCGTTTCTTGTACTTCTGTTCGTTTCGCCTTTATGAGCGTCATTCCTTCCGTTTTTCTCTTTTCATTTACTTGACAGCTAGTTGCTAGTTTAATAAGAAACAAAGCCAAACAATGTATGCACTTTTTGTTTATTTTATTGTTTTTTATTTATTAATCAAGTTGACAGCTGACAAGAAGGTGCTTTCATGTAAGAATGCAGATAAACTTTAACAATTTAATACTTCATCACTTTATATGAAGACCACTAATGTAAAATTTGCTGAGTAAAATGTGAACATTGGCAACACTATGTCATTGTCAATCGCACGACTATTTAGTCTCAAGTGTGAATAGCTGCCACCGATTCGACTAAATAGTTGGAGTAGTGTGAATACAACAGTCCAATTCGACCAAATCGATTGAGTCGCAAGTGTGTATAGGCTCTAAGCAAACAAATTTTTTATACATACTATAGCCCTGTTTTTTTTTAAGCGATAGTATCAATGAAATGTTTCGTTTCCTTACATATTTATATATCGCACGTTTTATTCAATAGGGATTTAACTAAAAAAAAATTTTTTTGGGAAAACGCAAACAAACTTTTAGAGCCTATACACACTTGCGACTCAATCGATTTAGTCGAATGTTGATTTGCATGGGAATGTATGGAAGCATTCACACTACATTCAATTAGTCGTACAACTGAAACAGTTGGATTTGCAGTCCAATTTCATTCCAACTGAAACAGTTGTACAACTGCTTGATCAGCAAGGCGCCCTTCTACGTATTCACACTAGAGACAATTTAGTCGAACGACTACAACAACAACAGTGATATTCGTAGTGGAAAGAGTTGCCATGTTGACAGCACTACTTTTATTTCACTTTTGGTAAATTGCAGAGATTAAATATTTCAATTAATATTTTCAAAATGTTAAAAAAAAAACAAAAGGTTCGTTTCTTATTAACTACACCATTTCCAGATGGATTTTAGAAAGCGTTAACTGGATTTTAGAAAGGGGAAATTGGGTTTTAGAAATGTCAATTGGATTTTAGAAAGGAGAAATTGGATTTTAGAAATGTCAATTGGATTTTAGAAAGCGTTAAAAAGATTTTAGAAAACGAAAATTGGATTTTTGAAAGCGTGAATTGGATTTCAGAATGTGCGTGTAAAATAAATTTTACACAGAATTTTTCGAATAGAAATTCTTTATTGCGTATGAAAGTATAAATTAATAATTATATAAATTTTCGAAAATCCAATTTACAGTTTCTAAAGTCCAATTTCCCTTTTCTAAAATCAAATTGACATTTCTAAAATCCAATTTTCCCTTTCTAAAATCCAGTTGGCTATTCTAAAATCCAATTTCCTCTTTCTAAAATCCAATTGACATTTCTAAAATCCAATTTCCCCTTTCTAAAATCCAATTGACATTTCTAAGATCCAATTTCCCCTTTCTAAAATCCAGTTGACGCTTTCTAAAATCCATCTGGAAATGGTGTAGTTATAGACAAGAATTATCTAACTAAGGATATTTACTTCCGTTTTCATGTGTTTCTTGATATTGTTGTTCTCTTCAAATGTCATTAATCGCATTTTAAAACAGAAATAATGAAAATGAAATTGCATGGAAATTATTAATGGCTAATTTTGACTATTTTTTCCGTTTCTTTTACTTCTGTTCTTTCGCCTTTATGAGCGTCATTCCTTCCGTTTTTCTCTTTTCATTTACTTGACAGCTAGTTGCTAGTTTAATAAGAAACAAAGCCAAAGAATGTATGCACTTTTTGTTTATTTTATTGTTTTTTATTTATTAATCAAGTTGACATCTGACAAGAAGGTGCTTTCATGTAAGAATGCAGATAAACTGATAAACTTTAGCAATTTAATACTTCATCACTTTATATGAAGACCATAATCTAACTATAGAAGGTCCATGCAAGGGAGAGTAGCTCTTCTTACGCGAGTTTGTAGCTTATGTCAAACTATTGTCTTTTGTTTTGATTTTGCATTCTTGCACGTGTTTTTCGTGGAAATAGCTTGTGTGTTCGGTTGTGCGTTTGTGTGTTCGGTTGTGTGTTCGCTTGCGTTTTCTCTGCTTTTGAAATTCTTGAAAGACGCCATTTAACTGTAATCGGTATTTTGCTTCACATAAGACGACCTGGATATAGATTGGTCTTGATGAAGACCACTAATGTAAAATTTGCTGTGTAAAATGTGAACATTGGCAACACTATGTCATTGTCAATCACCCGACTATTTAGTCTCTAGTGTGAATAGCTGCCACCGATTCGACTAAATAGTTGGAGTAGTGTGAATACAACAGTCCAATTCGACCAAATCGATTGAGTCGCAAGTGTGTATAGGCTCTTAGAGTCCTACAGTTCGGTGATTCTAGACATCGGCGTTGACGGGTTGCCGTTGTATAAAAGTAGTGCTATGGGTCTATAGCCCATTCTAGGAAAAACAGTGAATTTAGACGATGAATTCGTGTTTATAATCGGGGTGTATTCTGGAAAAGACAAACCTGTTTGCCCAAATATATTTTTGCACGATTTTATTGCGGATGTGAAACGTATTCAAAGAGATGGACTAAGTTTGGGTGGGAAAACTATATCGGTAGTGCTTCGGGCATTTATTTGTGATGCACCTGCCAGAGCCTTCATCACGGGTACAGTTGGGCATTGTGCCTTTAGTGGTTGTGCCAAATGTTGTCAACTAGGGCAAAAAATCAATAATGTGAAGGTGTTCGCAGACGAAATGGGTGAGCCCAGATCTGATTTTTCCTTCAGGAACAGACTTGACCGCAGTCATTACAGCTTAAAATTTCAAGAATCACAAATGGAGCTGGAAAGTTTAGAATTAAATATGATATCCCAATTCCCTCTTGACGTGATGCATGTGGTTGATTTGGGAGTTACGAAGAAATTGTTAAATTTAATAGTGAAAAAATTAACACCAGCAAATAAAAAAGAATTTTCAAACAAACTTGAAGCTTTATCTTCATGCGTTCCAAAAGAATTTGGAAGAAACCCGCGGCGGTTGCATGAGCTTTGTCGTTGGAAGGCTATAGAGTACCGACAATTCATCCTTTATACTGGAGTTGCCATTTTAAAAGACTTTCTCGATGACAATTGTTACTACCATTTTTTACTACTTCACTGTGCATACTAGACATATACGCCGACAGTGTTTCCGGCGGCGGCGGCGCTATTCCAAAAAAAAATTCGGCGGCTTCGGCGACGCCGGAGCGCCTACCCCAAATCTACAAATCACAATCCTTATTCAAATCTTAATTTTATTTAGTTACCTTAATAGCGCTGGCTGAATGGAATAAATAAACTAATTTCCACCACAAATTGTTGAAACTTTTTTATTAACAGCAAAAAAACAATTGTTATATAAACTAAAATATAAAATAAAGACATTATTTAACTAATTTTTTTAAGCAATTCAGTATATGTAAAGTTGTAAAAGTCCGAACCTAAATTTGAAGCTTGTATTGAGAGGATTAAAGAAAAAAAATTTATTTTTTTTTTTTCTGATCCCGCGAAATACCGCCGAAATAGTTTTTTTTTATTGTAACCAGTTGATCAACTAGTTTACATGCATACCAGTTCACGTTTTCGCTGCAGGGTATATTTCAAAATATACATCATTACATACATACATGCACACATATACACGATTTCTGCAGTCATGCACATAAACGCCAAATATACATACATATGTATGTGTGTTTATCGTGCACCAAATACATAAACATATACATATATACATAGTATAAAGCTTTCATATGTTGTTCGCTTTCATTAAAACAAGCTTTTCGAAATTAGATCCAAGCAAATTTTTTCTGCGTGGAGCGTTTACAATCCCTGCAAAAGAAAAAAGTCGTTCTACAGGAGCAGAGGATGGAATCGGGGTGTTAAATTTAAGGAACATATTCCGCACAACACCATAGCTCTCTAGACTCTTGAGTGACTTATTTGGATCAAGCAAATACGTATCAAGCTGCCTTCGGACCTCATCCTGTTCAATAATTTCAGGGGCTGCTACTGTAAAAAAAGGTTAAAATATATTTCAATTTAAGGAAATAGTCTTACTATTTGCATCGTCGAACTCCAAAAATGTATCAGTTGGTTCTGGGGATTTTTCTGAATCTGTATTTTGGCTGTCACTTTTCACAAAAAACTTAGCAGCCTGCAATTGTGAAGTATTTGTACCCATATGGACCCAAACGGGATTGCCGAAAATTGTTAAGATCGGACCACTATAACCTATACCTCCCCTACAACCGATTGTTCAGATATACACATTTTGGTGTAGAACTCCTCCATTTTAACAGTTAACGGCGTGAAATTTTGAAGTATTTGTACCCATATGGGCCCAAACAGGGTTAGCGAAAATTGTCAAGATCGGACCACTATAACATATAGCTCCCCTACAACCGATTGTTCAGATATGGACATTTTGGTGTATAACTCCTCCATTTTAACATCTAACGGCGTGAAATTTTGAAGTATTTGTACCCATATGGGCCCAAATGGGATTACCGAAAATTGTTAAGATCGGACCACTATAACCTATAGCTCCCCTACAACCGATTGTTCAGATATGGACATTTTGGTGTATAACTCCTCCATTTTGACAGCTAACGGCGTGAAATTTTTAAGTATTTGTACCCATATGGGCCCAAACGGGGTTACCGAAAATTGTCAAGATCGGACCATTACAACATATAGCTCCCATACAACCGATTGTTCAGATATGGACATTTTGGTGTATAACTCCTCCATTTAAATAGCCAAGACACAATTTTTTCTAATAAATCTTTCCATAAATAACCCACAGAATTAAAATTATAAATTAAACTTAATCCGGCTATGTACATACATAGGTAACTTTACATTTCCCCACTCATGAAAGGTATGAAGTCTTCGGTACGGCCGAAGACAGCCGCGCTTTTACTTGTTTTATCATCAGGTGTGTCCTAAATATTTCCCTTTATAATAAAACGATACAATATTTCGCGTTATTTCTGCCTCAAAAATTCAAAAAATCGTGCGAACGTAACGTCCGCACCGCCCAGGAAATGCCCACATACATACATATGTACATGCATAGATATACGAGCAAAATGAGACATATTTCTTCTCAGAGCAAAAATGAACTATTCACATGTATGTAAGTATTGTGGCGAATATAATCGGTTCCACTCTCACATCACTAAATGACTGAACACATCTCTAAAGAAACTGCCAGAACTAGAAGAAGAGACCAGATAATTTCCAGTGTTGCCAGAATTTTCCAGATTGCGTTTGACAGACTATATAAGGCGGCGAGCAGGCGCTCCGCAGTCAGTCGTAACTTAACCGTATAAGTGTTAACATCAAGTCAAGTAAAACAAGTGTAGACTTTTTAGTCGTGAAATAAAGCGGTGTGAATTAAGAAGTAAATAAAGACTTTTATTTAACAATTCAGCGATACGAACCCGATAGAAATAATCGAGCTATCGACAAATACGTAACAATTGGTGTCAGAATTGGAATTGTTAAATAAATTCCAGGACCAAGGATAACGAAGCAAGGATAACGAATCAAGGATAACGAAACAAGGATAACGAGACAAGGATAACGAAATAAGGATAATGGCAAAGTTAAACGAACTGAAAATCCAAGCGCTTAAAAGGGAGTTAGAAAAGAGAAACCTGAGTACAAATGGCAATAAAATTGAACTACAGGCAAGGTTAAGAGTAGCTATGGAAGCATATAACATTAATGTAGATGAGTTTGCTTTCAACGATGATGTGGAAGAAGTCCAAAAGGAAGAAACCCAGAAGGAAGAGGCTCCACAGTCAGTAGCAAACGTAGACATGAATTCGATATTGGCTGTACTGGCACAGATGTCAGCAAAAATGGAATCACAACAATCATTACTTTCAGAAGAGGTGTCCAGTATTGCAACTCAGTTGGGAGCGCAAGAAAAACGCATATCCCCACAATTAAAATCACAGGATGCAAAAATTACACAGGTTGAGGAAAGACAAGATAAAATTGAGGATAATGTAAAAAAGTTGGAAGCCCGTCTTCAGGAGACCAATATAAGTCGTCCAATCGCTTCAACTGCTACACAGAAGATAAAACCTCCGTCGTTTGATGGAAGTGGTCCATTTCAAGTATTCAAGCTACAGTTTGAGAAAACGGCAGTTGTAAATAATTGGAGTGCGGAGGACAAAGTCGCTGCCCTGTTCGTAGCATTGAAAGGACCAGCTGCAGAAATATTACAGACTGTTAGCGAGGGCGAAAGGAACAGCTATGACGCAATTATGGGTGCCGTTGAAAGACGTTATGGTAGCGAGCACAGGAAGCAGATATACCAAATGGAGTTGCAGAATCGCTTCCAGAAACCAAATGAGACATTACAAGAATTTTCTTCTGAGATTGAGAGGCTAGCTCATCTGGCAAACGCAGGAGCACCTCAAGAATTCATCGAAAGAATGAAAATTCAAAGCTTCATCAATGGAATACGAGATATTGAAACGAAGCGGGCTACCTATGCAAATCCAAAAGGAACTTTTGCTGAAACGGTATCATATGCCTTGACGCAGGAAACAGCATCTCTATTGAGCAAGCCCACCTACAAGGCTCATCGTGTGGAAGTGGAAACGCCTGACTTACTAAGCAAAATATGGGAGGCGTTGAATGAAATGCAGAAAAAGAGGAATAGAGCTGTGAAATGCTTCAGATGCAGGAAAACAGGACACATAGCACGTCATTGTAGCAAGGGCTCCAGTAATTTCAGCACTGTGGACAAGCGAAAGCTCAAGGTTGACCGGCATGGGCAAATGTCCAAATTAATAGATCGCCAGAAAGGAACCATACAAGGAAATACTGATGCCGTATTGCGAAAACCATGTAACCTCGAACGAAAGAATTCCTCCAGAGCTGAGCGGAAGGAAGTAGTCGTAAATGTTCGGCGAATGACAATAACATCCACAGACGAATGGGATGCGGAACAATTAAGGAAGTGTCAGCTAGAAGATCCAGATCTGGCACGTGTAATAATCGGTTTGGAGCAAAATGAACGACCATCAAAAGAAGAGATGTCAGCAGAGAGTCCTGTTGCCAAATCATATTGGGCACAGTGGAATAGTTTGCAATTGGTAAATGGTTGTCTACATCGTGTTTGGGAGAGTGAAGATGGTCAAAGTTCTAAAACATTGATAGTTGTTCCAAGGAAAAGAATACCGGATGTGCTAAATGAACTACACAATGGTCCAAGTGGAGGTCATCTTGGAGTAACAAAGACGGTAGAGAAAATCAAGAAGAGGTTTTATTGGGTCGGCTGCCGTCAGACAGTTGTTGAGTGGATTGCGAACTGCGATGTGTGCATAAAGGCTAAGGATCCCAAATCCAGGAGTCATGGGCTGATGAAACAATACAACTCAGGAGCACCATTTGAGAGAATTGCCATGGATGTAGCTGGGCCATTTCCTGCTAGCAAACTTGGAAACAAATATGTACTGGTGGTAATGGATTACTTCAGCAAATGGCCGGAGGTGTACCCGATTCCAAATCAAGAAGCAGAAACTATAGCCGAAGTATTCACCAACAATTGGGTGGCGAGATATGGTGCACCTATAGAGCTACATTCTGACCAAGGAAGGAACTTCGAATCAGTTGTGTTCCAGGAGATGTGGAAGACACTGGGTATTAGGAAAACCCGAACAACTGCGTTGCATCCACAATCAGACGGCATGGTAGAAAGATTTAACAGAACATTAGAGGAACATCTACGAAAAATGGTGGACAAGTTCCAGAGAGATTGGGACACTCATATTCCTCTGTTCCTGTTGGCATATCGATCGGCCGTACACGATACAACAGGTCAGACTCCTGCAAAAGTAATCTTTGGTAGTGATCTTCGATTACCAGCTGACTTGAAATTCGGGATAAATGCCGATACAGGAATAAATACCAGACAATCTAACAACGTTCTGGAAGAGGAAATGAGAGAAATACATGAACTTGTAAGACAACGAACAAAGATCATGAGTGACAAGATGAAGGCCAGATACGACAAGGCGATGAACTCAGAAGGTTTTGTTGAGGGAGATCTAGTTTTGCTATACAACCCGCAGCGAAAGAAAGGTTTGTCCCCGAAATTTCAGTGTACTTGGGAAGGGCCATACAAAGTGATTAAACGGCTCAACGATGTTGTGTATCGCATACAAACGATTGGAAGACCGAGGAATAAAATGAAGGTGGTTTTATCTGGAAAGGCTAGCAGCATTTGGAACGAGTAATGTGTCAGATCGCGACGATCAGACTTAGGTGGAGGGCAGTGTGGCGAATATAATCGGTTCCACTCTCACATCACTAAATGACTGAACACATCTCTAAAGAAACTGCCAGAACTAGAAGAAGAGACCAGATAATTTCCAGTGTTGCCAGAATTTTCCAGATTGCGTTTGACAGACTATATAAGGCGGCGAGCAGGCGCTCCGCAGTCAGTCGTAACTTAACCGTATAAGTGTTAACATCAAGTCAAGTAAAACAAGTGTAGACTTTTTAGTCGTGAAATAAAGCGGTGTGAATTAAGAAGTAAATAAAGACTTTTATTTAACAATTCAGCGATACGAACCCGATAGAAATAATCGAGCTATCGACAAATACGTAACAGTATGTATATGCATTTCGATATACAAACTTAGTGATTCTACACATATAGTGGAATCAATGATTTTTCCACTATTTCGTGATTTAGTGGGAACAAGTTTTCAGTCACTAATTGAAAATTAGTGGAAATTTTTCAAGCCCCAATCCCACTAAGCTGGGATTTGAAGCCCTATCCACTACCACTAATATTTTTAGTGGTAGTGGAAAAAGTTTCAACTTCCACTCACGTTAGTTGTTTGGAAAATTTTCAAGCCCCACTATCGCGACGGTAGTGGTAGTTAATGGCGTAGTGGTGACACGGATTAGTTAACTACGCCCATGTGTGCTCAACATAAGCTTCAAATTTAGGAGCGGACTTTTACAACTTTTTTTTTCGTATGGGAACCAACCCTATCTAATGTATATACAGTGTTGGAAAAAATAATAGGGACAAAATTTTGCAATTCTCCATTTATTTCATTTTAAGACCAAATAATAATTACCATAATATAATGCTTTGCACGGAGAGGACAGGCTTCCATGACTCTGGGGTAGTTTTTGTATAATAATTTAATTTTTATGAATGAAAATAATGAAATGTATAATTTAAGTTGGAAATAATAATAGGGACAAACTTTAAATTCGATTGTTTTTTTTTTCAAATAAACTACAATATTACTGCTGCAGCTAGATTTAAACTAAAGTTTAGTTGAAGCTCCTTTATTTTTTATAACTTCCTTATTTCTTCGTGGCATAGGGTTGACCAAATCAGCGCAATTTGCAACTGGTATTAAGTACCAAGCTTCTTTAATTTTTTTCCATAACTCTTGCTTATTTTTCCATTTTTGGGCCCCCATCGTCTTCTTTAATAATCCCTATAGGGCTGAGGTTCGACGACTGTGAGGGCTACTCAAAGCAGCAACTATCTTACGTTCAAACCATGAGTTTTCCATTCTGGAGGCATGTTTGGGATCATTTTCATGCATAAATCGCCATCGAATGATATCAAGGAGGGTTTAAATTATTCAATTTTGAGTAGAACAATTAGCAACAGA
This sequence comes from Urophora cardui, assembly GCA_960531455.1. Lineage (NCBI taxonomy): Eukaryota > Metazoa > Arthropoda > Insecta > Diptera > Tephritidae > Urophora > Urophora cardui. The sequence goes on along the minus strand of OY482671.1, from coordinate 69,626,746 downwards.
CCTCGAGAAGTAGGACTAAATGGAAGAGATCCCAGAACCCAGAAAAGTTCCGTAAATGAGAAAAAATTATGTAAGCCATGGCTGTTCCTTACTTTACTAGCCTCAGTCCGAAAGAATTTAAGCTACTGGAAAATTTTCAACGAAATTCACAGAGAACGTTTCAATAATCCACTATAATGGTATTTGTCTACACCTTTTCCCGTTTAAGTTCAGAAAGTTACAATTGAAAATTTTCCAGTAGCTTATGGCGTTTTATTTTCTCGAAATAATGTTGCCCTGTTTGATTTTCTTAGCCATTTTGTAATTTGGTCTGGTCCTTTCACCAAATATTGACGTCTAAGGCACTCTGCACACGAGGCGTATCGTCATAGACGCGTACCAGACATTTCATGTAGCGTCGATTTCCCTACGCCTCAAGATCTGCACACGAAGCGACATAAAACTTCGCTGCACAAAACAAACAAACAAATTAATAATACGGTATTTGCTTTAAATTTCGAAGCTTTAAATAGAAAAGATGAAAAATTTTATGGAATCTTCCATTTTCTTTAATTATACACAAATTTTTTCCGATTTTTTCCACAAATTTTACTGCTTTTATAAATTTCACCATGTGGAAAAATGTAAACAAACGTCTTCTTCTTCCTGTTTTCTAAGCGTAGTACGCCTAGCTACCAGCACTGCTTTACGCCAAGCGACATGTAGCCAGCATACTTTGACGAATGCATGAAGCTGACGACTCGTGTGCAGCCTTCAATTGAAATATACGTGCGCGACATCAAAGCGTACAGCTTTCGTCTGTAGTATCTAATACGCGTCTAAAAGAGTACGCTCCGTGTGCAGAGTGCCTAACTAAGTAAGAGGGCACCCTTATCTACAAATTCAGCCATTTTATAGAAAGTCAGGATACGTAATTCGATAATTGGGATATAGGAGGGAAACATTTTTTCGTAGAAAAGAAAAAGCCATTAAATTCTTTAGGACTGAGGCTAGTAAAGTAGGGAACAGCCAAAGTTTTTGTTAATAACTTTTAACGGGCAAAAAATAAAACATTTACGCATTCAGGTTCGTGTTCCTGAGGTCAAAACACGTCGATTGGTTCCTTTTTTTTAATCTTTAAGAACTTTTGCAGTTAGCAAAAGTAGGAAAATATGTACACATCTCGCTCCATACGGGTATGGCGCGCCAGCGCACGCCGCCGCGCCGATATGCCGATTTCATGGATTATGGCGGCGGCGGCCGATTATGAAGGTAATCGGCGCGGCGGCGGCGGCGTCAATCGGCGGCGTATATGTCTAGTGCATACCGACTATTGAACATGAGCTCCAAATATCAAAAGAACTTCGTGTGCATTCAATCGATGCTTAGTGATTTTGTGAAATATTTCAAAAGTATTTGCGGCAACGACACGTTAACATACAATGTGCACAACTTATTGCATTTATGTGAAAGCGCAAGAACCACTGGTCACATTATAAACTTTTCTGCCTATCGCTTTGAGAACTTTATGCGAGAAATAAAGCAGTAAGGAAACCAACACAAATTTTGCAACAGCTAAAGAACAAGTACTACTTGCGTCCAATTAAAAAATGCAGCAAAAAAATTAGATGCAATACGAAAAAAGGTGTAATTGTCAATATAAATAATGACGAAATGTACATAAGCGACCTTCCTCCCAACAATTTTTGTGTGGTGGAAGGAATTCCAGATATAAATGAGAAAATAGCCATGGGTAATGGCGCAATTTTTTTGGCGCTGATACAATAACTCCAGCGCCAATCGTGGCGCCAACTCACGGTACTGGCGCAATAACACCTTTAGCGCAATTTTCATGGAATAATCGGTAAATAACATTTTTTCGCTTGTTACTGTTTAGCATCCCTGTTTTATTTCTTTTGGCGCAATTCTGCTTACATATACGAGGGCACAATTAATTTTAATTTTCTTAATTATTTGGAAATATATTCCGTATATTTGTGAAAATATGCTGGAAATTAGAGTCACTTAGATCACTATCAAGCATACAAAATTGGGTAATTATCTAGTTTACGTTCCAACGGCTAAAACTCGTCAATTTTTAACATGCGGGATATTAATGGACACGTTTCGATCTCATCAGCACGAATCAGAAGGCGGAGCTTAACTTTTTTATTTCAATAAAAAGTTATTAACAAAAAAAGTTTTCATTTTTCGATTGCTTTATTACACCCACATGAACACGCAAATTCAATCTATTTTTTTACCATTTGGTAATACATTCTTTATATTTACCATTTGACGCCCAAAATGTGCTAATATGTTGCAAATAAATATAATATTTTAGTTAAACCCAAAGTACAAGTAAAGAAACTACGCCAATTTCATCAATATAGTGCGTAGCGTTGCTAACTAACTTTGTGACAGTTCAATTATCGCTCGAAAAAAGTGAAAGAATCTCAATTGTTTACTTTGATTTTATTAAAAAATAGTATTTATTTGCAACATATTAAATAATGTTGTGTGTGATGTAGTAAATACGAAGAATGTATTATCCCATGGTAAAGAAATAATCTGAATTTGTGTGTTCATGTGTGTATAATGAGCAAGCAAAAAATGATAATGTTTTTTGTTAATAACTTCTTATTGAAATAAAAAAGTTAAGCTCCGCCCTCTGATTCGTGTCCCTGAGATCGAAATGCGTCGATTGATACCCCTCTTTTCAAAGAAGGGACTATTTTTGTCGTTGCACCGTAAGCTAGATAATTACCCATAATTGGGACGGTGTCATACGTATACATATACTATGGTGCTGTTATTGGCGTTGTGGTTGCGCCATTTTACACTAGCGCTATATTGGAGCCGGTGCTGGTGTTAGCGCACGAAATTGAGTTGGTTTCATATTGCAATATTGAGATGGCGCAATATTGAGTTGGCGCTATGTTGAGTTGGCCCATTTTCCAAATAGGAGTTAGCGCATTAACGCCAGGGTTGGCGTTAGCGGAATTGCGCGGCGCAGCGCAGTGTTACCCATGCCTAAGGCAGATGCTACATTATCAATATATATTGACGAAATCCGTGGATCGCGATTCATATTGACAGTGTAGCATCAAAGAACGTAAATCTATAAGAAGGGAAAATTCGCTACTTGAAAAGTATACCGAATAGGCCTTCTCGTTGTAGTGACGCGCAAACCAGGAGTTGTTTTGAACCCATATTCGCGACAAATTCACAATTCTATTCCTTTATGTGCCTCGATTCTATTCCTATTCATTTGCACGTACATAAATATGTATGTACATATATGTACCAACGCAAAAATATATATACATACATACATACATATATGCACATTCAAATCAACCACCAAAAACCATAATGAAAAGGACAAACAAGTGTAAAATACTACAAGCGGTTCATTCATAAAAATAGAAATGTCGCAACAAAGCATAAAAGTGACAACAGAGCCTTTGGACAGATCAAGATTTTTATAAAATTCTAAAATTTGAAGTCGGGCTCATGGGTAAAAAATGGAGACTTCATCCGATGAGCTGACTTCTTCCTCTTCTTCAAAATACACACGCACACTAGCCTTTTGTTTTTGTTTTCGTATCGATAGCTGTCAAATTCCTTTGCACTCATGTTTCCATGACATTTCATATTTGACTTGCGTTCTCCTTCCTAATTGTTTCATTTTCCGCCATCCATCAATGTGGTAGTTTCTTGTTCATGTACGAAGACATCTTTATTTCATCTGTATTTGTGTCACAAGTTGTCGCTTAAAGTGCAAAACAGCATATCAGTCTACTGTACGTATGCGTGCTTTCAAACGACGATGGTATGAAAATATACCCAGTAAACATTTATCTTTGAAATTAATGTGAATATATATTTTTCCAATATTTATTGTACCTTAATTGGGGCAGAAATCCATTCGAAAACAAGTGCATATTTTCTATATGATCATCATCTTTGTTTTCCAGTAAAGAAATCCTCTGATGTTAATATAAATTCAATTATGAATTACCTACTGTTTCAAAAAATGGTTTGAATTATTTTAAATTTTCTTCCACTCTTGTCAAGCCTTGAGCAAATTTTATGATAACAAAATTATGTAGGTACATATTTTGGGTAACCTAAAAATTATAACTTTTTCCAAGGTGAGCAAAATATGTATCACCTTCGTGCACCTGGGTATGCCAAATGCTGTGAGTCTACCGCTGTCTTCATATGCAGTAGTTTGCATGTACATACTCAATAAAAATCAGATCAAAATATGTCAAACTATGTTAGTTCTCAAATGCATCACAAGTTGAGAATTAAGGAAAATGTTTATGGGGTATACATATGGATAGATATGTATAGATAGATGTGTATGAAGACCTGTAGCGTCCTTGTAGGGAAATGAATAAATAGTGAACAGATGTAAAACTGTAGAATTTGCAAAAATTGTTAACCAGTTCTGAACTATCGAATAGGTAATCCAGCGGTGGATACGTGTTATATTCACCAGTTGCTAAAATGCAATTTGCATGACGCAAAAGAGATTGTGCTCGCACTAGTAGTGTCGAAAAATGATCTAGCTGCTCCCTAGTTATGAACTAGAGATTTTCCCAACAGGGGTCATGGGCATCGTGTTTCTTTCATTTCATTTCTTTCTGCCTCCATTTATTCCTCCATATACTTCTTTCTATTTCGCGGAGACGAAAAATAGTGCGAGGCAACTCCTGGATTGCCGGTCATGCACAATCACTCGCTCGACTAAGTTCCACTTGCGAATTTTCCCTTCTTATAGATTTACGTTCTTTGGTAGCATCGAGTATTGATGGATCGCGAATTTTTAGAAATTTTGAAATCCGTCATCTGGATCGCAATATTGGCAATAAACGAATTGAAAGTGAAAGTGGGAAAAGGACGGAAGTAAAGTATTTTGAATCTCAGAGCGAGAAAAATATCGCAATATTCATATTGAACGTGTAGCACCAGTTTGAAATCCATCAAACCATCAATATGAATCGCGATTCAAATATCGCGATTCATATTGACAGTGTAGCATTTGCCTAATAGCTAGTGCTGGAAAACCATCGATAATGGCCCCATCGATAGGTTTAAAGGCAACTATCGATAGTATCGATGGTTTAATATATTTACGTAATTGGACCGTAAAGATGGGTATCCACATCATAAGAAATTGCTCAAGAAAAAATTGGCATTTATTTCTTAAGTAATTTTGACATTTGATTTTTTCTTCAAGAAATATATACAATCGTATATATTTCTTGGCAAAACCAGCGTTGCCAACCTCATTTTTGGTCAAAAATTGTAATAGATTTTCTTGTGAAGTGGATACTGCCTAAAGAAAATTTGACACAAGACAATTTCTTGACCATTTCTTAAGCGTTTTTTTATATGGAGTTTTAGCATTTCTTGTGATGTGGATACCCGGCTTTAAAGGGAATTGTGGTACTCAAATATTTAATGCACATACAAACACATATGTATGCATGTATGTACTTACGTTCCCATATTTATTAGAAAAATATAAACTTTCATTAGAAACATTATAAAATTAATTAAAAACCAAAGTTTGTTATGGTACGCGTTTGATCTCGATTACGATCTACAATCGAGTGGAGCAGCAATGCATGGCGGTCGGCATGATCTAGGGTTGCACTGTGGCTAGTCATTGTCGGCTGGGCGGGGTTCTTGCCTACATTGCTGTCCTGCGCCATAAACAGAAAAAAATTCATATCATGCCTTTTCAAACCAAAACGAGTAAAATCACACTAAAACAACATCCGGTTTAGCCGGATGCCACGGACGGACCGTTGAAAAATTCGAAAATTCAAAATAACCCGAAAAATCCAAATTCAAGAGGCCAGGCATCAGTTAAATTTAAACAAATGCGAACCGAGGGAAAATGTCGTTAAAAATATGAATTTTGAATGTACGTTAAAGTCAGACGGACGTTAGCAAAACATTTGAACCAAAATTTAAATCGGACGGAAATACTGACATCAACGGAAAAATTTGAAAATAGATAATCGGACGTTATATTTAAATAATCGCGGACGGAAGAGAAAAGATTTAGAAATTTAAATTTGAATATACGTTGAAATCGATGTCAAAGTGGATTTGAATTTGAATATACATATATATCGCGAGAAAAAAAAATCGTTAACTTTGAATTTAAATTTGAATCAACCTGAAGGACCGGTTATTGACAAGCATCTGAAAATACATAAAAGAAGCTGAAATTTAAAATATATGAACAACAAAAAAAAGTTAAAGGCCGAACTCACAAGGGGGTGGCGTTGCTGATGTTGTTGCAGCGCCGGTGCGTTTTTGTCCCACCCTAATCCATGCTCACTGTCGCACCCGGGTATCAGTGACCCCTTACCTGTGGTGCGCCGCTGGTGTTGTTGCAGCGCTGGTGCTTTTTGGCCCACCCTCATCCATGGTCATCAGTGCACCTATATTTCGATGACCCCGTAATTATTATGCGCCGCTGGTGTTGTTGCAGCGTCGGTGCTTATCGGCCCACCCTCATCCATGGTCATCAATGCACCTATGTTTTGATGACCCCGTTATTATTATGCGCTGCTGGTGTGGTTGCAGCGTCGGTGCTTATCGACCCACCCTCATCCATGGTCATCAATGCACTTATGTTTTGATGACCCCGTAATTATTATGCGCCGCTGTTGTTGTTGCAGCGTCGGTGCTTATCGGCCCACCCTCATCCATGGTCATCAGTGCACCTATGTTTTGATGACCCCGTACCTGTGGTGCGCCGCTGATGTTGTTGCAGCGCTGGTGCTTTTCGAGCCCACCCTCATCCATGGTCATCAGTGCACCTATATTTCGATGACCCCGTTATTATTATGCGCTGCTGGTGTTGTTGCAGCGTCGGTGCTTATCGACCCACCCTCATCCATGGTCATCAGTGCACTTATGTTTTGATGACCCCGTAATTATTATGCGCCGCTGGTGTTGTTGCAGCGTCGGTGCTTATCGGCCCACCCTCATCCATGGTCATCAGTGCACCTATGTTTTGATGACCCCGTACCTGTGGTGCGCCGCTGATGTTGTTGCAGCGCTGGTGCTTTTCGAGCCCACCCTCATGCATGGTCATCAGTGCACCTATATTTCGATGACCCCGTACCTGAAATCCCTATGCCTTTTTAAATTAGGGTGGTCAACATTCCCATTTTTAAATCAACAATTTTATTTACAATTCATTTGTAAAGTTCATCAAAAATACATAGTAAATTCTTAGTCTACGCGAGCCTGCTAGGAATTAATTTACAAAGAAAATGGAATGCCATACATACATGTACATAATAGCCACATAGGACCAAAATTATCTTAAGGCACATATGTATATATGTAGATATATTAAAATTATTTTAGAAAGGTCTGTTATACTCAGCTTATATTTATGCTCACTCGTTGCGGCGTTATTTCAAAATTAAATCGATACAAATCTTATTTTAAATTAGACTAATTAGATTAAACTGAATGCTAAATGCAAGAAGAGGGAAATGTATTGGAAAGGATTTATTTCCTCTCTCCAGGACAAGATATACAAGTATATAATAAAAAAGAAAAGGAAAAGGGAGTTGGGTACGGGAACTTTTCTGTTAATGGTTTATATGTAATGTTATTGGCGGCCTATATGTACATATTATCTTTGTGGTTTATTTTATCCGGTTCTTTAATTCACTCTGAGCTGGTAACGTTTCCCTAGACAACCTCTTCACCTTATTTCACTTAACAACAGCAACCAGTTGTATGTGCTTTACAAAAAAAAAAATTTACTATTATTTTTTTTTTCCCCTTCTTTTCTACAAGAAAATAAAGCAATAAATTTCAGCAAAAAAAAACCTTACATAAGTACGCCCCTTTGTCTTCACTCACCACCCGTCGCGGTGCACCTTTGGTGGTGGTGTCACCGATTTGCTGTTGTTGTTGTGCCAAACCCAATCTGCTGTTGTTGTTGCGGTGGCAAAATTTTACGGCTGGTTGTTGTTGCGCCAAATCCAATTTGCTGTTGTTGTTGCGGTGGCAAAATTTTACGGCTGGTTGTTGTTGTTGCGCCAAATCCAATTTGCTGTTGTTGTTGCGGTGGCAAAATTTTACGCCGTTTGTTGTTGTTGCGCCAAATCCAATTTGCTGTTGTTGTTGCGGTGGCAAAATTTTACGGCTGTTTGTTGTTGTTGCGCCAAATCCAATTTGCTGTTGTTGTTGCGGTGGCTATTGGTGTTGGTCTTGCTGTTGCTGTATTTGCAATTGTAAACGCGGCAACACCGGCAACCGATAACGCTGTTGCTGCTGCTGCTGATAATAATCGTAATGTTGGCGAAAATGTTGCAAATAGCAAATTTGGCTGAGGTACTGTTGTTCAATAAAATGTTGTTGTTGTTGCTGCTGATGTTGCTGATATTGCCGGTTCAATTCATTGGCTGTTGCTACAGTAATTGTGGCTTTTGCTGACTCACCAGGAGCTGCTTTTGCTGTTGCATGTTCACTATTCATTTTCCTCACACCACACCAATTTTGCATGGTGAACATCTTTAATTTTAGTGGCAGAGCAATTTCATTGATTTTACATTTGTTGTCTTTTGATTTGAATTGCCATACATAATTCAAAATTTTAATTTATTTGTTTTTGCATAACATTCATAGTACTTTACTTTCTTTACATGTAATAGATATTAAGGCTTAAAATTGCGTTTTCATACTATCAATTGCAGATAAGCACAATCTGATTTTAATTGTCCTTATGTTGAATTTTCACTTCAACATATTTTAGCACTTTACACAAGCATTAAAAAAAATTCTTATTAGAATTAAAATAAAAGCTCAGACCTTTTCAACGAGAAAACATTCTCCACCGCCTTTTCCCAACTCTGGCGACCGCCGTACTGAAATTTTTCTGTTCAAGCGTGCCTTCCACCTTTTTATCCGTATTCATCTGGAAGAGTCCCGTTTCTTTTCGTATAGCCTGCAGTGGTGTAGTGACGTGTGCATAATAGTGGCGTGACTTTACGGTTACCCGAATGTCTATATCATGGTATGACGCTAGCAATAACACAAGCGAGATGGATTGCGGTTGCCATGACACACAAAAAAAAATTACCAAAACTTTCGGAATAAAATGCCTCAAGCATTTTTCCCATGAAACTATCTCAAAAAAGTCGATTTTATTCGTGCCCTAGTAAATTTGCTACTGTAAAATTCTATTAGTGTGCGTTGGGAATATTAATAGACATTGTTGTCTTACGCTCAAATTATAAAATTGGTAAGAGACAGGAAAATCTGATTAATGGAACAATAGTATAAATACGTGGTAAATAATTAATTAATTTTCTGTGAACTATGTAAATTTTAAAATTGTATAGAGCGCATAAGAACATTTGATAATATGCACATTTGAAAGTACTAAGTCACCGAATAACCATGTGTTACGTATTTTCACAATAAGAAGTGTTCATGGCAACCCTGGAGAACCAGTTTCTCCATCACCAATACATGGGCATATCCCGCCATTGGAACTATTGTCAAGGTTGGGATGGGAAATGTGAGTTAAGCTTTCCCCATGAAAGGCCTACTTATAGAGGTTGGCTCGAAAGCTTGCCTATTTGCAAATAAAAAAAAATTTACGTGCAATCTATATAGATTGAGATCTGGAAATTACAGCAAAACCATATAACCATCTAGAAGAATAAAAAGAAATCAATGTAAATTTCGGATACAATTACTTATTTAAAATTTGTTTAGACTCTTAGTTTAGGAAGAAAAGAATTAATTACAGGATTTAAAAAAAAGAAGAAAAAACAAAATGTTACAATTGAAATATCTGGTAACTGAATAGGAAAATAAAAAATCTTTATTATTGCCAGGACACCTACAGTGGTAAATGAAATTTAAACTAACAGGGAAATTGCTTTTGTCTAAAAAAAATTGTCAGCTGTTCCATGGAGACAACCTCATAAATCAACCTCGTTTTGCAGTGCAGCCACCTGTTACGCTAGCCCACAGCTCAAGCACACAAGGTCGACGTGAGAGGGAATCGCTCTTCTTCTTCCTGTTCTTGGCTTATGTCAACTTATCTTCTGTTGCTTTGATTTTACAAAATTGCATGCGTTGTTCTTAGAAATAAGTTGAATGCTAAGTTGTGTGCTCACTGGCTTTTACCCCGCTTTTGACATTTTGAAGCAAACCGTCTAACGCCAATCGCATATTCTCCCTCACATGCGACGACCTGTCTTGTTTGGGCCACGCGTCATCCATTCTTCTTCACCATGTCAGCACGTCGGCCATTATTAATTGGAAGTTGTTGGAAACTACTAAGAAGCTACTGAAATGGTGGTGCTGCCACACAGACAGAATTGAGCAACCGAAATTAACCCGTTTATGATCGATATCAGCATTGATATCGATAGCAAACCATAACAGACCTGCTTCGCTTCGAAGACCTGACGAGGGAACGAACAGGAAAAATGGTTTGCTTGCACGATTTTCGCGAGAATATTCAACTTGCATAGAAACGTGGGGCACGACTCACCCCCAGATAAGAGTCTCAAGTTCTACCACAGCCAGCCGGGCAACAGAAGCTCCATTAGGCAACAAAAAAAAGGTGGCTATCTAACCATGTAGAATCCAGTAAAGTGTATATGTAAATCCGTGATAATTTGAAAGTCAGATAAAAAAAAATTCATTGGTAGAAAAAACCAAAATGCGTAAGTCCGGTGTTGCGGTGGTTCTCTATTGGCTTAGGCCAGAGAAGCCTACCCCCCTAAGTGCCGATCTTGGTCGGTCTTAACAACCTGTCCCCCCCGGCTGATCCAACCCCGCACGCTGGACCCAGGACAGGCGGTCTTGAAAAAGACCCTTGGTCCGCTGGTTTCTCGCCCCCCGGAATGGGCTTTAAAAAAAAAATTAAATTATTTTGTTTCCTATTTTAAGGCTTCGCGGCCTTAGACATTTTTTTTACAGGAGAACGCGTCTAAACTCCGAATACAATCACCCTATGAGCTGGTCTATGGTCCCTAACCTCGCGAAGCTGGACAAAAAAAAACTTTAACAGGAAAATCATCAATACTCCGTTTGAACAGACATTTTTATATTGGAGAACTCGTCAAAACTCCGTAAGGTTAGGCATTTGATATAGGAGAACTCGCCAAAACTCCACGAAACTAGACATTTTAATTTGGGAGAACTCGTCAAAACTCCGTATAAGCAGACCAATTGGAATATGGACTGCTAGATGGTCCACGGTTCCCGGTGGGAGCGCTTGTGATCCACCTATTATTATAACTGCTCGGGGAGGATACTGGGCGAATTGTCCCCGACCGCCAAGACGCCTAGCAGAGTCTTATTGAGGACGGATATCAGAAGCATGGAATCGTCCTATTAATCTCCCTGTTAAGTCCTCTAAGTCATACAGTGCATTGCCCACTTTTCCACGAACTCGACACTTAAGATATTTTGGCAGGAATTTCGCGTTTATGCCCTGTTTGAAGTTACTCAAGGCAAAATTTTTTCTAAATACTTCCTGACCTTCTCTATAATTCACAAGCCCAGAGCGCTTATTGTAAACCTGCTTGACTCTATCATTTGCCTGCGCTAAGTTTTTACAGATTTCCTCGTTTGCGTCCGTTCAGTCGACTGCTGACACTTTTGGGACATTTAAACAAAATCGAACGTATGAGCGCTTCAAAAAAAACAAGGCACGCTTGAATGGTCGCATGAAATCTTAAGCAATTAACTGCCTAAATAAAATCACATTTGGTGTTAAAGTCCAAATGCAAATATTTATACAATTAACGAAATTTAAATCTCTATCTCTCGATTCAAAATTATGTCGTATCCAAAAGAAAATAACAAAACTTTGGTTTTTGTGTTTGATCAAGCTTTCAGCAAATATTTATAACGAATATTTGCTTTTTAAATCTCCATGTCGGTAAAAATTATGTCATATCCGATAAAGTAATAAAACTTCAGTTGTCGCGTTTGGTGGAAAAATCAAGCAAATCTTTGTAACAATTATCTTCGATTGTAAAAATTATCTTAAGTTTTGCTAACAATGTCGATTCAAAATGACTTCGCTTATATAAAAAAAATATTTGTATAAATAAACGTGTTCATGTACGTGAATATGTAAATGTAAAAAGATATACAATGCAAAATATATATACATGTTCGTTATTCAATCGGAATGCTGACCTCCCATTATAAAAGGCACAGGTTACAGAATAAAAAAAAATTATAAACCCCCTTGAAAAATAAAACACAAAAAAAAATTAAGACGGTGTGTGTTGGCTCCAGCGCACCAACCGCAATGCAGGGTTGCTCGGAAGCTAAATCCCTGAGACAGGCTGGCTAACTAGAAGATAGTTAACAATAACATAAAAAAAATTAAAATTTTTGCGAAATACTAACCTATCTCCGCCGCAATGAAAGGAACGGTTTGAATCCGCTATCCCCAGACTTGCGGAGATAGACAATACATCCTTCGGTCTCAGCTCAGCTCATCGCCATGAAGTGGTGCTAAATGTTCCAAGGCACCCAACTCAGGCTTGAGATAAACTGAGGCCTGCATCGCATAACAAAAGAAAAAGACAGAACAAAATAAATTTGCAAACTACCCTCCTAATCTCCGCCGCAATGAAAGGAACAGCTAGAGGCTGCTTTCCCCAGACTTGCGGAGATGAAAAGTACCAACTCAGGTCTCAGACCAACCCATCGCAATGAAAGTGGCGCTAAGTGCAACCAACTCAGACGCGGGATGGCTGAGGCCTAAATTGCAAAAAAAAATCACGAAAACAAAAAAAATAAAAGGACGAATTTTCCTCATGACCAACATCCTAGTCTCCGCCGCAATGAAAGGCACGGTTTGAAGCCGCTACCCCAGACTTGCGAAGAAGGATTTGCTAGCTTAGGATCCAGCTAACTCATCGCAATGAAGGCGGTGTTCGAATTACCACCCCAGACGCGAGATGATCTGGGCCCCAAAAGAAAAAAAATCCGATACACAAAACTGCACAAAATACATATTCGGCAAAAGTTTATAAAAATAAATACTGAATCTAGCGGACATGCCCATCGGACGACAGTGAAAACAAATTTAAATTACAAAAAAATAAGTGCGTTCAACACTGCCTCTCCGGGTGAAATGCAAAAGAAAAAAACAGACTAGGTGACGTAAAGTCTCGTGAAGCCTTGAGCCACTGACATCAATGACTCTCCAATCATCCCGATCAATCTCGTCATTCCGCCGCAACGCAGTGGCGGCTACTGAGGCTGCCAATCTGGGACTTGCGGAATAATGAAACCTCACTGAACGACCAGAAAACCACCGAAGCCAGTACCCCAGGGCACCACGTTGGGCGCCATCTGTTATGGAACAGCTTTCGATTATCGAGTACGATCTACGCTTTGTGGCGCCCTATGCCACCAACAGCGATGATCTCTTTGGACAACCTGATCAGTCTCACCATCTCGCCGCAACGCAGTGGCGGCGCAGGGCCTGCCCATCTGGGACTTGCGAGGTATTAAGACGTCACTGGCTGACCAAAAAGCCATCGAGTCAGCACGTTGGGCGCCATCTGTTATGGTACACGTTTGACCTCGATTACGATCTGCGCTTTGTGGCGCCCTATGCCACCAACAGCGATGATCTCTTTGGACAACCTGATCAGCCCCACCATCTCGCCGCAACGCAGTGGCGGCGCAGGGCCTGCCCATCTGGGACTTGCGAGATAGTAAGGCGTTATTTCAAAATTAAATCGATACAAATCTTATTTTAAATTAGACTAATTAGATTAAACTGAATGCTAAATGCAAGAAGAGGGAAATGTATTGGAAAGGATTTATTTCCTCTCTCCAGGACAAGATATACAAGTATATAATAAAAAAGAAAAGGAAAAGGGAGTTGGGTACGGGAACTTTTCTGTTAATGGTTTATATGTAATGTTATTTGCGGCCTATATGTACATATTATCTTTGTGGTTTATTTTATCCGGTTCTTTAATTCACTCTGAGCTGGTAACGTTTCCCTAGACAACCTCTTCACCTTATTTCACTTAACAACAGCAACCAGTTGTATGTGCTTTACAAAAAAAAAATTTTGCTATTATTTTTTTTCCCCTTCTTTTCTACAAGAAAATAAACCAATAAATTTCAGCAAAGGAAACCTTACATAAGTACGCCCCTTTGTCTTCACTCACCACACGTCGCGGTGCACCTTTGGTGGTGGTGTCACCGATTTGCTGTTGTTGTTGTGCCAAACCCAATTTGCTGTTGTTGTTGCGGTGGAAAAATTTTACGGCTGTTTGTTGTTGTTGTGCCAAACCCAATTTGCTGTTGTTGTTACGGTGGCAAAATTTTACGGCTGGTTGTTGTTGCGCCAAATCCAATTTGCTGTTGTTGTTGCGGTGGCAAAATTTTACGGCTGGTTGTTGTTGTTGCGCCAAATCCAATTTGCTGTTGTTGTTGCGGTGGCAAAATTTATGCCGTTTGTTGTTGTTGCGCCAAATCCAATTTGCTGTTGTTGTTGCGGTGGCAAAATTTTACGGCTGTTTGTTGTTGTTGCGCCAAATCCAATTTGCTGTTGTTGTTGCGGTGGCTATTGGTGTTGGTCTTGCTGTTGCTGTATTTGCAATTGTAAACGCGGCAACACCGGCAACCGATAACGCTGTTGCTGCTGCTGCTGATAATAATCGTAATGTTGGCGAAAATGTTGCAAATAGCAAATTTGGCTGAGGTACTGTTGTTCAATAAAATGTTGTTGTTGTTGCTGCTGATGTTGCTGATATTGCCGGTTCAATTCATTGGCTGTTGCTACAGTAATTGTGGCTTTTGCTGACTCACCAGGAGCTGCTTTTGCTGTTGCATGTTCACTATTCATTTTCCTCACACCACACCAATTTTGCATGGTGAACATCTTTAATTTTAGTGGCAGAGCAATTTCATTGATTTTACATTTGTTGTTGTCTTTTGATTTGAATTGCCATACATAATTCAAAATTTTAATTTATTTGTTTTTGCATAACATTCATAGTAGAGTAAGTGCGGGTAATGTGGAATACCCATTTTATTTTCCTCTGTAAAATCATGAATCTGCATGCAATTTAAAAGAAAATTTACTAATAAGATACTTGAAGTATTACGAACAAAGGAAGCATTAAGCAGTAGTCTTACAGCTGAGAGTTTCAGAGATATTTAAGAAAATATCTTAAAAGTCATAATCAACCTATTGAAAAAATTGGCGGGTAATGTGGTATACCATGTCGGGTAATGTGGTATAGTATACCACAGATCAATAGCTTCTATATTGCGAGTATGGCTATAATGTCCGTCAGCACAGGTTCAGATGCAGATGGTTTTCTAACCCTTAAAAAATAGCTTAACCATTCTGTGAAGATGGGAATCTGAACCAACTGACAAATGACAAGCCTAGTCCGAGTCAGGTAGAGCGTTCTTCATGAGAAGAGGATGGTGGTTATTACGCGGAAATATAAAACCGGAGGAACAAATCTGCCTCCTGCGCTCGTGCAAGTGATAATGGTTACAAGAGATTCTCGTTCAGCTGAAGTCATTATTCCAATTGTGGTTGATGGTTTTTCCTTTTCTAGCGAATATTTGGGGTTATTGCGAAGGCACTACTGATTTCTGGTTTCGTCCACGTTCCAAATATGAGTTGTTGAGAAATTATGTTTTGTGTATTCTTTTTCAAGTATTTTGAAAATTAGAGGTCGTCCCAGTTTAGTTTCTAATAGTTTGACGGTGGGTTTCTCACTCCTTGCCATACGCTGCAGTGTAGTACGAGGGAGACAGACTTTTTTGGAAGCCAATAGAATACCCATTTCCCGTCTCCTTATTGTTTGTATAGGTTTTTCATAACCTCTGCTCTCCATTTTCGTATTTCACCTTTTTTCGGCATGTTTTTAATTGAAATAGTTATTAGGTATACTATACCACTTTACCCGCATTTACCTATACCACAATAGCCGACATGGAGTTTTATCCCATTATTCTTAAATAACTAATTATACACAAATGTGCACAAAATATTGAAAATGCAGTTCACAGAAACAATAATCACTTATTAATTTCCAAGTGTTAAATGTAGTTTAAAATTATTGGTATTTCTGCAAAAAATCGGTTTGTCTGAGCAAAAAAAAAAGTCAATCGCAATACCGCGCACTTTTACAACTGACTCACAGCATCGCGTACAAAGAACAAGTTCAATCCTGCTTTACTATTTTTCTGCGAACGCCGATCTCTTTAGATAGGTCCCATTATTTTCACGTTCATACTTTACGAGAAAAGCAGGTGTACCACATTACCCGCCTATACCACATTACCCGCACTTACTCTACTTTACTTTCTTTACATGTAATGGATATTAAGGCTTAAAATTGCGTTTTCATACTATCAATTGCAGATAAGCACAATCTGATTTTAATTGTCTTTATGTTGAATTTTCACTTCAACATATTTTAGCACTTTACACAAGCATTAAAAAAATTCTTATTAGAATTAAAATAAAAGCTCAGACCTTTTCAACGAGAAAACATTCTCCACCGCCTTTTCCCAACTCTGGCGACCGCCGTACTGAAATTTTTCTGTTCAAGCGTGCCTTCCACCTTTTTATCCGTATTCATCTGGAAGAGTCCCGTTTCTTTTCGTATAGCCTGCAGTGGTGTAGTGACGTGTGCATAATAGTGGCGTGACTTTACGGTTACCCGAATGTCTATATCATGGTATGACGCTAGCAATAACACAAGCGAGATGGATTGCGGTTGCCATGACACACAAAAAAAATTACCAAAACTTTCGGAATAAAATGCCTCAAGCATTTTTCCCATGAAACTATCTCAAAAAAGTCGATTTTATTCGTGCCCTAGTAAATTTGCTACTGTAAAATTCTATTAGTGTGCGTTGGGAATATTAATAGACATTGTGGTCTTACGCTCAAATTATAAAATTGGTAAGAGACAGGAAAATCTGATTAATGGAACAATAGTATAAATACGTGGTAAATAATTAATTAATTTTCTGTGAACTTGTAAATTTTAAAATTGTATAGAGCGCATAAGAACATTTGATAATATGCACATTTGAAAGTACTAAGTCACCGAATAACCATGTGTTACGTATTTTCACAATAAGAAGTGTTCATGGCAACCCTGGAGAACCAGTTTCTCCATCACCAATACATGGGCATATCCCGCCATTGGAACTATTGTCAAGGTTGGGATGGGAAATTTGAGTTAAGCTTTCGCCATGAAAGGCCTACTTATAGAGGTTGGCTCGAAAGCTTGCCTATTTACAAATAAAAAAAATTTACGTGCAATCTATATAGATTGAGATCTGGAAATTACAGCAAAACCATATAACCATCTAGAAGAATAAAAAGAAATCAATGTAAATTTCGGATACAATTACTTATTTAAAATTTGTTTAGACTCTTAGTTTAGGAAGAAAAGAATTAATTACAGGATTTAAAAAAAGAAGAAAAAACAAAATGTTACAATTGAAATATCTGGTAACTGAATAGGAAAATAAAAAATCTTTATTATTGCCAGGACACCTACAGTGGTAAATGAAATTTAAACTAACAGGGAAATTGCTTTTGTCTAAAAAAAATTGTCAGCTGTTCCATGGAGACAACCTCATAAATCAACCTCGTTTTGCAGTGCAGCCACCTGTTACGCTAGCCCACAGCTCAAGCACACAAGGTCGACGTGAGAGGGAATCGCTCTTCTTCTTCCTGTTCTTGGCTTATGTCAACTTATCTTCTGTTGCTTTGATTTTACAAAATTGCATGCGTTGTTCTTAGAAATAAGTTGAATGCTAAGTTGTGTGCTCACTGGCTTTTACCCCGCTTTTGACATTTTGAAGCAAACCGTCTAACGCCAATCGCATATTCTCCCTCACATGCGACGACCTGTCTTGTTTGGGCCACGCGTCATCCATTCTTCTTCACCATGTCAGCACGTCGGCCATTATTAATTGGAAGTTGTTGGAAACTACTAAGAAGCTACTGAAATGGTGGTGCTGCCACACAGACAGAATTGAGCAACCGAAATTAACCCGTTTATGATCGATATCAGCATTGATATCGATAGCAAACCATAACAAGTTTATGTAAAAAGTTCAATACAAAAAATAAATCAAAGTAAGAATACTACATACACACATCTGTACATATACAGTTGTCCACAAAATAGGAGAAGAGCCGAAATCAAAACCTAAATTGCTCAATTCTCAATAAAAAAAAAATAAAATAAAGTTTTTTCATAAAATTATTCACTAATCTTTTATTTACATATTCACAGCGCACATATTCCAATCAAGTACCTTGAAAATTATAAATCTCAGTTTTTTTGATTAAATTTTTTAAAAGACGTTGGAGTTATGTACCAAGTAAAATACTATCGATGGTTAAAAAAAACCATCGATGATCGCTATTGCATCGGCCCCATCGATAGTATCGATAGTTCAATCGATGGTTTTCCAGCACTACTAATAGCTAGACTTTTTTCTCGCTCACATCCTCTGAATCAGAGATGTGATACGTAGGGAAAATTCCCTACATGTAGGGATTTTAGTCGTAAAAAGTGACCGTAGGGAAAGAAGGACAGATTTTTATAAAATAGCTAAATGTAGGGATTTTTCGTCAGTGAAATCAAAATTTCAATTCAACTTTTTTTCACTTCAACACTGACTGTCGATCTGAATAATGAAAATGCTGCGAAGACGAGTTAAATCGCGTACCCTTCAATGACGTAATAGGACAGGGAATACCGTATAGTGACACGATACTTTTAATCAGGGCATCGGAGCAAAAGATTTTTTTGCTCTGGCTACGCTCTTAGCTCCGAATTTTTTTTTCCCTTACGACCAACTAGATGGTATTTTGTTGGTATTTCGTTTCGCTTTTTCAATATAGGTTGCTCGCTTACACCAACGCAAAACTGTATTTGACCATCTCCTTCACACAAACAACCTTGTAGAATACCAGAAAAAACGTAGTGTCATATGGGCTAAAGCAAAGTATTTGACGCAATAACTTTGTTTTATTATTTTTTAGAGAAATGCTGTACCTATGATAGTATCAATGAAATGTTTCGTTTCCTTACATATTTATATATCGCACGTTTTATTCAATAGGGATTTAACTAAAAAAAAATTTTTTTGGGAAAACGCAAACAAACTTTTAGAGCCTATACACACTTGCGACTCAATCGATTTAGTCGGGCTTTGATTTGCATGGGAATGTATGGAAGCATTCACACTACATTCAATTAGTCGAACAACTGAAACATTTGATGCTTCCGGGGTAGCTTCCCGAAACACCTTGTAGGGTTGAACATTTATCGTGACCCGTTGTCGGCTCATGCCGGCATCGTAATACATTATTTGTATTCTTCACCAACTCTCTTTTATAATTTAAATAAGTTCGAAGGACACTCAAGTTTAATTAAATTGTTTAATTTTATTTTTGTATAATTTTATCGAATAAAATATTTGCACCGCTTTCTACAGAAATACAGAAATACACAAGTTGGCGCACGACCGCTCTGCACATTCGCTTAAAACAATCTTAACTTAACTTCTTTCTTATTATTTCCAACAGCTTCCATAGCTGTGGTGCTGAATAAAAGCTGAGCTTTTTTCAGCTTTTATTCAGC
Organism: Urophora cardui; assembly: GCA_960531455.1. Classification (NCBI taxonomy): domain Eukaryota; kingdom Metazoa; phylum Arthropoda; class Insecta; order Diptera; family Tephritidae; genus Urophora; species Urophora cardui. The sequence goes on along the minus strand of OY482671.1, from coordinate 69,607,067 downwards.
ATTTAGTACTCATGGGTGGTGCTGCCATCTTTATAAGATGGGCAGTGTTGCCACCTTACATCACCCTCCTACGAAAAGAAGGATTCGTCAAATTGGCCAAATTTGCCGAATTCCTCTTGACGCGGATGATGTGAATTGTTATGAAGGAACGAGTTGTAATTTGAATATATATGTATGTACATGTGATTTCCCCCTTTTACTACTCGTTTGTTCATAACAATTTACATTTTAGTTTTTAATAAAAAAAATTTTGAAATGTACATATTACTATACTTCAGAAACTTAAAGCTATTTATAAATAGCTTAAAGTATTTATTAAATATAGATATCAATTTATATTTAAGTATTAAAGTTAATAAATGTGAATTTAATTTCTAAATTTGAACTTAGATTAGCAATAAGATTTACATATTTCAAAATTCATAAAATTTTTGTTTTTAGTTTATTACTTTATGTATTCTATTCTTATATACTGTTTTCCTTTTATTGTTTTCATCAATGTATGTAACATTGACTCCATCCACGTTTACTACTGTGAACGGACCCTTATATATACTTGAGTGTTTGTCTCTTGGTTCTTTTTGTACTAAAATTCTGTCATTTTCACTAAGTGATATTGGCTTCGAATGTTTGGTATATCCGGTATGATTTTGAAGTTTAAATTTGTTAACGGATTTTTGTGCAAGCGCGTGTGATTTTTGTAGTAAGTATTTTAATTCTTTCGCGTAATTATCTACGTTATATATCGGGTCGATTTTATTGTTTTCAAGTTCAATCGGTAAAATAGCTTTTTTTCCGAAAACTAATTCAAACGGAGTGAACTTATTTTCAATTGCTGTGTTTGTTGTTGTATTGTGCAAAAATGTGAAATACTTGAGGTAAACATCCCAGTAGGAAAAATTTTCATTAAGGTATGCCCGCAAGTATTCGTTGAATACTCTGTGATTACGCTCTATAGTACCAAGTGTTTCGTGATGGTATGCCGTAGAAAAATTATGTTTGATATTTAAAAGTGAAGTAATTTCTGAAAAAATTTCATTTTTTTATTCAGTCCCTAGATCTGTTTTTATAGCTTTCATAACGCCATATGTTAGAATAAAATTTTCAAAAATGGCTCTAGCAACAGTTTTTGCACTTTTGTCAGGGATCGCAACGGTAACCAAATATTTACTCAAATCACAAATCATGGTAACAGCGAACTTGTTACCGCAATCTGATTGAGGTAATGGTCCTATCGTGTCAATAACAACAATTTCAAAAGGTTTGCATGGTGTTGGTGTTAGTACTAAATTCTCTCTATTTTTGGGCTTTGCTTTATTTAACAAACATTTATCACAATTTTTAACGAATTTGGCAATTTCACGCGTCATATTCTTCCAGTAATATTTTGTTCTTAATTTTGCGTATAGTTTTTTGCTGCCAAAATGTCCGCCAGAAATTGTGTCATTGTGATAAATCTTCATTAATTTTTGTTTCTTATCTTCGTCTGTCACTGTTTCTATTGGTTCTGTTAATATTATTTTTAAAGATTTTAAAATTCTATTTCCGCTATTTTTTAAATTTGATATTTGAAAATGTTTGAAAAATATATCGTTTTTTGGCCATTCCAACTCTTTAATACTGCGTTTGTTAGCTTCTAATTCAAGCTTCGAAAGTAACTCATCTAGATTTGTCATTTCGTTAACATTTGCAAAATTAAAAAGTTCCCTTTTCTTGTGTTTTAAATGTGCACAGATTTGTAAACTTGAAATTTTATCATCTTTATCGTATTGTATTTGAGTTTTTATTCGCGGAATCTTTTTCGAAAAATCATAAGAAAATTTATCATAAACTTGTAATGTAGTATATTCCGGATTAGTTTGAGGACTAGTTGTTGTCTGTTGTTTTTGTTCTAGTTGTCTTGTTTTTGATCGAGTTTGCACGGCAAGAATGCCTTTAGTTGGATTTTTTAGTTCGTTAATGGTTATGCGCGATAGCGCGTCTGCTACTACATTTGACTTGCCTTTAATATATTCAATGGTAAAATTGTATTCTGACAGTTCAAGTCGTATACGTGCGAGTTTAGATGCTGGGTCTTTCATATTAAATAGATATACCAATGGTCGATGATCAGATTTTACTAGGAAGTGTGTTCCATATACGTATGGACGAAATTGTCTAATTGCGAAATAAATTGCTAGTAATTCTAATTCTATAATAGATTTTTTCTGCTCGGCTTTGTTGAAAGATTTTGATGCAAAACATATTGGTAATTCATTGTCTTCATGTTTTTGGCTTAGTACGGCGCCACACCCAAGTTTAGAAGCGTCAACAGTTATAATGAATTCTTTAGAAAAATCTGGGTATTGTAGGAGTTTTGGGGACATTAAGGAATCTTTAAGGTTTTGAAATGCATTTTCGCGTTTTCGGCTCAAACGGTTTAAAGGCGCTGCCAGTGACGCAAAGTTAGGTATAAATCGCCTGTAATAGTTGGCAAAGGCGACGAATCGCCGTACGGCATCTTTATCCGTTGGTTTTGTATACTTTTTTATAGCTGCGATTTTGGTGTCGTCTGGCAACAAACCTTTAGCCGAACATTTATGGCCTAGAAAAGTCACTTCTGACCGAAGAAAATTACATTTTTGGGGATTTAACTTTAAGTTAAACTTTTTGCAAATTTCAAAAACCTTTTCCAAATTTTTTAGGTGATGCGCCTCACTACACCCAATGACGATGATATCGTCTATATACATAAAAGCTTGGTTAGGCGAAATGCCAGAAAACGCGATAGACATCATACGTGAGAATGAATTTGGGGCTACATTTAAGCCAAAAGGTAGGACTTTCCAACGAAAAGCTCCTTTGTCGGTGCTAAAAGAGGTTATATCTCTAGAATTAGGATGTAGAGGGATTTGATGGAAGCCTGAAAAAAGATCAAGCGTCGAAAATAATTTTGCTCTTCCTAAATTATCAAGAATATCGTCTACACGAGCTTAAGGGAATTTATCGGCAATTAATTTTTTATTTACTGCTCGGAAGTCAACGCACATTCGATATGATTTTTTGCCGGTTGGATCTTTTTTCGGTACCAAAATTAAAGGACTATTGTAGTTTGACGAGCTGGGTTCAATCAGATCATTTCGCATTAGGTTATCAACTTGTCTATTGATTTCTTCTCTTTGTGTATAAGGCAGACGGTAATTTTTTATATAAACAGGAGTTTTATCTGTAAGTCGAAGTTTTTGTTCGTAAAAGTTATTAAGTGTCATTTTGTCATTTTCAAGTGCAAATATATCAGCGTATTTGAGACATAAATCAACTAATTGTTTTCGAGCATACTCGAGTATTAGTTTTTCTAATATTGTTTTTAATTCTTCCAATCGTTTCGGTTCTTTTGCTACTTCTTTTATTTTGTAGATATTGTAGTTAGTGATTTCTTCTGTGACAATGTTGCAGTTTTTAATATATTTCACATCATCGGTGACGTTTAAAATTTTGATAATTGGGTTTTTTGTATCAACGATACACTTTGTTGTGAAAACACCACTACAGATTTCTTGTGAGTCTACAAAAACAGGATAATACGATTTTTCCAAACGAAATAAACGATAAACCTCGCACCTAGGTGGTACTACAATTGTGTCGGCACTTGTACCGTGAATAATTGAAATATTGAAACGTTTGTTAGCTATGCTGATAGTTATACTGTCGTTGGCGTAGTTGATTATGCACTTATTTGCTTTTAGAAAATCCTTTCCAAGAATACCGTCCGAAGGTATGTTGAAGTCATCGCTGACTACATGCAATGTTTGTTGAATTGAAAAATTTGAAGTGATTAATTTTGTATTTATAGTACCCAAAGTAGAGACTGCGTTTGTTGTTACGCCCGTTATGTTAACAATTTCATTACGATTTATAAAAATATTTTGAGACAAACTGGAAATTTTAATTAGTGAGATATCTGCTTGAGAATCGACCAGAAAACTACATGCTTTTTCCGAGTCGCTACAATTCAGTTCTATGAAATCAGAATAGTTAAGGTTCAAACAGAATATCGATTTGTTATTAGCTAATTGGTTTACATTTCTTGCTCCGTCTCCCTCAGTGTTCGCTCCTGAGGGGCGTATGCGTCCTTACGTTAGCGTTGTTCCTGGTATTTGGGCGATTATCGCTATTGTTGCGATTGTTTGAATTGTTGCGATTATTCGAATTGTTGTTGCGATTGTTTGAATTGTTGCTATACCGAGTGCCATTGTTTCCATATCTACGATTATTGTTGCTACTATTATTGTACCTAGTGTTGTTGTTGTACCCCGAATAGTTTCTGTTAAACTGATTACTAAAATTTTGGTTTCTGAAACCACCTCGAAAATTGTTTGACCGATTTGAATTTGTGCGAAACGCTAATACTTGCTTCTCTTTTACCTCGTTATTTCTTTCAACTATCATCTTTGCAACGACATCTTTGGCGTCAGTGAACGTTGTTGATGCCAAAATTGACTTTACGAGTTCTGAACGAGTATTCAATCGACAAACGTTTACGGTTTGTTCAATAGCCATTTCGTGTGCTTTTGATTGTGTCATACCCTCGATTATCAATGATCTTTCTAATGCATCTGATAAATCTTCGACTCGCTTAGCGAATTCCGAATAATTGTTATTTATTACATGTAACGCTGCTATTTTACCCGCTACGACTTTTGAATTATCGGGTTTAATTCTATTTCGTAATGCCGTTTTTATTTGTGTAACTGAGTTAACATCAGTCGGAATCGCTTCGCGTGCTTTACCCTCTAGTTTAGATTTCAAAAAAGCAATGAATGTAGGTATTAAATTAGCATCTGTAAGGTCTTCTATCAAAGTGATTTTGTCGAGGAATGATTCGAGCGCTAGCGGATCGCCGCTATAGTTGTCTCTAATAATAGTCGCACAATGGGTGATAAAATTTTTCTTCTGTTCAATCGTTGCCATGGTTGTTTCGATTATGGTAATTGGTGTTGCAGTTGGCTCGATTATAGAATCGTCAAAACCTCTAAAATCTTCTAAAAGTGAGATACGCCCTCGGGTCTCTGTATTATCAGCCGTATTCGTAGTTTCAGCATTATCAGCCGTATTCGTAGTTTTAGCTACTCCCTGATCTTGAGGCATGTATCTATACAACAGCAAACAGTAGTTTTTGAATTGTTAACGTGTAAAAAAATTAAGTGAAAATTTATTAAGGCAGTGATACTAATCACTATACTATCGAGGAAAAATATTTTTTTTTTGTAGGTGGCCGAAATGGACGAAAAATTATTGGAAACACTGTAATTCCTACAGGTAAATTTATTGAAAGAGTTATTGTATATTTAGAGAATTTCTAATTAAATAATTACACTGGATCACAAAATGAAATTTTTTGTCTGTACTTTGGACGTGACTATCCTATCTATATGTAAAATCGGTCGCTGATTCCGAAAATCGGGTTCATTTTTAATTCTATGGGAAGGTTTTTGAGATATCGGCAATTTACCGTTATTTGGCCAATGGGTACACTTAATCCAGTATAACTCTTTAACACAGTGAGTTATATTCCTTAGGGTGACACCAGACGAAAGAAAATTAAATTTCCTTTCCATGGCTCCTATAACATTTTTCTCTAACTCTTATAGTTTCTGAAATATTGACGATTAAATTTTACGATTTTTTGAAGAAAAAATTGACTTTGTCAGACAATATCTTTAAAACCAATGTCTTCACCTTCGGTTTTAATCTTTTACGTGAAGCTCCATTCCATTAGCAAAAAAAAATAAGCTATCAACGAAGAAAATCCATGGTAAAATGGAAAAGTTATAGGCGATCAAGTAAATACAGCCAAGTCGCACAATGCCTCTACACGGGTATATTTTATGCATGTTATACCCGTAAATGGGCTTGTATCTACTGCGCTGCCAATGTGCTGCTACTGCAGATGTGTAGGTATTGGTACAATATGCATAGAATGTACGCGTGCAGAGGCATTGCGCGACCTGGCTGTATTTACTTGATCGCCTATAACTTTTCCATTTTACAATGGATTTTCATCGTTGATAGCTTATTTTTTTGGTAATAGAATAGAGCTTCATGAAAAGGAGTAAAACCGAAGGTAAAAGTATTGGTTTTAAAGATATTGCCTGACAAAGTCAATTTTTTCTTCAAAAAATCGTAAAAAATCGAAAAAATTAAAATTTAATCGTCAATATTTCAGAAACTATAAGAGTTAGAGAAAAATGTTATAGGAGCCGTGAAAAGGAAATTTAATTTTCTTTCGTTAGGTGTCACCCTAAGGAATATAACTCACTGTGTTAAAGAGATATACAGGATTAAGTGGACACATTGGCCAAATAACGGTAAATTGCCGATATCTCAAAAACCTTCCCATAGAATTAAAAATGAACCCGATTTTCGGAATCAGCGACCGATTTTACATATAGAAAGGATGGTTGCGTTCAGAGTATTTTTTGGCTGTAGAGCAGTGTTATTTGAGGACTGTAAATATATCGACAGTATGTAAAATTGTCGAAAGCACTGTATTCACTGGAAATTTTATTGGTATAACCATATATTTAAAAATAGAAATAGAAAATCTGAAAAGTTATCACATTTGTTGCAAATGTATGAAAAATTATTTGAGGCACTGTATCATGTATGACATTCGTTGGAGATCTAATAGCTGACTTAGGGCACTGAAATACACGAAATTATTCAGAATGTATGTAATAATCAAAGTAATGCTCTGCATAGGATTCGTTCGACGTAAATGATGAACTTGTTCAAAAATTATGAAAAAATATTTAAAGTATTGTAATCGCAATATATCAAGGCCACTCCGGCATATACGTACGACCCGAATCCCCAATAGCAGATGATGGTAGGCATGTTCCACCACCTGATGATGACGAAGTGCGAATAGCAGTATCTAGGCTTAAGAATAACAAGGCCCCGGGCGCTGACGGCTTGCCAGCCGAGCTATTCAAACATGATGGCGAAGAGTTGATAAGGAGCATGCATCAACTCCTATGCAGAATATGGTCGGACGAGCGCATGCCCGACGATTGGAACTTAAGTGTGCTCTGCCCAATCCACAAAAAAGGAGAATCCACAGTACGCGCCAATTATCGTGGGATAAGCCTCCTGAATATCGCATATAAGGTCTTAGCAAGTGTATTGTGCGAAAGACTGAAGCCTATCGTCAACAATCTGATTGGACCTTATCAGTGTGGCTTCAGACCTGGTAAATCTACTATCGACCAGATCTTCACAATACGACAAATACTGGAAAAAACCCATGAAAAAGGAACCGACACACACCATCTCTTTGTCGATTTTAAAGCCGCTTTTGATAGCACGAATAGGAATTGCCTGTATGCCGCAATGTCTGAATTTGGTTTCCCTGCTAAACTTATACGGCTATGCCAAATGACGTTGACTAACACCACCAGCTCCGTCAGAATTGGGAAGGACCTCTCCGAGCCGTTCGAGACCAAACGAGGTTTCAGACAAGGTGACTCTCTTTCGTGCGACTTCTTCAATTTGATGCTGGAAAAGATAATACGAGCTGCTGAACTTAACCATACAGGAAGCATCTTATATCACAAGAGTGTGCAACTGCTGGCGTACGCCGATGACATCGACATCATTGGCACTAACACGCGCGCCGTATGTTCTGCCTTCTCCAAGCTGGATAAAGAGGCTAAGAAAATGGGTTTGGCGGTCAACGAGGACAAGACGAAGTACCTCCTGTCATCACACAAAGAAACAGCAGCCACGTCAATGTTGATAGCTACAAATTCGAAACTGTTAAGGACTTCGTCTATCTGGGAACCAGCATTAACACCAAGAATGATGTCAGCACGGAGATCCAACGAAGAATCACGCTTGCCAATAAATGCTACTTCGGACTAAGTAGGCAACTGAAAAGTAAAGTTCTCTCTCGACAAACAAAAATCACACTCTACAGGACGCTCATCGTTCCAGTCCTCATGTACGGCGCAGAAGCATGGACAATTTCAAAATCAGATGAGATGGCACTTGGAGTATTCGAGAGAAAAGTTCTTCGTAAGATTTATGGACCTTTGCGCGTTGGCATGGGCGAGTATCGACGGAGATTTAACGATGAGCTGTACGAGCTTTACACAGACATCGACATTGTTCAGCGAATAAAGATCCAGCGGCTGCGTTGGGCAGGTCATGTCGTGAGAATGGACGAAGGCGCTCCGGCCAAGAAAACATTTCTATCGAAACCCGCTGAACGCAAAAGAAAAGGGAGACCTCCACTGCGTTGGGAAAATCAGGTGGACAGCGATGCTGCCTCCCTAGGTGTTCCCAAGTGGCGCCATGCTGCACGAAACAGAAGCAATTGGCGCGCTCTGTTGGACTCGGCCAGAATCGTCTAGACGGTTAAGCGCCAATCAAGAAGAAGAATCGAAATATATAAAAAAAATTGTTGGCACGATAATCGTGTATACAAATGGTTTTAGGCACTGTAATCGTAAAAGATTGAAGGAATTTCCAACGCTCTGTATTTCAAATTTATTTTGCTATGATATTAAAATGTTCGATGATGTTTGAGAATTTTCGTAGGCACTGTAGCACTCATATAGAACTAAACACTGTATCTTGAGCAATAACAACAACAAGCGTTTATCGCGATGTATTTCCATGTACCAAAATGTATTAAACTTCAAATTGAAATTATATTCAAAAAAGTCAAAAGCTGTTAAATTGCGATGTATGCAATTTGCATGTATGTATGTATGCAATTTGTATGCATATATCCGTATATAGAAAGTTCGAAGTTTATTTGAGCTAAAAGCTTCAAGAAAAATTTAAAAGTTGAAAGTAGTAATGTGCTATTAATTGCTTAAATGCATTTTCGTTCAAAAAGTTCCAAAAAGTTCTGCCATTTGCGGCGAATTCAAAAGTTCCACAAATTTCAAATCAGGAAAAGAGTACACAAAAATTTATGTATGCATTTATGTAAGACATAGGTATTCATACGTAAATATATGTATATATTCGAAATAGCATATGTACATATGTAAGTTATCAAAAAAAAATTGTATGTATCAAAAAAATGTATATATGTAAATGACAAAATGATTATTGTTGCTGGTAGGTACTTGCTCGCCATGGTGTCTGTTCCGCTGCCAAGTTGCCATCCGCTGCCAAGTTGCCATCTGTACGTTCCGCTACTTATATGTTCCGCTGCTTATGTTGATTTACATATGTGCTCCCCGAGCTTGCATGCATATGTATATATATATATATAGTGGCGTGGCGTGATGATTTTTTTCTTATACCGCAACGTAACGGTTTTAAACTGCTAACAGCACTTTTGTATGCAATTTTTGGTACAGTTGATAATAAAGTGGTTTTTGCAGTTTTATGCTCTTTTTTTTTTGTATTTCGAATTTTAGAATTTTTTTGTAAGGTTTTTAAGTTTTTTAATTTTTTTGGACATTTTTTCACATTTTATAATTTTTTTTTGTTTGCCGGTTTTTCTGAGTTTTATACTTTTTTTGTAGGGTTTTTAACGTTTTAAATTTTTTTTGTAAGTTTTTTTAAAGTTTTTTTTTAAATTTTTTTGTAAGTTTTTTAAAGTTTTTTTAAAATTTTTTTGTAAGTTTTTTAAAGTTTTTTTGTTCTTTTTTTTTTTTTAGATTTTTAGTAATTTAGTATTTTTTTGTAATTTTGCATTTTCGCTACGTGTTAGCCACTGCGTTAGCCACACACCACTCACCACTTGATCGCCATCAATTTTCTTAATTTTTTGTTATTCCGAGGGAGGTTTTTCCTCCATGGAGACTCCGTGCCCGGAGCCACGGTCCTGTCACGGTCGCCATTTGATGCTTCCGGGGTAGCTTCCCGAAACACCTTGTAGGGTTGAACATTTATCGTGACCCGTTGTCGGCTCATGCCGGCATCGTAATACATTATTTGTATTCTTCACCAACTCTCTTTTATAATTTAAATAAGTTCGAAGGACACTCAAGTTTAATTAAATTGTTTAATTTTATTTTTGTATAATTTTATCGAATAAAATATTTGCACCGCTTTCTACAGAAATACAGAAATACACAAGTTGGCGCACGACCGCTCTGCACATTCGCTTAAAACAATCTTAACTTAACTTCTTTCTTATTTTTTCCAACAGCTTCCATAGCTGTGGTGCTGAATAAAACCTGAGCTTTTTTCAGCTTTTATTCAGCATTTAGTACTCATGGGTGGTGCTGCCATCTTTATAAGATGGGCAGTGTTGCCACCTTACAAACAGTTGGATTTGCATACAACAGCCCAATTCGAGCCCGACTAAATCGATTGAGTCGCAAGTGTGTATAGGCTCTTATAATTTCAAAGAGTTTCCTTCTACGGCTAACTACAAAATCACTTTTATTCCCGCCATTTTTATCGTTTTGAGTATTTTATAAGACTAGACTCAAAGGCATGACCCAGTTATTGAAATATATGGCAAAACCCCAGAAATCAAAAATTTCGAGTTAAATCCCTATTGCATAAAACGTGCGATATATATGTTACATACAACGCATTAATACATATATTTTTTTATTATAATAATTGTTCAAAACAGTAAATCATCAGTATTTTATTGTAATTTTTTTTTTGATTTCTTTGAGAGCCAGTGTGTATGCAGTATGCAGTAGAACAGCCGATTTTCATTATTTAGTAAAAGAAAAAACGTTCATCTACTGCCGTGCGTTTCTTCATTGTTCTAGCATGGAAATAACTAAAAAAAGTGTAGGGAATTACGTAGGGAAAATTTGAAACAAGCGTAGGGAAAAGTAGGGATTTTTTTCTTGCTCTGTAGGGAATTTCCAAAAAAGTATCTACCATCACTGCCTCTGATCCTCTCGCTCAAGGCAGATATAGGAAGGTAGGCCCGGTGGCAAATTCAGAAACTACTTTTTTATATGCAAAGGTAGAGTGTAATGTCAAAATCCAAGCGAATTCACATCATGGCCAATAGGAATGGACGAGCCCCAAGCGAATTCATTCACTTTGACATTAAGCTGGGGTTATAGATACTTAACATAGCATGGAACAAGTTGAGAAACGGGCCGCTTTATGCGCGCTCCGTAAAAATCTAAATTGATCTGACTTCTATGTTACGCTAAGTGTGCATAATCAAATGTACTCAAATCCCATTGAACAGAAATTTTGAGTGAGTTTGTTCATGCTACGTTAAGTACCTATAACTCCAGCTTTAGACTCTACCGATTACACTAACAAAATATATGGGAAATTTTTGAATTCGCCACCGGGCCTACCTTCCTAGATCTGCCTTGCTCTCGCTCTTTTGTGGTAAAATTCCTGCAACTCGTACACTTTCCTACCGTCAACAAACGCTATTTATTAATCATGGTGAGCCACAAGAAAAAGTTGCGTTCTGAAAAATCGAAAGTGAAACTCAAGACATTACAATTGCGAAAAGGTTTTAATGCTACAAAAACTGAATTCAGGGTACGTAAGATTGCCATAAGGGCACAATTAAAAGAGTCTCAATGCTCTGCCAGTGAAATCGAATTGAATTTGAAAGAAATAATCCTACATTTAAAACACCACAGTTCAAAATATCGCGAGGTTGCTCTACGAAATCTTTGGACAGCGTTAGCAGTCAATAAGGTAAATGTTATGGGTTATATGCATAATGTAGTACAAAGTGTTTCAGCAATCTCACTGGATGGAGACAGAGACACCCGTAGAGTTTCGTTTAAAGTTTTAAAACGTATTTTATCCACGCTAAATGTGCAAGAAATTATTCCATTCTTCCCCTTAATATCCACATATTTACGATGCGCTATGACACATATAAATCCATCAATACAAGAAGACTCGCTTCTAATGCTTGATGTACTGCTAGACCATATTCCGCAACTTGTCGTAACACACAGCGAAAAGATAATCCACAATTTCCTTGAAATGGTTTCCCGTGTACGTAAGGAAGGCGATCAGAACAGAACGCTAACAATGCGCTTGGAGGGAAAACAAACAGCAATAAAATGGCGAAATCAGGTTTTGGAACGCTTGAGAAAAATGCTTTCCATATTGGTTGGGAACAAATGCAGAAATAGATATTATAGCACTTTAAAAAGCAGCACTAACGTTACGTTTAATCCACATGTTACTCAATATTATTCGTTAAAGAGAACTATTAACAAATCGTTAGACGAGTTAGATGTACTCTCGCTTATAAGGCCGTCTTTGGGTATATCTGATAAAATGGCACCTAAAGTTAATGAACCGGAAATTTTAAGAGAACATGTTGCTCATCTAATGTCTTTGGTTTTGGAAACATGGATTGAGGTACGCCCACCGGAAATTAGAAACACTATGGCCTTAACAAAAGAGGCCGCGCAAACAATGAATTTGGTACTCAAAATACTACGAAGCTTGTGGACATTAATCGATCTGCAAGACCATTCAGATAATGGGAAAGAACTGTCAGTTTGGCTCCAAAATGAATACGCCAGAAGTTTTGGCAACAACTTTTTAGGAGACGGGTTTCCCTACCACCAGCAGTGCGACACACGTAAGTTGGTTTTAAGTTATGACTACGAAGTCAACGAAGTTTTAGGGTCGTTTACTCAACCTCTGATTAACGCTAACCACGGTTAAAGCTCAAAACATTGGTGACATAAGTATTTCAGTATCGTTAACCTTATCGTAACTTTATCGCTATCCATGTGAGCTGTTAGTGGTGTCGTAAATCCGTAAAAAGCTAACACTTGTCTCCTTGGTTAAAATGTGGGTTCGCTTGGGACTCGCCCATTACTATTGGCCATGATATGAATTCGCTTTGATTTCGACATTATACTCTACATTTTTAAATAAAAAAAGAAGTTTTTTGAATTCGCCTATGCGCCTACCTTCCTATATCTGCCTTCACAAGTGTCAGCTGTTTAAGGATTTAGGGATTCTAACCAAAATCAATTGGTCTCAAAGGTAACGATACGACTACAGAATTACGATAAGGCACCAATGACTAGTAACACTGTTTGTCGTAAGGTTGGTTGAATCAGCTGTTTTATATGGTTACACATAAGTCACCAATGTCTGAACCTTTAAGCCCAGTTAAATATCATTATCGACTTCATGAAACCATACATTTAACATGTGGTCCATAGCTTAACCGGACCTTTATCCTCCGGTTAGCGTTATGCGCTGGTTATAATAGCAGAACAAACGTAAGGCAGTTATAATAGTGCGTTAACTGTCTTCTTTGACATTTGCCACATCTGTAAATATTGTGCTTTGTTTACCAATTTAAAACAGAAAACTTTCAATTTGTTTGTGATTTCATGACGACGCACGCCGTTATTAAGTCCTTCGTCGAATTCGCTCATTTTTATTTTATAAAATGTTTAAATAATTGTTTGCTAACGGTATTCTGTTTTGTCACTGGAAAGAGAACTGTCAAATTGCCGTAAGAATACGGAAGAAATATAAAATCAACAGATGCTTACGGTTCTCGCCGTTTCCTACCGTTCATTATAATCAATCACATGCCTTTCACATACAATATATCGTCGTACCATACGAAAATTAGCATACGTTTTTTTATGTCTGACGAAAAGTAACAAGTTCGACTTTTGGCTGACGAAAACTATCAAAAACAATTTTAATGTGAAAACAGTATATAATTACTGATACTTTTCGTCAGCCAAGAGTCGATTTTGTTACTTTTCGTCGGCCAACAGTTAGATGTGGTACTTTTCCTTTTTTTTTTTTTTTCATCATATTTGTTTTTATTGAATCTTTCTTGCTTAGAAAATAACAATAATTTCGCAAATCTTACAAACTAATACAATAAATTATTTGTTGCCAATGCTACAAATAATAAAGTTGGCAAAGAGTCTTTTTACATATACACATATGGCATGTATCTTAACCTAGGAGTGTAATATTAACCTAGTTGTGTAATGGAGTTTTATCTTGGTCTAGGTCACTATTATTATTTATTTATTTATTATTATTATTATTTTATTTCACTTTTTTTTTTTTTTCTCAAAAGTGGATTAAACTGTTTAAGTTTTCATTTACATTTATATGTACATTGTACAGCCATAGCATGGTGGTCGTAGAGGTGTTTGTCTTCGCGCGGGCTGGCGCGATGAACAACAGGGACTAGGTGCGTTCATCGCGGTGGCCGTTGGTCGGACGCTTCGGCGATGTTTATTGTATTTTACGTTATTTCCACTAGCCTGTACTATGAACGCCAGGGACTAGGTGCCGTTCATCGCGATGGCCATTGGTCGGTCGCTTCGCCGACGTTTATTGTATTGTTCGGTATTTACGCTAGCCCGTGCGATGAACAACAGGAACTAGGTGCGTTCATCGCGGTGGCCGTTGGTCGGACGCTTCGGCGACGTTTATTGTATTTTACGTTATTTCCACTAGCCTGTACTATGAACGCCAGGGACTAGGTGCCGTTCATCGCGATGGCCATTGGTCGGTCGATTCGGCGACGTTCATCATTATATTTACTTTACGTTACTTTCGAGATATTGGTCTAACAGAATATGACCTTATGCACAATTGAGGTTTACATCCTTTCTCTTTAACCGCCTAGGATAGTTTTGCTTTAGGAGAATTTTTGCTAATGAATTAGGATGGTTGGCTAATATTTTTGCATAATTTGTTTGCATATTCTCTATCTCTTCGGTCACCGTATTTATCTCTAGGTTATTATGTATAATTGAATTTTTTACATACCAAGGAGCTTTGCATATTGTTCTTAATATCTTGGAAGTTTTTATGTGTGTCTGCAATTGGATAGTAGCGGTTGTAGGATTTGCGTGCACACTCAGTATAGCCGTATCATCTGCGAAGGTAGACGTGACAAGGCTCGCGTTGGTTGGCAGATCGCTTGTGTAGATTAAGTATATTACAGGCCCTAGAACGCTACCTTGTGGAACTCCAGCAGGATGGCTTTCGGTTGTAAAACTTTTGTGCCTTACTCGAAATTTTCTACCTGTTAAAAAGCTTTCTAGGACCCCGCAGAGATTATAAGGAAGTGTTTGTTTTATTTTATGCAAGAGCCCTTCTAGCCATACTTTATCGAAAGCTTGTGCCACATCTAGGAATAGGGCAGTGCAATATCGTTTGGTTTCAAAAGTTGACCTTATTTCTGAAACTATTCTATGCACTTGTTCTATCGTACCGTGCTGCTCTCTAAATCCGAATTGGTGACTTGGTATGGTTTCGTGCAGTTCTAAGATAGGCTGAATTTTTTTCAGCAATAATTTTTCGAATAGTTTGGAAAAGATAGAGATTAAGCTTATTGGTCTGTAAGAGCTTACTATTGTCGGGTCTTTGCCTGGTTTTTGGGATCATAATAATTTCAGATAGTTTCCATGGATTAGGAAAGTGACATAATCGGAGGATACTATTGAAGATGTATAGTAATTGCTTAATAGCTATTATGGGAAGAGCTTTTAACATTTCACCTGTTATTCTGTCATACCCTGGTGCTTTCTTATTTTCTATGTCTTTGGATATAGTTTTATTTAAGTCATCTAGTTTAAATCCAAGTGGGATTTCTGGTAATTGTGGAGTATTTTCTTGGAGAACATTTTGGCCTTCATTTGGAGTAAATACATTTGAAAGATGGGTTGCAAAAGCTATTCCTTTTTCGTGGTCGCTTCGAGCAAATTCACCATTTTGCATTCGTATTGGAGGATCCTGCTGAACCGGCCGTTTTAGATATTTGAGAGAGCGCCACAAGGAATAATCTGTACAGGACGTGGCCGTGAGGGACTTAATTCTATTTTGAAATTTTGTTTCCCTTTTCTCCTCTAGGAGTATTTGGAGCTCTTTCGTGCATTTTTTTAGCTCGTTTTTCAGAGTTGGAGATCGCAACCTTTGCCAGTCTCTCCTAAGCTGCCTTTTCTTGGAAACTAGCTCAATGATAACGTTTTCATTGAAAGAACTAAAGCTTTGCTGCTGGGTTGTGTTAGGACGTAATGACGTTGAAACCTTTGCTGCCACTTGCAGTAAGTTTGTGAAGTCAATTATCGCATATTCCCCTTCGGCGGGTGATTTAAGGCTCACATTTGGATTAATATGCGAGCTTATAAATTTTCTGTACTTCAGCCAATTCGTAAATCTATTAGTTAAGCTTGGGTTCAGTTCGTTTAAAGTTGGAAGGGTTTTAATAGATATGACGCAAGGAGAGTGATCAGATGATAGGTCAAAAAGTGATTCTATCTGAAGTATATCCCGATCGAGGCCGCGAGTTACCCCAAAATCTATGAGGTCAGGGGTTTTGCTTCTATCAGTGGGCCAATATGTTGGCTGTCCTGTTGATATAATGTCAAGACCATTGCTTTGGATTGCTTTGAACAAGTTTCTTCCTTTTGGTGTTATTAGCCTAGATCCCCAAAAAGTATGTTTAGCATTGTAATCACCTGCTGCTAGGAATCTCTTGCCTAACTTGGAGAAGTATTCAGTGAATTGGTATTCTGTTATATTAAAACGGAGAGGGCAGTATATTGTAGATACAGTTAATCCGCCAGAACTATCATCTACGTACACTGATGTTGAGTGTATATACTCTTTGCAATATTCTTCTAGAACGTGGTGCTTAATCCTCTTTCTTATAAGTATACCGGTTCCACCTCTAGCTTTTCCTTCAGGGTGCTTGGTATTATAGAACTTTTCGTACAGAATTTTTTTATTGCTAGTTTTCGCCAGAAATTTTAAATATGCTAGTTTTGGTATGGTACGACGATATATTAAAGTGCCAGTTCCATCCGTTGCGTTACGGCTATTATAACCCGCGAGTTAATCAGAGGTTGAGTAAACGGTCTTAGGGCCGGTTTCACCATCTCCGGTTAATTTAATCGCTGGTTAGTTTGACGTAAATTGTATGGCGAGCTGTCAAATAAATTGCTTAACCGGGCAAAAATCTCTGGTTAAGTGCTTAACCGGAGATGGTGAAACCGGCCCTTAGAGCAATAAAAAATTTCGGTATGTTATTAACTTTTTATTAAGGGTAGTTTACTCAACCCCTGATTAAGGCTAACCACGGTTTAAGTCCGGTTAAACATCATTATCGACTTCATCAAACCATACATTTATCATATGGTCGATAATGCAGTTCATAACTTAACCCGACCTTTATCCTCCGGTTAGCGTTCATCAGAGGTTGCGTAAACGGCCCTAATAAATGATTAAACGGTTGCAGCTTCATTAGTCGTGCCAAGATTCCAGGGAAATTGGTTTTTAGGGTGTGCACCGCCCACCAATTTTATATCTGAAGTCAGAGCGAGGGGAAAACAAATGCCTGGTTTTCATTAGGTCATGTATGACGTCAAATATTAGCCCTCATTTTATTTAAGCGCATATACATCTGGGCTTAAATTTTTTATGGACTGCAAAGCGTGGATAGATATGTGCGCTTAGAAATCCATACAAAATTTAAGCGCAGATGGAGCATTCCACGGAAAATGGTAAATTTTGACTGGTAGACTAACTGCTTCCCCGGATAAATTTTTGTATGCCAGTTGATTTAAAATATATTATACGTTAATATAAAAATAGATAGTTCATTTGATTTAACGTTTTAGTATCTTTTTTTGCACCAAAAACAAGGCTTAAAATTATCTCTCAACTAATCCACATTTGTTCATATTCATAGATTTTTTGCTCATTATACTTTGAATACATTGCTAAATAAAAACTTGCTATCAAAAATTAAATCTTTAGTAATTTCAAATCAACTACTAAAAAAATATATAATTCACGAACAGTGTTGAAATAATTCGTCAGAAAATATGTTCAGTGATGTCCCGTACAAACGCACCCAACTATATATATTGTTTTTGTGCTTAGATGCGTAACGGTTTTAATTCGCTATTTCTTATTCAAAGTGAATTAGTTGTACTCTCTTTAGTTGTGAAGTATTGTTGTACATTCTCACAGTCCAAAGTTCAAAACGTGGTAATTTAGTTTCTGTCCCGTACAAACGCGGAATTAAAACTTTTTAATTTTATTCAAAAATGGAAAAAACTGATAAAACTAGTAGTACGTCGCGTTATAGAAAATGGAGAAATGAAAAAAAAAAGCGATTCTGATTTTAAAAACAAGGAAAAAGCACGTGTTAGAGAGTGGAGAAAAAGAAAAGCTGAAGGTCTGACAAAAGAAGAAAAGGAAGAGCGGAAGAAATATGAGAAAAATAGAAAGAAGGTGCAAAGAGCCAAAAAATTAGTTTCAAATATTGATAATTCGGCTAATTTAAATACTGTAGTTGACTACGAGAAAAATTGTTCTCTGGAAAATCCTGAATATTTTCCATACAGATGTAAGCAAACCTTTGTAAAAGCTGTACAGAAATGTATGCGAAGTTTGCCAAATTCACCTTCGAAGCAAAAAGCTGTAATAATGGGTGTGGCAAAAAAAATTGGGATAAAAATGGAAAAAGATGTACAGAAAGATATAAGTGCGACGATATATGATGATGAAACGACAACAGTGGTGAAGGAATTTTACTTGCGCCCAGATATAGTGTATACATGCCCGGGTATGAACGATACAATGGTCACTTGGGTTGATGGTAAAAAGCTGACATTACCGAAGTATTACCTCACATTGTTCTTGCGAGAGGCTTTTCATATATTCAAGGAAGAGTTTCCAAATATTAAAATTAAATTTTCTGAATTCTGTTCGTTACGACCGAAAAATGTGTTATTACTAAAGGATACTCCATCAGAGCAATGCAAATGTATAATCCATGAGAATTTTATTCTAAAATTAAAATGTTTTAAAATTAACTACGACAATTCCTATTGGGCCAATATTCTATGCGACATGACGTTTAATTCAAATTGTTGGAAAAATACCTGTGATGAGCGTAAAAATGGAAGTAAAATAAAACTACCTGACGATTCATCGAAAAATGTGATTTGTAAGCAATGGAAAAAAGATGATGACCAAAGAATAAAATTGAAGACAGAAGAAATAAGTTATGGTGAGTTGCATGAGAACTTCGTTTCAGATTTACCAAGTGTCATGTATCATGTTAACATAAAAAGAATACAAGCTCAAGAATTTCAGAGAGATAAAGATGATGAACATGTGAGGATACTTCAAATTGATTTTGCTATGTCCTACTCTTGCGCATATCAAAACGAGGTTCAGTCAGCATTGTGGAGCAGAGATAGTGTTACTCTTTTTACTGCTGCTTCCTTTTTTATGTCACAATGTAAAACCTTTGTGATTTGCTCTGATACAAAGCAAAAAGATAAAGACAGCATCTTCAAATTCGTGACATATTTGTATGAAAAGATTTTTGCGGAAGATAATGCAAAAGAATGCAAAGAAATTGTATGGAGTGATGGCCCTGCTTCTGAATTTAAAAATCGTTTTATGGTCACGTTATTGATATTTCTTTCTACAAAATACAATAAGCAATTCGTATGGAAATATTTTGCCACCTCCCACGGCAAAGGAGTTGTAGATGGAGTCGGTGGCAACGTAAAACGACTCGTAAGTCAAAAAGTCAAGAGAGTAATATCATTATTCAAACTGCAAATGATTTTGCAACATTAGCTGCGAGCTTAGTTCCCTCAACAAGCATATATTATATATCTGAATCCGAAATAACTGAAAATATTCGAGATACTCATCCCTGGGAATCGACGAAGGCTATACCTGGAATATCAAAATTTCACGAAATATCAGTAAATGGACGTGAAGTTACATGCAAAAACCATTCTCTGGATAACCACAGCATCCACTTTTCCTTATAGAATATTTGGAAATCCAAATTTGAAAACTGATTTTCGTACGAGTCCCGTACAAACGCGCTTGTCCCGTACAAACAATTTCCTTACAACATTTTTAATTCATTTGGAGTTACTTTATTTTTAATTTTTTTTCTGTTTTAATAAACTTTGATATTAGTGCTACCACATTTACTTTTTAATTTTTTCCTTATACAACTCATTTCGCTAAAATTTCACCTGGTTCGCATAAACCAAGAATCATGGTAGACAAGCCCTGTCCCGTACAAACACACAGCTTACTTAAGGTTTTTTCACACATACAAGAATATTTCAAAAGTAAGTCTCTGCTTTTGCTTAGAGTTTTAACACAAAGTAATAAGGGACCAGATATTTTGTTTGTTAACATTTTGGTTTGTCTTTAATTCAAATCGCAAATTGTAAAAATTCGTACGATTTGTCCCGTACGAACCATGGAATGCTCCAGATGTATATGCGCTAAAATAAGAACAAGGCTATTGTGAAACAAATGAAAACGGGTTGGTATATTGTGTCAAATGTGTTTGGGGTCAGTTTTGACGACAGCCACATGAAAACACTTAACTTGTAGTTGTTATAATCAGCTGTACTACTACACAGAGTATTATAATTTTGATTTCATAACGGTGGATTGTAACAGAATGAAATAATCGTCCGTACGCACTAACTCCCGCAAAAATTGAGATCTTTTGATGAAATTTTAAATATAAGTTGGTATCCAGACCAGACCAGGCGAAATCGGCACATGACCACTTTTCCTATATAGAAGAAATCGGAAATTTGGATCTCAGTCACTAATATAGCTGGAGTGATAAAATTTCACCCACGTATTGAGCTCAGGCTCATGAAGAAATTTGGTAAAATTTTGGAAAATGGGCGGTGCCACGCCCACTTAATAAGGGGAAAACATTGACACATCTATTCCAGATTACGATTCACTTTCATCGGAGGTGAATCGGATCAAATGGCATTCTGCAATTCGATTGACGTCTGATGAACGTCAGTTTTTTCGAAGTTCGGAAATCGGCATTCTGGTTCACGATGGATCGGATTTTTGACAGTTAATCGGAGCGATTTGTTCCGTCAGCATTTGTGTGTCGGAGGCAATAGAAATTGTGATTATTTTTGGAAATATTACCAATTTAATGTAACTAAACTATGTATGATTTTTAAATTTATTCAACATTATTATACAAAACGGGCTTGGTTTAGCTATGTTACTGGCCTTTTCTTTGCAAAATGAGTGAACAAAAGGAATCTGCTTTAGTACAATAGACTGAATAGAGGGAAATAAGTACAAGGAGTTTCCATGTATTGAACTTTTATTTAATAATAAAATTTATTTTCCTTTTTAGCAATATTTATATATTATTGTTTAATAAAAGCTTCTGAAAATAATTTGATGTATTATTATTACGATCATGTAATATGAGTGGGTAGCGCAACTCGGGCATAATTTCTGTGCCAGGATATACTCCTTTAAGCATTTTTGCTCGACTGTGTCTTATTAAAGGTTTAAAATATCGCCATCCGACATGATTTACAAACACTCGCACGAGAAACTAACAAATCGAAGAAACGTGCTCACTTTCTATGTCCGTTCATGCTCATTGCGTCCTGGCGAGTCACAAAATTCCTGCTACACGATATGTACATATTCATGATTTGATTGATCGCAACCTGGATCTCAAATTTCATCGCTGCGCCAACAAAAAGAGCTATACGTTTTTCAGCAACTTTTCAGGAGAGCAAAAAACCCGTTTTCTGTTGATCCTAGAGAATATTTTTTCTAGTTTGAATTGTTAACTAATGATACTACACATATGTAATAGACTTGTGCAATTTTTTTTACTTTTTTTGACCAACCACTTCGCATGAAGCATTTGCGCCGTTTTATGGTCCAGTTAGTCGAGAACGTGTGGTCCGCCCGCTGACGCAAACGCCCGTATGCAATCTTTAGAATTTTTTGAGCCCGTAGGGCAATGGAGCAATCAGCTGCTTTACTCACACATATTTGCATATATATATAAGCTTTGTTCGTTTACGGATATTTTTTGATGTTTTTCGAAAACATTTAAAAACAAACACTTTGTCGCCGTTTTTTTACGCCAAATCTCCAACAGAAGAGAACCAACTGAGAGAGAAAACTGACATTTCATTTTGTGAGAAGCTGTTGAATTCTGTTGGACAAATTTTTGCCAACAGCAATTTTCCAACAGGAAAACAGCTGATCAAACAACAGTTGACTTGAATTTTTGCAAGTAACAAGATTTGCAAAATATACAAATCAATTATAAAATTGGAAAAATACACTAAATTGGCAACAAATATGGATAAATTAAATATGCAAAATAAGTTACATACTTTTTGCGAAGTATTTATATGCATATTATGTACCTTAGTAAATTGTAATCTCCTTTGCGGGAATATATATTAACGGGGCCGCTGTGGTGCAGTGGGGAGTGTTGTGGCCACTGTGGTGTGGCGGACAGTGGCTAGTCTGCCATACCAGAGGTCATGGGTTGGATCCCCAGCCTGGATAGAGGGAAAATTTGTATATAATGATCCACGATCCGATAACAATTAATTTTCCAGAGGGTAGGGGTGGTCTCACAGATCACAAAAAAACAAAGTACTACTCTCCGGACGCTTATAGTTCAGACATTCCTTGTTAAATTAATGTATGTATGAGGAGAACATCTTTCTGCGTTGGCGTCCTTTGGCCGCGCTTCAATAAAATTACCCTCAGCCGGCAGAATTCTCTTTCTGGATTAATATCCATGGAGCAATCCACAGTTGTTTTGTATAGAACACCTTTTGCCTTCAGCCGCGCTTTACAAAAATAACCCTCAGCCGGGAGAATTCCATTTCTGGAGAACTTTAATATTGTAATTTAATAATAGTTGAAAGTGTTAAGATAAGATGAATTATCATCTACAGAATATTTCCTGAAAGTTTCACTGAGCCTGGATAGACAACAAATTCTAACTAAAACCCAATTATCCGGATTTTAAAAATAGCAGCCTCTCTAGGCAGTGGGTGGCACACCCTCCGAGAGTAGTTCTGCAGTGGGTCGGCTTCAGTATAATGCGCCCGTCGTATTTATTTTCAAACCACTGGAACTTTCGGGAAATCTTCTATGGATGTTAATTTTACTAATTATAACTCTCCCGATCGCTCCGTAGATATAATTCGAGAAAGGAAATTTTGCTGGCGCCAAATGCCGCTGGCCAAATGCCGCCAACGCAAAAGTTTGTTCTACTCAAAAGTACTGTGGATCGGTCCATAGAGGGTTATTTTTTTAAAGCATGGCAAGGGCCGGGTGCATTAAATTGAAATCTCTTCTGCGGGGCAGCAGACGCGAAGACATACTGCGGTGGAAAACAATATGGACATTAGAGCGTATCGCCAAAAAAAAGTTTAAAATGTTCCCCTCTGGTTCGAATGTTTACTCCTTGGAGATTTCAAAAATGGAAAAAATTTTTTTTTCGGCACCCTGTAAAAACAGCGAAATTCGTTTTGTGCTTATAACTTTTCTATTTGGTGTTTGATTTTAACGAGCAATATATTGTTGTAAAGGTTTTAACCCGTGTCATATTTCGTCCATATAAGCCATTAACCTGCGACAGCAACTTTAGCTTTTATTAAAATTTATTTAAAACCAACACCCTGTATTAAAAAAAAAAATTTTGAATAAAGTAAATTTAGCCTTGAATTTAGTTTTGACATCATTATATGAGTAAAAAAGATTATTACTTATTAATATTAGCTCTGTTTAATGAACAAAAAAAGTTCGGAGCAGGTTAGAGCAGAGCAAAGTAGGGCAGCTGTCGAAATAGAGCAACATAGAGCAACTCAGAGCAGAAATGCCATGAAGAAGTACATAGTACACTCAAATGATCGATTGGAGCTCATTTAGAATTACAGAGCCACCATGCTTGCAATTTTATTCTTATACGGACTTGCAGGAACTACAAAATTCTAATGATGTTATAAAAATACCTGATTAATATTTCCAAACAGCAGTGATTGATTCTAATTATACTAATTATAACCTATTAATTTACTCAGATTTTCTATGCCATTCTCTAAATACTGAGCAATTTGAACAGGTAGTAAGTGATTCTTGTACAGAAGTTGCCGACGAGGAACGCCTAGGTTATATACTCGCTAAAGTAAGTAGCCGAGAACGTTACAGAAAATTAGAGCCAAGAAAAGATTTAGCATAAATGCATTACATTTATTTCCTCATTATATGCAGGTAAATATTCTTTTTATACCATTCATGGGAATGAAATGGTATTATAACTTTGTACCGAAACACGAATGGTGAAAGTACCAGAACGAGGCGTTGCAGACCTACGAAAATATATACCAATATGATCAGGATCATGAGCTGAGTCGATTAAGCCATGTCCGTCTGTCTGTCTGTCTGTCTGTTTAATCGCAAACTAGTCCCTCAATTTTTGAGATATCTGCATGAAATTCGGAATGTGAGTGTATTTTTAGGAGAAGCTTATCATTTGTCGGAATCGGCCGAATCGGACCACTATATCATATAGCTGCCATACAACCGATTGTTCAGATATATATATTTTAGGGTATAACTTCTCCATCTAAATAATGACACTTCTTTTTCTAAGGAATCTTTGTATAAATTACCCAGAGAATTGAAAGTATAAATTAAACAATATCAGACTATGCAACTTTTCATTTCCCCATTCATGAAAGGTATGCAGTCTTTGGTACGTCCGAAGTCAGCCGCGCTCTTACTTGTTGTTCTTAGTATTCAGGAAACAATTTTTTTTTCAAATACAGGGTGTTGGATTTAGTAAAAATAGAATAAAAGCTGAACTTGGCATGATGGGCTAAAAGTTTTTATGGATGAAATATTGCCTTGGTGAATACCTTTCTAAAAATGTATCACTTTTGAAAATCGAACGTAAAATATAGAAATTATAGAAAAAAAAACAAATTTCGCTGTTTTTACAAGGTGACAAAAAAATTAAAAAAATTTTTTTTGAAAACCTCATAAGGTAAGTGTTCAAACTGGGGGGGAACATTTTCAACTTTTTTTTCCCCCATACACCGTGATACGCTCTAATGTACATATAACATAAAAATAATAAAATAAAACATAGTTTTTTTCAAACCTGTTAAATAATGATTATTAATCGTAATGATTACCGGCTTGATTGATTATTTTTTCAACTGTCCAATTAATGATTGATTACCCATTGTTTTCAAATTTTAATGATTATTTTGCAATTACCATTAAAAAAAATAAAAAAAAATCAAAAAAAGGGAAAAATAATCATAAAAAATCAAAAATAATCAAAAATAATCAAAAAAAATTATTTTGATTGTTTTTGATTATTTTTGATTATTTATGATTTTTTTTTGATTTTTTATGATTTTTTTTTGATTTTTTTTAATTTTTATCAATATCGTTTAAAGAAATATGCACATTTGTACGTATGCAGGCATGTATATAGCCTTTTAAGGCAGACTCACGACGGTAGCTTGATGGTAGTACCGGGGGGTTCGATACGATGAGCGTAGGTGGTGTAGTGCGGTTAAAGTCCCACACTAACAGGATAAGGGCTCTATATGCTTCCTCCTCGTATATTTGTGCAGAGAGGCATACACATTTATACATATCTTACAAGCTTGGAATTATTGTTAATTTGTCATTGACCGTACATGGTACGATGCACGTTTATATCAAATTATTTATCTTTATGAAAAATTGTTTAAAGTGGCCAAATCAAACATTTTAGTGTAACATTCGCTGTTGTACTAACTCATAAATTAGGCTTTAATACAGAAGTTCTCGTTGTTAGGTATACAATGAAAAGCAACTAATATTGCGGCTGTCTTCGACTGTATCGAGACTTTATGACATTCATGAATGAGGAAAACAAGCGATACATAGTCTCATTTTCATTAGTTTATACGGTGAATTATGTGTGTTATTTATGGAGATGTTATAGTCCAAAATGTCTATATCTGAACAATCCGTTGTATGGGACCTATATGTTATAGTGGTCCAATTTCTCTTAAGAAGTCACCCAAGTACCAAATTTCAAGTAGATATCTCAAAAAAAGAGGGATTAGTTTGCGTTTATACAGACGGACTGATGGGCATGGCTTAAACGACTCAGCTCATGATCCTCATCATAGCGGTTATATTTTGGTGGATCTGTCATGCCTCCTTCTGCATTTCCGCTCAAAGTTATAACACCATTTCATATGAGTATAAAAAGAAGGGTATAAAAACTTTGTTATAATTGTACTCTATGTTAGTCAATCAAATGTGCTTGGAGTTTTACTTTAAAATATACGTATGTATGTATGTACATTAGAGCGTATCGCAAAAAAAGTTCGCTGTGCGATCAGTGATGGGGCAGATGGATTCATTGCTGTGAGAGTGTAGGCTACTTTGCTGTCTCTTATATTTTTCGCTTGTTTTATTGCACGCTTTATTACCATTTGGTATTCTTCCGTTGGGTCTTTTCTCATCACTCGGCAGCCCATTTCTTCGATTAGTTGACCTGTTTTTGCGGTGTATTCCTCTTCCTCCATTAGCACAGTTGATGTTTAAGCATCGAAATGTTTATTGGGTTCACAACTGGTCGGCAACAGCGCAAGGTACGACGCTAGCAGCGGCTCACCTAACAGCAAGTTGTTTTGATGTTTTACTGCAAGTTCCGCTAATCGACAAGTTATACAAAAATGCATGCATAAAAATGAATATTTTGGCACGGCACAAAATCACACCACCGCTGTTCACATCGTACGACAAACATCACAACGCAAACTTCTTCGTTCTTCGCTATGCTGGCTGCTCTAAAGCTGGGGTTATAGATACTTAACGTAGCATGGAACAAGTTGAGAAACGGGCCGCTTTTGCGCGCTCTGTAAAAATCTAAATTGATCAGACTTCTATGTTACGCTAAGTGTGCGTAATCAAATGTACTCAAACCCCATTGAACAGAAATTTTGAGTGAGTTTGTTCATGCTACGTTAAATACCTATAACTCCAGCTTAACAATTCAAGGCATTCATTACAATTTGGTCGTACAACGCGTTAACATGAAATTTGCATATTAAATATCTATATGTACCTTACATATACAAATAATTTTGAATTAATATATTTACTTGACTAAGTTTAAATTGCGTTGTATTTTTTATATCCAGAGCTAGGAAAAGGCTTCTAGCTCCACCAGTTGTATTTCCTTTGTCTGTTTCACACTTCCTCAATTTTTTCAAAAAAGGAAAAATTCTTAATTTCATATAAGTTGTATTTATTGTTCATCATACGCCATACCGTTTCAGCCCTAGTTATTGCCCTATTGCATTCTTTTAAAAGGCAGAAATATTACGTACTTACGTTCCGACATTGTTCCTCAAATAGGATTATTTGGGAATTTGTATTCGTCTTCGCATGCCTTCTACATAATAAAGCAGTAGACGATTTGCTATGTTGCTTGTATGTATGTAGATTTACGTAAAGATAATCTCTGTCATAATCAGAATTCTTTATTCGCTCTTCCCTGTCCTTATACTGAACCTAGAAATGAATCTTCCCCAGGTGTAGGGAGGGTTTGTATCCGTATCTAGTACGAAAAACTTCGAACGAGCCAAGGTCTATACTAATTTTGTACTTCTAAATTTGTCGACATTTTAATTAGTGCAGTTGTCGCTGTAGAATACACAATGACTTGGATACACCTGTCCCCATATTACTGCAGGGTTACGTACTTTAATATGCGTTCACATACATTTGTACAAACAAACTTTATGCCTCTCTGACCAAACATGCATGCCTACCTGAATACTTATGTGCATGCATATCCAAATTTCTTTACAACAATATTGAAAAAAATCAAACAAAATGAAAAAAAATCAAAAAAAAAAATCATAAAAAATCAAAAAAAAATCAAAAATAATCATAAAAAATCAAAAATAATCAAAAACAATCAAAAAAAATTATTTTGATTATTTTTGATTATTTTTGATTTTTTTTTGATTTTTTTTAATGGTAATCATTAAAATTACTTTTTTTCTGCAAAAGAATTAAAATAATGATTACCAATTAAAAAAGAAAACAATTTAATTGATTACTAATCCTAATCGGAATTTAACAGGTCTGGTTTTTTTCTTATTTAATTTCTTTTGATTCGTTTTGGGTTTCGTTTTGGTCAGTCTTTTGTCACCTCGCGATAACCTCCTCAATCTAAAAATCGTTCGCATAGGCTCGCAAAAAGGTTTTTTGAAGTTCGGAAATGCATCCGGAACTCTCTTTTACAATAAATCGGCACTGTTTGTTCTATATAAATGCTAATGGAGTTACAATTCTGCCTGAAAACAGTGGGTATATATGCACATATGTATGTATCTGCAATACAATTAACTTCATGTTGTTGTTGTTGTAGCCACCAAGACACTCCCCGAAGGTTTTGGGGAGTGTAGGGGATGTGGCAGTCCTTTGCCGGATAAATCCGGTACGCTCGGGTACTAGTCCCTTCTGACACTAGCCCCACTGTCGTGAACCGATTTCTAGGCCGGTGGATTTTAGTCGCGTCTTACGACAGGCATTCCTTACAACGGGTATATTCTAGACCCCCTAACCCGCTGTGGTTCGCTGTTACTATCTAATAAATAGGATTTCATTGTAATAATTATCACACTAACAATTGCTTTTCTTTGTACCCATGTCCATTAGAGCGTATCACGGTGTATGGGGAAAAAAAAAGTTGAAAATGTTCCCCCCCAGTTTGAACACTTACCTTATGAGGTTTTCAAAAAAAATTTTTTTAATTTTTTTGTCACCTTGTAAAAACAGCGAAATTTGTTTTTTTTCTATAATTTCGATATTTTACGTTCGATTTTCAAAAGTGATACATTTTTAGAAAGGTATTCACCACGGCAATATTTCATCCATAAAAACTTTTAGCCCATCATGCCAAGTTCAGCTTTTATTCTATTTTTACTAAATCCAACACCCTGTATTTGAAAAAAAAATTGTTTCCTGAATACTAAGAAAAACAAGTAAGAGCGCGGCTGACTTCGGACGTACCAAAGACTGCATACCTTTCATGAATGGGGAAATGAAAAGTTGCATAGTCTGATATTGTTTAATTTATACTTTCAATTCTCTGGGTAATTTATATAAAGATTCCTTAGAAAAAGAAGTGTCATTATTTAGATGGAGAAGTTATACCCTAAAATATATATATCTGAACAATCGGTTGTATGGCAGCTATATGATATAGTGGTCCGATTCGGCCGATTCCGACAAATGATAAGCTTCTCCTAAAAATACACTCACATTCCGAATTTCATGCAGATATCTCAAAAATTGAGGGACTAGTTTGCGATTAAACAGACAGACAGACAGACAGACGGACATGGCTTAATCGACTCAGCTCATGATCCTGATCATATTGGTATATATTTTCGTAGGTCTGCAACGCCTCGTTCTGGTACTTTCACCATTCGTGTTTCGGTACAAAGTTATAATACCATTTCATTCCCATGAATGGTATAAAAAGAATATTTACCTGCATATAATGAGGAAATAAATGTAATGCATTTATGCTAAATCTTTTCTTGGCTCTAATTTTCTGTAACGTTCTCGGCTACTTACTTTAGCGAGTATATAACCTAGGCGTTCCTCGTCGGCAACTTCTGTACAAGAATCACTTACTACCTGTTCAAATTGCTCAGTATTTAGAGAATGGCATAGAAAATCTGAGTAAATTAATAGGTTATCTATATATATAAAAATGATTTGGTATTTAATTGTAACGCTAAAACTTGAAAACGGCTGAACCAAATCAAATACTTCCTTAGGGGGGTTTGTTTGTTGTTACCCCGCCAAGGTTTAGTCGAAGAAAAAATTAAAAAATGTTAGGGGTGCGTGGCACCTCCCATACAACCTTAATTTTTAAAGCTTACTAGCTGACCCGGCAAACTTCGTTCTGCCCAAAATAGATTTTTTTATTAATTTCATTTCAAAAATTGTTATTACTCCGGTATTATTTTTAATAGAAAATTAACGATTTTTCACTACTTCATTGTGTATACAAGTTCAAAAATATATAATTTTAGTATTCAGTTTAAGGCTGCACGATACACAACATTTTTAGTTTTCTGTTCCGGATATTTATTTTCACTGAGTAAGTAAGAGGATTGATATAGTATACCTCCATAATGGTTTTCAGGCCCCTCCTCCAAACCTTTTAGATATATTCAGCCTTAAAAGTTTAGTACGTATGGGAGGTGCAATGCCCCATTCTTCGATAAATCTTTTTTTTTTTTGGTGAACATGGTATTGATATCGTATATCTGCATAGTGATTTCTATGTACATGCCTTGAACGCTTTTAAGGATATTTAGTCTTAAAAATTAAGAGCGCATGGGAGGTGCCACGCCCCCTTTTCCGATAACCTACACTTTTATGCGCAAAAATTTTTTTGATATCATATAGCTCTGTACCAATTTCCGGGTCCCTGACTTAAATCCTTTTAAAGATATTCAGCTTAAAAAATTAAGTGTTGTTGGGAAGTGCCACGCCCCCTTTTCGTATAACTCCTATTATTTTGCGTTAATATGGAATTGTTATCGTTTATCTCCACACCAATTTCCAAGCCCTAGCGTAAACAATTTTAGAGATATTCAGCATGAAAAATTAAGTTTGTATGGGAGGTGCCACGCCCCTTTTTCCGATAACCCCCACTTTTATGCGTGGGAATGGTTTTGATATCATTTAGCTCTATACCAATTTTCAGCTCCCTACCTTGAACTGTTTTCGAGATAATCAGCTTTAAAAATTAAGGTTGTATGGGAGGTGCCACGCCCCCTTTTCTGATAACACCCACTTTTCTGAGTGAGAAGGGGTTTGATATCACCTACCTCTATACCAATTCTCAGCTCCCTACCTTGAACTGTTTTAGAGATAATCAGCTTTAAAAATTAAGGTTGTATGGGAGGTGCCACGCCCCCTTTTCTGACAACCCGCCCCCCTTTTCTGAGTGAGAAGGGTTTTGATATCACCTACCTCTATACCAATTTTCAGCTCCCTACCTTAAACTGTTTTAGAGATAATCAGCTTTAAAAATTAAGGTTGTATGGGAGGTGCCACGCCTCCTTTTCTGATAACACCCACTTTTCTGAGTGAGAAGGGGTTTGATATCACCTACCTCTATACCAAAAATTAAAAATTAAGGTTGTATGGGAGGTGCCCCGCCCCCTTTTCTGACAACCCGCCCCCCCTTTTCTGAGTGAGAAGGGTTTTGATATCACCTACCTCTATACCAATTCTCAGCTCCCTACCTTGAACTGTTTTAGAGATAATAAGCTTTAAAAATTAAGGTTGTATGGGTGGTGCCACGCCCCCCTAACATTTTTTAATTTTTTCTTCGACTAAACCTTGGCGGGGTAACAACAAACAAACCCCCCTAAGGAAGTATTTGATTTGGTTCAGCCGTTTTCAAGTTTTAGCGTTACAATTAAATACCAAATCATTTTTATATATATAGATTATCTCTAAAACAGTTCAAGGTAGGGAGCTGAAAATTGGTATAGAGGTAGGTGATATCAAACCCCTTCTCACTCAGAAAAGTGGGTGTTATCAGAAGAGGGGGCGTGGCACCTCCCATACAACCTTAATTTTTAAAGCTGATTACACTGCTCTACAGCCAAAAAATACTCTAAACGCGACCATCCTATCTATATGTAAAATCGGTCGCTGATTCCGAAAATCGGGTTCATTTTTAATTCTATGGGAAGGTTTTTGAGATATCGGCAATTTACCGTTATTTGGCCAATGGCTCCACTTAATCCTGTATATCTCTTTACCGCAGTGAGATATCTTCCTTGAGGTAAAATCAAACGAAAGAAAATTAAATTTCCTTTTCATGGCTCCTATAACATTTTTCTCTAACTCTTATAGTTTCTGAAATATTGACGATTCAATTTGAATTTTTTCGATTTTTACGATTTTTTGAAGAAAAAATTGACTTTGTCAGGCAATATCTTTAAAACCAATGTTTTCACCTTCGGGTTTACTCCTTTACGTGAAGCTCCATTCTATTACCAAAAAAATAAGCTATCAACGAAGAAAATCCGTGGTAAAATGGAAAAGTTATAGGCGATCATATAAATACAGCCAAACCGCGCAATGCCGCTATACGGCACATTCTATGCATATTGTACCAATACCTAAACAGCTGCAGTAGCAGCACATTGGCAGCGCAGTAGATACAAGCCCATTTACGGGTATAACATGCATAAAATATACCCGTGCAGAGGCATTGCGCGACTTAGCTGAATTTACTTGATCGCCTATAACTTTTCCATTTTACCATGGATTTTCATCGTTGATAGCTTATATTTTTCCCAATAGAATAGAGCTTCAGGTAAAGGAGTAAAACCGAAGGTGAAAACATTGGTTTTAAAGATATTGCCTGAAAAAATCAATTTTTTATTCAAAAAAATCGTAAAAAAATCGAAAAAATTCAAAATGAATCGTCAATATTTCAGAAACTATAAGAGTTAGAGAAAAATGTTATAGGAGCCATGAAAAGGAAATTTAATTTTCTTTCGTTTGATTTTACCTCAAGGAAGATATCTCACTGCGGTAAAGAGATATACAGGATTAAGTGGAGCCATTGGCCAAATAACGGTAAATTGCCGATATCTCAAAAACCTTCCCATAGAATTAAAAATGAAATTGGTATAAAGGTAGGTGATATCAAAACCCTTCTCACTCAGAAAAGTGGGGGTTATCAGGAAAGGGGGTGTGGCACCTCTCATACAATCTTAATTTTTAAAGCTGATTATCTCTAAAACAGTTCAAGATAGGGAACTGAAAATTGGTATAGAGGTAGATGATATCAAACCCCTTCTCACCCAGAAAAGTGGGTGTTATCAGAAAAGGCGGCGTGGCACCTCCCATACAACCTTAATTTTTAAAGCTGATTATCTCTAAAACAGTTTAAGGTAGGGAGCTGAAAATTGGTATAGTGGTAGGTGATATCAAAACCCTTCTCACTCAGAAAAGGGGGGGCGGGTTGTCAGAAAAGGGGGCGTGGCACCTCCCATACAACCTTAATTTTTAAAGCTGATTATCTCTAAAACAGTTCAAGGTAGGGAGATGAGAATTGGTATAGAGGTAGGTGATATCAAACCCCTTCTCACTCAGAAAAGTGGGTGTTATCAGAAAAGGGGGCGTGGCACCTCCCATACAACCTTAATTTTTAAAGCTGATTATCTCGAAAACAGTTCAAGGTAGGGAGGTGAAAATTGGTATAGAGCTAAATGATATCAAAACCATTCCCACGCATAAAAGTGGGGGTTATCGCAAAAAGGGGCGTGGCACCTCCCATACAAACTTAATTTTTCATGCTGAATATCTCTAAAATTGTTTACGCTAGGGCTTGGAAATTGGTGTGGAGATAAACGATAACAATTCCATATTAACGCAAAATAATAGGAGTTATACGAAAAGGGGGCGTGGCACTTCCCAACAACACTTAATTTTTTAAGCTGAATATCTTTAAAAGGATTTAAGTCAGGGACCTGGAAATTGGTACAGAGCTATATGATATCAAAAAAATTTTTGCGCATAAAAGTTTAGGTTATCGGAAAAGGGGGCGTGGCACCTCCCATGCGCTCTTAATTTTTAAGGCTAAATATCCTTAAAAGCGTTCATGGCATGTACATAGAAATCACTATGCAGATATACGATATCAATACCATGTTCACCAAAAAAAAAAAAAGATTTATCGAAAAATGGGGCATTGCACCTCCGTACTAAACTTTTGAGGCTGAATATATCTAAAAGGTTTGGCGGAGGGGCCTGAAAACCATTATGGAGGTATACTATATCAATCCTCTTACTTACTCAGTGAAAATAAATATCCGGAACAGAAAACTAAAAATGTTGTGTATCGTGCAGCCTTAACCCTAATCCTCTAAAGTGAGCCTCTCAGTCTCACTTTAAAGTTTAAAAGCGAATTATTCCTAAACCAAAAAAGCTTTTTGTCTGAAATTTTGGGTATTCCTCCATTTGTGTTCATAAATTATGAAATAATTATGATCTTTGGGCTATTTATTTATTTTAGCAATTTTTTTTGCAATCGTATAAAATTGTAACGAAAAACCGAAAGTGAGCCTCAAAGACTCACCTTAAGTATCTTTAACGTAATAAGCTTACATTTCTAGAGTTCAACTAAATTTTGAATCCGTTGTTCACAAGGTTTATCCAGTGAGGTTTTTACATTGTGAACTCACCATACTCCCGGATTTTGGTGAATTCGACGTATTTCACCATGGATCTTAATATAATAGGATGTCATAAAATTAAGGAGACCGGAAAAGTCAACAATTTCAAAACATTTAACATTTTATCATTTTTCTGTTTACTGAGATTCTAAATTACGGAAAAGATGCGTTTAAATAGAGAATCGAACGACGAGCTGCTTTATGCGTAAGTAATTTCACCACGAACGTCGCGTTTTAAAAATTTGGAATTTGGTTGCGAAAAATATATATTAGCGGCGATCATATGAAAAATGTATTCATATTCATTTGATTCATAGCTTTTCTCATTGTGTGCACAAAAACAAATTTATAACAGATGTAGTAAAACCATTTGTAATGAACATTCAAACAACTACAAAAATGTGTGAAAATTGTAGTACATTAATGTCTCCTATTTTACGGAATTACGTTTTTTATCTTTATATACTAAAAAAATTGTCATAAACCGTTATAAGAATGTATAAAAATGCTTCTGAATTCATTACTGCATAAATAAAAGTAAAAACCAAATACCAAAATAATGGTGTTTCAAAATTTCCCCATAGGTGAGCCTCAGAGTCTCACTTTCGGTTTTACGTAACTTTTCAAAATTCGGTGATTAGGGTTAAACTGAATACTAAAATTATATATTTTTGAACTTGTATACACAATGAAGTAGTGAAAAATCGTTAATTTTCTATTAAAAATAATACCGGAGTAATAACAATTTTTGAAATGAAATTAATAAAAAAATCTATTTTGGGCAGAACGAAGTTTGCCGGGTCAGCTAGTAATTAGTATAATTAGTATCAATCACTGCTGTTTGGAAATATTAATCAGGTATTTTTATAACATCATTAGAATTTTGTAGTTCCTGCAAGTCCGTATAAGAATAAAATTGCAAGCATGGTGGCTCTGTAATTCTAAATGAGCTCCAATCGATCATTTGAGTGTACTATGTACTTCTTCATGGCATTTCTGCTCTGAGTTGCTCTATGTTGCTCTATTTCGACAGCTGCCCTACTTTGCTCTGCTCTAACCTGCTCCGAACTTTTTTTGTTCATTAAACAGAGCTAATATTAATAAGTAATAATCTTTTTTACTCATATAATGATGTCAAAACTAAATTCAAGGCTAAATTTACTTTATTCAAAAATTTTTTTTTTAATACAGGGTGTTGGTTTTAAATAAATTTTAATAAAAGCTAAAGTTGGTGTCGCAGGTTAATGGCTTATATGGACGAAATATGACACGGGTTAAAACCTTTACAACAATATATTGCTCGTTAAAATCAAACACCAAATAGAAAAGTTATAAGCAAAAACGAATTTCGCTGTTTTTACAGGGTGCCGAAAAAAAAATTTTTTCCATTTTTGAAATCTCCAAGGAGTAAACATTCGAACCAGAGGGGAACATTTTAAACTTTTTTTGGCGATACGCTCTAATGTACATATATACATAATTAACAGCAATAATTTCCACCAATTTTATTATCATCTCTAAAACAGTTCAAGGTAGGGAGCTGAGAATTGGTATAGAGGTAGGTGATATCAAACCCCTTCTCACTCAGAAAAGTGGGTGTTATCAGAAAAGGGGGCGTGGCACCTCCCATACAACCTTAATTTTTAAAGCTGATTATCTCGAAAACAGTTCAAGGTAGGGAGCTGAAAATTGGTATAGAGCTAAATGATATCAAAACCATTCCCACGCATAAAAGTGGGGGTTATCGGAAAAAGGGGCGTGGCACCTCCCATACAAACTTAATTTTTCATGCTGAATATCTCTAAAATTGTTTACGCTAGGGCTTGGAAATTGGTGTGGAGATAAACGATAACAATTCCATATTAACGCAAAATAATAGGAGTTATACGAAAAGGGGGTGTGGCACTTCCCAACAACACTTAATTTTTTAAGCTGAATATCTTTAAAAGGATTTAAGTCAGGGACCTGGAAATTGGTACAGAGCTATATGATATCAAAAAAATTTTTGCGCATAAAAGTTTAGGTTATCGGAAAAGGGGGCGTGGCACCTCCCATGCGCTCTTAATTTTTAAGGCTAAATATCCTTAAAAGCGTTCATGGCATGTACATAGAAATCACTATGCAGATATACGATATCAATACCATTTTCACCAAAAAAAAAAAAAGATTTATCGAAAAATGGGGCATTGCACCTCCGTACTAAACTTTTGAGGCTGAATATATCTAAAAGGTTTGGAGGAGGGGCCTGAAAACCATTATGGAGGTATACTATATCAATCCTCTTACTTACTCAGTGAAAATAAATATCCGAAACAGAAAACTAAAAATGTTGTG
This sequence comes from Urophora cardui, assembly GCA_960531455.1. Taxonomy (NCBI): domain Eukaryota; kingdom Metazoa; phylum Arthropoda; class Insecta; order Diptera; family Tephritidae; genus Urophora; species Urophora cardui. The sequence goes on along the minus strand of OY482671.1, from coordinate 69,570,660 downwards.
TATCGTGCAGCCTTAACCCTAATCCTCTAAAGTGAGCCTCTCAGTCTCACTTTAAAGTTTAAAAGCGAATTATTCCTAAACCAAAAAAGCTTTTTGTCTGAAATTTTGGGTATTCCTCCATTTGTGTTCATAAATTATGAAATAATTATGATCTTTGGGCTATTTATTTATTTTAGCAATTTTTTTTGCAATCGTATAAAATTGTAACGAAAAACCGAAAGTGAGCCTCAAAGACTCACCTTAAGTATCTTTAACGTAATAAGCTTACATTTCTAGAGTTCAACTAAATTTTGAATCCGTTGTTCACAAGGTTTATCCAGTGAGGTTTTTACATTGTGAACTCACCATACTTCCCCCGGATTTTGGTGAATTCGACGTATTTCACCATGGATCTTAATATAATAGGATGTCATAAAATTAAGGAGACCGGAAAAGTCAACAATTTCAAAACAATTAACATTTTATCATTTTTCTGTTTACTGAGATTCTAAATTACGGAAAAGATGCGTTTAAATAGAGAATCGAACGACGAGCTGCTTTATGCGTAAGTAATTTCACCACGAACGTCGCGTTTTAAAAATTTGGAATTTGGTTGCGAAAAATATATATTAGCGGCGATCATATGAAAAATGTATTCATATTCATTTGATTCATAGCTTTTCTCATTGTGTGCACAAAAACAAATTTATAACAGATGTAGTAAAACCATTTGTAATGAACATTCAAACAACTACAAAAATGTGTGAAAATTGTAGTACATTAATGTTTCCTATTTTACGGAATTACGTTTTTTATCTTTATATACTAAAAAAATTGACATAAACCGTTATAAGAATGTATAAAAATGCTTCTGAATTCATTACTGCATAAATAAAAGTAAAAACCAAATACCAAAATAATGTGTTTCAAAATTTCCCCATAGGTGAGCCTCAGAGTCTCACTTTCGGTTTTACGTAACTTTTCAAAATTCGGTGATTAGGGTTAAACTGAATACTAAAATTATATATTTTTGAACTTGTATACACAATGAAGTAGTGAAAAATCGTTAATTTTCTATTAAAAATAATACCGGAGTAATAACAATTTTTGAAATGAAATTAATAAAAAAATCTATTTTGGGCAGAACGAAGTTTGCCGGGTCAGCTAGTAATTAGTATAATTAGTATCAATCACTGCTGTTTGGAAATATTAATCAGGTATTTTTATAACATCATTAGAATTTTGTAGTTCCTGCAAGTCCGTATAAGAATAAAATTGCAAGCATGGTGGCTCTGTAATTCTAAATGAGCTCCAATCGATCATTTGAGTGTACTATGTACTTCTTCATGGCATTTCTGCTCTGAGTTGCTCTATGTTGCTCTATTTCGACAGCTGCCCTACTTTGCTCTGCTCTAACCTGCTCCGAACTTTTTTTGTTCATTAAACAGAGCTAATATTAATAAGTAATAATCTTTTTTACTCATATAATGATGTCAAAACTAAATTCAAGGCTAAATTTACTTTATTCAAAAAAATTTTTTTTAATACAGGGTGTTGGTTTTAAATAAATTTTAATAAAAGCTAAAGTTGGTGTCGCAGGTTAATGGCTTATATGGACGAAATATGACACGGGTTAAAACCTTTACAACAATATATTGCTCGTTAAAATCAAACACCAAATAGAAAAGTTATAAGCAAAAAACGAATTTCGCTGTTTTTACAGGGTGCCGAAAAAAAATTTTTTCCATTTTTGAAATCTCCAAGGAGTAAACATTCGAACCAGAGGGGAACATTTTAAACTTTTTTTGGCGATACGCTCTAATGTACATATATACATAATTAACAGCAATAATTTCCACCAATTTTATTATCATTTTAATTTTAATCCTTTTTATCCTTTGAATTTGGGGCTTGTGAATGTAAATAAAAATCAGCTGTTTGCCAAAGCTGTTGAACTCTGCATATTTTGTGTTCGTTTACCTCTTACGATATTTTTCTCTTGTGAGAGGATAGGTGACATTTTTCTCCAACACCTGGCTGTTGGAGGCTGCTGAGTAAATGCTGTTGGAGAAAGTACGCGAACAAAGCTATAATTTGTTTACATTTTGGCAGGGTTGCCATTTAGTCATTTCTGAACAAACAAGGTTTTTACTAATCTTCAAAGTGTTATCCGGATTACTCTTCAATACACAACTGTGCATTATTTGAAAAATGACAATAAAATATTAATTTAATCGTTTTTAAAGTTGTCGTTGACGGCTTTTTTTTTTTTATTAATTTAGTTACTTTTTTACGGCTTAGTTGGTAATTAAAACACATTTTTCTTGTAATTTTGTTGCTGCCCAATATATTTCCATCACACCTTGGTGATAGTTATCAAGGCCTAAAACATAAAATAACAAAAAACACAGTCAGAACATTAAATTTACAAAATTGAAAATCCATACAAAAAATTTATATTGGGAAGCAACATGATTCTCACAAAAATGTGTGTTTAATTAAGAAATCTGTACTGAGTTTCTGTAACTCTTATCTTTTCTAGTATAAATAGGTGGTGACAAAGTGTGTATCGTATTAGTGTGACATCACTTTAATTGACACTTTCCCCGGTTTTATTACAGAAACTCAAATCTATTGTGGCAATTTATAATTTTTTTATGCAGAAAAGTTGCACAAGAAGACCAACAAGAGTGATCAATTAAGAAAATACAGCCACCATATGTGGTTAAATAAAATGTTTGCTTTAATTTTCAGTAATATCTTCATTTATTAGGAGTGCTCAATATCTCAAAATTTTTACATATTTTTACGAATAGTTACAAATTTATGTTCAATAACCCAAAAAATTCGCAAATGAGAGTCAAATTGAGAGAGTAAGACCTCGAGAGAGTTGATAAAAGCTGCAAGTAAAATTTTCACTTGCAACTACTTGCAGCTTTAAAAAAGATAGAAGTGTCAAAAATATATGATCACAAAAATTTCAATTGGAAATATACAAACATTTTAAACGCAAATTTCTAATTGTGTACTAAATAAATTAGCGCAAAAAGTAATCTTGATGATGTTGTGGAACAGCCAAAGTAGATTTTTGTTTTCCTAATTCAGTTATTTCCATTCATTTCCAATTTCAAAAATTTCAATTACAACCTAACCTAAAAATCAAATTTTCAAAACAGCGTATCAGCTGATAATTTTCTCTTTTTCTCGTTTTTACTCTTAATTTGACATTGACGCTCTTCTTGCAAGTACTTGCAAGTAAAGTTGTTGAACAAAGCAATTATCTTGTTATTAATTTATATACATACATTTTGTTTGGGAATTAAAAAAAAAAATTTATAAACGTTTTCTTTCCTTTCTTTTAAAAAATTAAAGTAATAATAAATGGTTCGTTTAAGTAGACATACTATTTTTTTCCATGTGAACACATATAATCTTGTTGAGTTAGTTGTATAATGCTGTGAAAATTACTGTTTAAATATTTAATAACTAAAAATGTTCAACCGGCAACCCTTCTACCTTGCAATCATGCGAGCGATCAGCTGACACGTTTTTACGTAAAAAATCAAAATGATTTTGATTTCTGCGGTACGGGCATATGCGTCGTCCTTCGTTGAATAATCGGTTACATACCAGGGACCGTAAGGATTATCATTTTTATAAAAAAAAATCATTTTTAATCGTTATAATTTGATTTTTATTTTTTCGATGAAATTTGATCGATATTTTATGATTTTTATTTTTTCGATCAAAAATAATTGTTATTACTGGATTTAAATTTTCCTATGAAACTTGATCGATATTTTATGATTTTTATTTTTTCGATCAAAAATAATTTTTATTATTGGATTTAAATTTTTCCGATCATAATAAACTCTAAAAACTTGTTTTTTTTTTTACAAATTTTGTTCTCAAATAGAACTGCGCCAATGTTGGCACAATCGTCAACTTCAAGCCATCAAATATAGGATTCACTAACGTTTGAAAAAGTTTACTATGATCGGAGAAAAAATAAAAAAATATTGATTAAAGTTGATCGGAAAAATTTAAATCCAATTATAACAATTATTTTTGATCGAAAAAATAAAAATCATAAAATATCGATCAAGCTTCATCGGAAAAATTTAAATTCAATAATAAAAATTATTTTTGATCGAAAAAATAAAAATCGTAAATAATGGTTATTTAAAAATTTAAAAAATAAAAATCTTTAGAATAAAGATGAGCTCATATTTGGATAGAATGTGCTAAAATCATTATGTCGGTATACTTGCATTTTATTGTTAAAGAAGTTTTCATAATGATTTTTTCATCCGAAGAAATGAAAATAACGATTAAAATCGGTCCCTGTTACATACAAATCCCATTGAATAGGTTGGATCAGCTGACACGGTACACGGGTTTACGTTCTCGACTAACTGGACTATTACAGCACATAGATCTTTTTACAAATTATTTAAATTTGCTAGTGTGGGTAAGAAATCGTGAAAGATGTGTATACAATTCTTCACTAGGGCCCGATGCAATTATAGTCCAGCAGTTATAGTCCAGCTGTTTTGACAATTTGATTTTTAAGTTAGGTTGTAATTGAAATTTTTGAAATTGGAAATGAATGGAAATAACTGAATTAGGAAAAGAAAATTATACTTTAGCTATTCCACAACATCATCAAGATTCGTTTTTGCGCTAACTTATTTAGTACACAATTAGAAATTTGCGTTTAAAATGTTTGTATATTTCCAATTCAAATTTTTGTGATCATATATTTTTGACACTTCTTTTTTTTTAAAGCTGCTGGTAGTTGCAAGTGAAAATTTTACTTGCAGCGTTTATCAACTCTCTCGAGGTCTTACTCTCTCAATTTGGCTCTCTTTTGCGAATTTTTTGGGTTATTGAACATAAATTCGTAACTATTCGTAAAAATATGTAAAAATTTTGAGATATTGAACACTCCTAATAAATGAAGATATTACTGAAAATTAAAGCAAAAATTGTATTTATCCACAATGGTGGCTGTATTTTCTTAATTGATAACTCTTGGTGGTCTTCTTCTGCAATTTTTCTACATTAAAAAGTTATAAATTGCCACAATAAATCTGACTTTCTGTAACACAATCAATTAAAGTGATGTCACACTAATACGATCCACACTTTGTCACCACCTATTTATACTAGAAAAGATATGAGTTACAGAAACTCAGTACAGATTTCTTAATTAAACACACATTTTTGTGAGAATCATGTTGCTTCCCAATATAAATTTTTTGTATGGATTTTCAATTTCTGACTGTGTTTTTTGTTATTTTATGTTTTAGGCCTTGATAACTATCACCAAGGTGTGATGGAAATATATTGGGCAGCAACAAAATTACAAGAAAAATGTGTTTTAATTACCAACTAAGCCGTAAAAAAGTAACTAAATTAATAAAAAAAAAAGTCGTCAACGACAACTTTAAAAACGATTAAATTAGTATTTTCTTGTCATTTGGCAAATAATGCACAGTTTTGTATTGAAGAGTAATCCGGATAACAATTTGAAGATTAGTAAAAATCTTGTTTGTTCAAAAATGACTAAATGGCAACCCTGCCAAAATGTAAACAAACTATATATATATGTAAATATGTGTGAGTAAAACAGCTGATTGCTCCGTTGCCCCACGGGCTCAAAAAATCGTAAAAATTGCATACGGGCGTTTGCGTCAGCGGGCGGACCACACGTTCTTGACTAGCTTGGAACTCCATTATTTAATTGACCAGTGCAGCTTCTATTTTGAAAAGTGGTCACATACGCTTTTTTTAAATAATTTTTTTACAGAAAAATAACCTGAAATCAAAAAGCAATTATACGCAAGTAGATGTATAACTGATTTTACAGAGCATTTCTACTACTGAGAGCATATAGCTGGGAAATGCAGAAATGTGGCTAGCGGATAGCGCTAAATAAATATGTAATAAAAAAAATCGAAAAAAACATATACCTGAATTTGTTGGCGCAGCGACGATTTGCCTTTCATGTTTTGCGATCCATAAAAACTTGTTGATATGCGACCAGTGTGGAGCGTCATTCATGGATTGCATCAGTATCACATCTATTATATGAAGATAAGTCGCGTTGTTGTTGTTGTTGTTGTTGTAGCGGTACTAAGCTCTGCTTAGCCGACGAGTTCTGCTCACAAACTGTCATCAATTTCACTTAACGGAAGGCCCAAGAATGTTGCAGCTTCTTTTGGGCTTGTCCAGAAGGACAAGGGTGTTAAGTTGGTTGGTTTGAGGCGGCATGCAAAGAGGTGCTGTGTGTCATGCGGCGTCTCTCCACATGCCGGACATGCGTTAGGTGTGTTTGGATCAATTCTGGCCCTGTAGGAATTGAGCCTACTACAGAAGCCCGACCTCGGGTTTCTCTGGGCAACTCCAGTTCTTCTGCAGCTATTGGTGGTGGTTGGTCTCTAATTATTATGTACGCGGGGCGGGTTGAAACGAATGTGGAGACTGTGTCATTGTGTATCTCCTTCAGTGCCTGCCTGTATGTTGTGGGGTCTAGCGGTTGATTTATGTATTTTTCAATATCTGGGTTGAGATTGAAGAGATGTTTTTTGATGTGCCGGGGGGGAGGTTCGGGCTCCAGTAGATGGTTGTTTGGATGCCCTCTGCGGTAGCATCCCAGGAGAAACTGTTTGCTAAGCATGATGTTATGATCCTCAACTGGGAGCACCTGTGCCTCGTGGTGCCGGGGGGGAGGTTCGGGCTCCAGTAGATGGTTGTTTGGATGCCCTCTGCGGTAGCATCCCAGGAGAAACTGTTTGCTAAGCATGATGTTATGATCCTCAACTGGGAGCACCTGTGCCTCGTGGTGTAGGTGATGTTCCGGCGACATGAGTAGACTACCCGTGGCTGTACATAATGCCGAATTTTGGCAGGCTTGGAGTTTCTTCCATTGTGTCCTGCAAGTCCCCGGCGACCATATTGGCGATGCATAGTTCAAGACCGGCCGGCCGATTGCTTTGTATGTTGCGATAAGGGTTTCTTTGTCTTTTCCCCAGGTGCTGCCGGCTAGCGATTTGAGGATTTTGTTGCGACTTTGAACCTTATTCGCGATGGCGGTCGTATGCGCGGAGAAGGAAGCTAGGCTGTCGAAGGTAACACCCAATATTTTTGGGTTGTTTACGGTAGGGATGGGTATATTCCCTATTCGTATGCCAAGCCTAACCTCCTTCGTCCATGTCGTAAACAGGGTCGCGGAGGACTTAGAGGGCTGCAGTTCAAGCGAGCGCGATGTGAAGAAGTAGGAAAGGTCTGTCAATATCTCCGCCATTACCATCTTGAGTTTTATGTTATTTCATTTAATTTTGAGAGGATGAAATACCCTTTCCAACTCCACATAAAATCGACGTTAAACTGACGGAATTATGGCGGACAAAAGATTTGTTTTTATGCAAAAAATAAGTTAAATACAAGATGTATAAAATGTCGAGGATATCAAAATTTTTGAAATTTTGTCGGGTAGTGTAATTTGAAAATTTGTATGTGGAATTTTGGGCAATTATGGGTAATTTGAATATTTTTTTGGTTAATCTCAAGAATTTAAAACGGCAACGCTGGATATGATACTAACTCCTTCAGGTGGAGGTGGGAGTGTGGAGATGTATAGGTTGAATAGTAACGGGGACAGGACACCACCCTGTGGAACTCCCTGTTTTATTCTCCTAGGTTTTGATGTGCCATTCCTGAAGTCCACCGATGCCTTTCGACCACTCAGATAGTTCGCCATCCACCTTTTCAGCCTCGGCGGGAGGCTCGATATGTCTAGATCCTCCATTAGGGTGGCATGATTGACTGTGTCGAAGGCTTTCGACAAGTCAAGTGCCACGAGGACCGTTCTCTCGCAGTGGCGTCGCTGGTTAAGGCCGCGAACTATATGTGTGTTTATGGCGTTTAGAGCTGTTGTACTGTGCATTTTCCGGAATCCATGTTGATGTGTGGCCAGTCGTAGATGTCCGTTAATATATGGTAGTAAGGCGGCCTCAAGTGTCTTTACAACCGGGGAGAGGAGGGATATCGGTCGATATGATTCTCCTACATTGGCTGGCTTCCCCGGTTTAAGTAAAGGGACCATTCTTGCCATTTTCCAGATATTGGGAATGACAAGGCTGGTCAAAGACAAACTGAGGACCTCCGTTAGGAATCTTACTCCATTCTGTCCGAGGTGTTTTAGCATCAACATGGATATGCCGTCTGGTCCGACTGGTTTGGAGGCTTTGTCCTTCTTTATGACTTCCTGAATCTCCGTAGGTGAGAGAGCAAGGGATGCGTCGTTGTTTGGCAGTTTGCGCATCCGTCTGAAAATTCGACGTTTGGCCTTATCCCCCGGAGGATGCAGTAAAAATTTCCGACTAAAATAGTTCGCGCATTTCTTCGGGTCCGACTCTACATTGCCTCCAAAGGCTATGGACACTTTGTCCTTATGTTTTGTCGGGTTAGATAAGGCTTTCACGGTGCTCCAGAGCTTGCTCACTCCACTAGAGAGGTTGCAGGTTCTTAGGTGCTCTGTCCACTTCTGCCGTTTGTGCTTATCCACCAGTGACCGAATTTCCCTGTTGAGGTCCTTAATGCGGGGGTCTCCCGGGTCGGTTTGGCGGATGTGGTCTCGCTCCCGGGCTAAGGCAGAGGCTTCACCCGGAAAGTGTGTTCGGATCTCAGGGATCCGTCCAGTCGGAATGAAGCGTGCAGAAGCCTTGGCAATGACCTTGCGGAACTTTTTCTCACCGCTAAGCACATCCGTAGGTGCGGGCAGCGCTCCGAAGATGCTCTCTGTATGTCTTGTGTAATTGTCCCAGTCCGCTTTGTTAAAGTTAATGTATGTCTGTTTGTTTGTTGTAATAAAGTCAGTCGGTGTCTCTATTAAGATGATTATGGGAAGGTGGTTTGATGCTAGGGTCAGTGTCGGTCGCTAGTTGACACTGTTTATCAGACCTGCGCTAGCTATTGTGATGTCAGGCGAGCTGCTGCAATTTCCCATAATCCTTGTGGGGGCCTCATCGTCCACCGCGCAGAATGTCGAATCGTCTATCTGTTCTGCGAGATATTGCCCCTCCGATCTATTGGCAGTTACGAGTGCCAGAAATCGTGATGTGCATTAAACTCACCAAGTACCATGCGGTTATCCCCATTCAATAGCATGCTAATGTCAGGTAGATATCCCGCAGAGCAGCAGGTGACAGGGGGTATATAAACATTGAAGATCTCAAGCACGACATCGCCAGAGTGGATAGCTATTCCCTGACATTCTAGGGAAGTATCCCTTTGGTCGATATCTGGATCGATAAGACGATATTGCACGGTATTGTGTGTTATGAACGCTAGGCCGCCACCGTTTCCTCTAGCGCGGTCCTTCCGGTGTATGTTGTAGCCAGCGTGGCTGACTAGTGTTCAGCTACGTGGCAGCTTTGTTTCTTGGACCGCTGCTATAGGGACACCGTGTCTGTCCATAAAGTCGGTTACACTGCTCTACAGCCAAAAAATACTCTAAACGCGACCATCCTATCTATATGTAAAATCGGTCGCTGATTCCGAAAATCGGGTTTATTTTTAATTCTATGGGAAGGTTTTTGAGATATCGGCAATTTACCGTTATTTGGCCAATGGCTCCACTTAATCCTGTATATCTCTTTACCGCAGTGAGATATCTTCCTTGATGTGAAACCAAACGAAAGAAAATTAAATTACCTTTTCATGGCTCCTATAACATTTTTCTCTAACTCTTATAGTTTCTGAAATATTGACGATTCAATTTGAATTTTTTCGATTTTTTACGATTTTTTGAAGAAAAAATTGACTTTGTCAGGCAATATCTTTAAAACCAATATTTTCACCTTCGGTTTTACTCCTTTACGTGAAGCTCCATTCTATTACCAAAAAAATAAGCTATCAACGAAGAAAATCCGTGGTAAAATGGAAAAGTTATAGGCGATCATATAAATACAGCCAAACCGCGCAATGCCGCTATACGGCACATTCTATGCATATTGTACCAATACCTAAACAGCTGCAGTAGCAGCACATTGGCAGCGCAGTAGATACAAGCCCATTTACGGGTATAACATGCATAAAATATGCGCATGCATAAAATATACCCGTGCAGAGGCATTGCGCGACTTAGCTGAATTTACTTGATCGCCTATAACTTTTCCATTTTACCATGGATTTTCATCGTTGATAGCTTATATTTTTCCCAATAGAATAGAGCTTCACGTAAAGGAGTAAAACCGAAGGTGAAAATATTGGTTTTAAAGATATTGCCTGACAAAGTCAATTTTTTCTTCAAAAAATCGTAAAAAATTAAAAAAATTCAAATTGAATCGTCAATATTTCAGAAACTATAAGAGTTAGAGAAAAATGTTAAAGGAGCCATGAAAAGTAAATTTAATTTTCTTTCGTTTGGTTTCACATCAAGGAAGATATCTCACTGCGGTAAAGAGATATACAGGATTAAGTGGAGCCATTGGCCAAATAACGGTAAATTGCCGATATCTCAAAAACCTTCCCATAGAATTAAAAATGATTTTCGGAATCAGCGACCGATTTTACATATAGATAGGATAGTCACGTCCAAAGTACAGACAAAAAATTTCATTTTGTGATCCAGTGTTATCTCTGCGATCTTTCCTGCGAGGCCGTTGCAGTTTAGCTGCAGAAGTCTGAAGTTACTAGGGGGGGTAATGTAATGACTGATGTCACATTTCTTGGTATTCTGGACCGGCACACCGAGCAGAGGGTAGGGGGTGCTGCTGGCTGGGTGTTATTATCAGCCCTGAGTCGCTCAGGTCTGGACGGTGGTATGGTGTTGTTATTGTTCCCAGCTTTCCTACTGCGAAGTTCGTAGTTGTGAGTTGTTGTTGCTGTTGTTGTTGTTCGTAGTGATGTCGTTGCTGTTTGTAGCGTTGTTGTCGTTTGTGGCGTGGTGCGTAGGCAGCATGGGGCAACAAAGTTGTTTGACCACTGTCTATGCGTGTTCAGACCTGAGCAGGCTTTTAAATGACTCCACCCATTGCATTGATTGCATCTTACCGATGTTGCATTTGGGTGGAGTTTTTTGTGACACACGCAGCAGTAATATGTGGTGGGGCCTGGGTTGGGTTCAATACCCGCTTTTAGTAGGAGCAATCCTGCTGCAAGGCAGTTTGTGAGCATTGCAGGTCGGTCTAAACAGGGTTAGACCGAAATGACAGCCCTTGGTCAGGGAAACCCCGAGTCGTTCCGGTACGTAGAACTGGCTGTCGTGGGAACGTCGCGTTTTCCTCCCTGATGTTACAACACCACAACGGCTGGACTGAATTAAATGAAATTTTGCACGTAGTTTTCGATTGAGCTCGACATGGTTTATGGCCAAAAAAGGTATAAGAATCCGGGAAGGTTTTGGAGATATTCCACAAAATGTGGACCAGGGTAACCCTATAACGCGTTCGTACGATATGGGTATCAAATGAAAGGTGTTGACGAGTGCTTGAACATGGTGTAGTTATTGGTCCCATATAAGACCCCGTATTCGAGGTATTTCCCGAAATATGAACCAGGTGTGACCCCAGACGGGTTTTCTACAAAATGGGTATCAAATAAAAGGTGTTGGTGAGTATTTAAAAAAGAAGTGATTTTCAAGACCCTACGCGACCCGTTTTCCGATATATCGAACAAAATTTGGACCAGGTGTGACCCTAGAAGGTGTTTATACGATATGGGATAGGGATAGGGATAGTGATAGTTATAGTGATAGAGATATGGTTAGGGATAGGTATAGGGGTAGGTATAGGGACAGGGATAACGATAGTATGTTACATTAGGGTGCTTTTAATTTGTATGAAAAATTTAAAAGTTCATAAAAAGACTGTATCGCCCCCTCAATCTGTAGTAACATGGTCAAAGATATCACACATAAATTTTGGTCCCGATTGGTAGCGGTTAAGGCGTGGCGCATTGAGGTCAAAGTTCAGAAAATTCTATGAAGGGTAAAAAAATCAAAATATTTTTTTTTAATTATCTAATACCCAAAATTAATACTCTATACCCAATGATAACAAATATAAATTTTTTTGTTATCATTGGGTATAGAAGTATTAATTTTGGGTATTAGATAATTAAAAAAAATATTTTGATTTTTTGACCCTTCATAGAGTTTTCTGAACTTTGACCTCAATGCGCCACGCCTTAACCGCTACCAATCGGGACCAAAATTTATGTGTGATATCTTTGACCATGTTACTACAGATTGAGGGGGCGATACAGTAAAATATCGTTAATTTGAATTTTAAACGCACTCTAATGTTACATATATAAATTTTATTAAGAAAAGTGACAATTATTTAGTATTCGCAGTCATTACTATGGTTTCTAAGATAATGGTGAGCAACACGGTAAACAAAGACTTTTTAGGCTTTATAGGAATAAATTTTAGGTAGAACAACGTCTAGTATTACTATAAATAGTGTTACTATAAATAGTGTAAAACAAACCAACTGCAAGAGGTTTTCGCATGAAACTGTGGGAATAATCTGTAAATGTTATTTTCACTAAAGTTGGCATTTTTATTGCCATTGAATTCATGGAGTCCAGTTTCATAATTTAAAATTACTAATAGTTACAGTGGGAATCGCAATAATGTACCACAGGCGTTAAGGGAAAATTTGTATATAATGAACCACGATCCTATCACATATCATAAAAAAAAGTCGCTCCTGACGGACGATTATAGTGCAAGAGATATTCCTTGTTAAAGCAATGTGTGTAGAAGACTTTTTTGTCTCACCGGCCTTCGGCCGCGCTTTAAAAAAACCTCAGCCGGCAGAATTCTCATTTTGGAGAACTTTAATATTATTATTATATTATTTAATTATCATCCAAAGAATATTTCCTGAAAGTTTCACTGAAAAATTCCCAGTAGTTTGTAAATAAATAAAATTGGTTCGTTCTATCCAAGCTTAGCCGGTGTTAATTTCCGAATTACAAAGTATTCTCGCATGAAACTTGGTGACGGTATTCTATAAATGCCGTTTTCATATATGTTGGCACTTTTTTTTATAATAGAAAGCAATATTTAAAAAATTGAATTAAAATTAATGTCCATATTCCTTTGTTCTTACATTTATTTTTCCACTAAAAAAGCTACTGCAGCAATGGAATCCATTTTTTAACCATTTAATATATTCTTTCTGAAAATTTAATCTAATACTTACTTTTTTTTTTTTTTTTTTTTTTTTTTTAGCATCCAATATATTTGCCAACTGTATAAATAAAATACATCTAACAATTTTGTGGTTCGTTAAAAGTAATTAGTAATTAATAATGACTTAATAAACATGGTGGGCATGTATGGATTGCTCTCAGTAGCGCATCCATTTATTATGGTGCATCAGCAAAGATCTGTAAATGATTTTCTTTTGAGGCGTACGAAATTGGTTGGTCTTGCCGTCAGGGCTAGAACGAGTGGGTTGGGGTGAGCTAATATTCTCATTTTGTATGATGCAGCATACTTTCTGATTTCTTGAGAGATAGTAGGTATCTTTAGGTCACGATGTAGTTGGTCGTTCGTGACGTAGTAGGGCGCATTTACAATCATTCTAATGGTTTTCGATTGGAATCTTTGGAGAATCTCTATATTTGAGTTTGCTGCGGTTCCCCATAGCTGTATGCCATAGGTCCAGATGGGTTTTAAGATAGCTGAGTAGAGCAGGAGTTTGTTGTCGATTGATAGTTGGGAGTTTCGATTCATGAGCCAATAAAGATATCTCCGTTTTATACCAAGAGCTTTTCGTTTGGTGAATATGTGGGTTCTCCATGTTAGTTTTCTGTCGAGATGCATACCCAGGTACTTTGTTACGTCACTTTGCGGTATATCAATGCCATTGAGTTTTACGGGTGGGCAAGTGTTACGTCTAGTGGTGAACGTCACTTGAACAGATTTTGATTCATTTGACTTTATCCGCCAGTGTTTCAGCCAATGGGTAATTTTATTTAAACTTTTTTGAAGCTTGAGTGAGGCGACGTTAGGGTTGAGGTCTGAAGCCAGTACAGCAGTGTCATCGGCAAAAGTGCCGATAGTGACTCCTTCTGCTATTGGGAGGTCGTATGTGTAAAGTAGGTACAGTATTGGGCCCATTACACTACCTTGCGGGACGCCTGCTAAGCTCTCGTAAAGCTCAGACTGCTCTGCTCCTTCTTTGACGAAAAAGTAACGATTTTTTAGATAAGATTGTATAAATAGAAAGTAGCTTGTAGGGAGAGTATTTTTTATTTTATAGAGCAGGCCGTCGTGCCATACGCGATCAAAAGCTTGGGATATATCTAGAAAGGCAGCTTTACAGTATTTTTTTTGCTCAAAGGCAGAGTAGATTTTCTCGGTAAGTCTATGTACTTGTTCAATTGTTCCGTGTCCTCTTCTGAAGCCAAATTGGTGATTAGGTATAATGTTACGCTCTTCTATTTTGGGTAGGAGTCTTTTAAGGAAGAGAACTTCCAAGACTTTTGAGACAATGGGCAGCAGACTAATGGGTCTGTAAGACGCTGCCGTATCAGCGGGCTTTCCTGGTTTCAGAATCATTTTCATCTGAGCGACTTTCCATTGAGGGGGTATGAATGCAGTTATTAGTACTGCATTAAAAAGTTGGGTGAGAAATTTTATGCCTTCGTAAGGTAAGTGTTTTAGTACATTGCCATTAATAATATCGTACCCAGGAGCTTACTTTGGGTTGAGCATCGCTATTACGGTTTTTACCTCCGATATTGCGAATCGTTTTATGGGGAGGTCCATTTGATAGGGGGTTCAATATCATGTGGGGTGAATACTGATTTTAGGTGGCGTGCAAAAGTATTTGCTTTCTCTGCGTCACTTTTCGCCCATTCGTTATTTTCCATTCGTATTGGAGAATTGTAGAAAATCGGCCTTTTTAGCTTACTAGCAGCTTTCCAAAGGGAGTAATCAGTTGCAGCTGTTGCATCAATATTACTGAGATATTGTTGAACTTGTCTGTTGTGTTCAATTTTGAGGATGTTTTTGAGTTCTTTGGTGAGAGCATTCAATCTTTTCTTGTCGTCGGGGTGACGGGTTTGTTGCCATTTTTTCCTTGCGAGTCGTTTTTCTTTGAGCTTAGCTTGTATGTTGTGGGTAACGCTTGTCCTTTTTTGTCTGATGAGGGTGGGAGTTGATTTCCATGCAGCTTGTTGGATGCAGCTGTTAAAATGTTCGACTGCTGCCTCTATATCTTCAGCAGATTTCAGGGCTAATTTGAAGTCAAGATTAGACGTGATGATGTGTCGGAAGTATTCCCAATCAGTCTTCCGATTGTAAAGGCTGCATTGTTCCGCTGCCGGTGTAAAATTTTTATCAATTGTTACCAGGATTGGAGAGTGGTCGGAAGACAATTCAAAGCACGATTTGCAATTTATATCTGAAGAATTCACGCCTTTCACCACGCAGAAATCGATTAAGTCGGGTATTTTATTTTTATCTGTTGGCCAATAAGTGGGAGTTCCAGTAGAGAATGGAGTTAAACTGAGATAGCTAATAGCATTATATAGTTGTCTTCCTTTAGGGGTAATGAGACGAGAGCCCCAGAACGTGTGTTTGGCATTGTAATCGCCCCCAGCTAGAAATCGATTTCCAAGAGTTTTGAAGAAATTTTCATATTCTGCAGTGCTGATAGAGTGCCTCGGCGGGCTATAGATAGCAGAGAGTGTAAGCTGGCCGCTCGGGTCTTCAATGACAATGATAGCATTTGTACGGAATGAATTCGTGCTGTAATGTTTAATAATTTTCCGTATCAAGATACCTGAGCCTCCATGAGCGTTGTTACTGGGGTGTTTTGTGTGGTAAAACTTGTAGTTGGGTACTTCAAAGTAGCTTTTGTCAGTAAAGTGGGTCTCAGATATGAGGAGTATATCTATATCGTGGGTCTGAAGTAAAGTTTTAACTTCAAGTAAGTGTTTGGATAGGCCATTGGCATTCCAAATGATAATTTTCAACGGGTTGAAGATGCACAGTTTTTAGTCGTGGGGGTGACGAGGAGGCTCATCATTGATGTCATTTGTTGCATGACTTGTTTCAGTAAATCTATCATTTCTCGCATTTCCTTAGTGTTTTGCGTTGGGGTGTGGGTTTCATTACTATTTGGAATGGCATTATTAGGGTTCGAGCGGGGTGTTACGCCTTTCTTTGCTGCTTGAGCATATGTGGCTGGGTATTGGTCAATTTCAATTGGGGTTTCAATCTGCATTGGGGTTTGAATTGGCTGTTGTGGTTTCTCTTGGGGCTGTACAGGAGCTTTTTTCCTCAGAGTTGGGTATTTGGCGCTTTGGATGTTTTTGTATACCATACAGCCTTTATAATTTGCTGGATGGTTACCTTCACATAGAGCGCATTTGACATCTTCAGATCTTGTCTTTCGCTTACAATCAGCGGAGAGGTGGTTTCCAGCACATTTTATACATACTGATTTTCGACGACAGTAGGACTTTGTGTGGCCATATTGCTGACAGTTGGCGCATTGCGGTATTTCACGCTTCGGGTGTGGGGGCTCGAAAGCAATTCTTGAGTGCAGGAGACTTTTAATTTGATATATCTCCTTGTTATTGGAGGCGGGTTTGAGTTCAATGATAAACATTGGGAGAGGATTTTTGTGACTCTGTGTTTTATGTTCCAAATGTTTGTGACTGAGTGACCGAGATCTTTTAGAGAATCCACAATTTCTTTTGTGTCTATTGAGGAGTGCATGTTTCTGAGAACAACTCTGAAGGTACGTTCTTGTTTTGTTTTATAAGTGTGGAACTATGTGCCCTTCTGTTCCAGTTGTGACACTATAGTTTTGTAAGCATCCAGGGATGATGCTTGTACTTTTACTTGATCCTTGCCTGTGAGCTTTAGATCATAGGAGTTTGGAGCAACTTCTTGTAGTAAACTCATTAGGGGGGAATGTTTAGAACTTTGTCTATAAATATTGGCGGCGGCTTGGGTATTTTTTCAGTTGGTTGGTTAGTTTCCTCAACTTCAAGGGAGGCAAATCTGTTTTCATTTTCATTTGGTTGGCGGCTTCCAAGCCAGTAATGATTATCAAGTTTAGCCTGTTTTTTAGAGGCAGTATTTTTACTTGGGCTTTCGCGTTGGCGTTTGGGATTGACGATCTTCCATTGGCCGGTTGGGGTAGTAGTTGTCAAGTTTCCTGCAGTTTGGGGTTTCTGGGCTTGTTGTTGTTGGGCATAGAAAATTTCCAGTTGTCTTTGGAGGGTTTCGATCTGCTGTTGTACGTTTGGTACGTTGGTACTAGGCAGCCGGGATGGGGTTAGATGTTGGGACATTTGTTGGGGTGTACCCAGGGATCTCGGGGTTTGGTGCTGTAGTTGCACTTGGACTTGTTGGGAACCTCCTACTTTAGGAGGAGTATGGTTGAGGGGCATCTCGCTGGTGCAAACGAATATTTTAGTCTATATTCATTTGCACCCGGCTGCGCTTGTAATATGTACAACTTTTTATGATTGTAATACAATGTGGTTGCAGCTTTTTACAGCTCTGATACTTATGTATAAACTTTACACGAATGGTTTGTGTCCACACTAATTCACCACTTAGTGGTGAAAAAGAGGTTTGTGGTGGAGTTTTGTGTGTGGGAGCTTTTGCTATTGTGCGATCAATGCAACAACAATATGCACAATCACTCAGCAATAACACTTAATTTACGCTTTAGAGTTTAAATAAAGCAGTTTTATATTAATTTGATAGCACACTAAATTGCGACACTTTTTCCGACACTTTTTCACAATATTATTGAGTTAAATTGATCAATTATATATTTTTTTTTTAGCACAAAAGTACGGAGGAAAAAATTTTTGACAACTTCACAGCGCGACCAGTGTGACTTACTGAAAATATAAGTTTTCTGTCAAAAATACAAATGTGCTGTCAAAATATACATATGATTTCGCATAAACGCTGCCTAACACTGATTCGAACATAGTTTAACACTTAACAACACTTATGTTCGAAACGTCGTAAACCAGAATACCAATTTTCGTTTTGTCGTATCAGTCGGCGTCGCCGCGATCGAAGTTCCGAGGGATCGTAGAATAGTTGTGTGAAAGTTTTATAAGTCATAACTCAGAAACCGTAGCAGATATATCGATGAAATTCGGTACGCGTGATCTACTTACCTAAGCAAATGTTTGGATGAAAAATTGCCAAAAATGGTTGACTGCCACGCCTACTTTTATATATGGGTATTATAAAATGGCCTAATAAAAACATTTTAAGCGATATCTCTGTCAAATACAAATATATGTCATTGAATTCTTGTGGTGGGAGTCCAGCTATAGACATAAAACAAAAAACAAAAATTTTGGAAAAAGGGCGTGGCACTGCCCCTTTTTAGAAGCAGGAATATCCGAGATTTCAGAGCCTATTGCCTGTATCACGAACACCGAAAGAACTACCGAAACGCCGAAAGCCACGGTGCCGAACTGGTCGAAAATCGTATCAGCTACCCCGTCGGTTCGAAGTTAAGTGTTGCCAACTATATGAACTATGTTCGAATCAGCGTTACCAAGTGCTGATGCGAAATTGAGCGGATTTATCTCAGGTTTCTTATCTCTTTGATTAAACAAAATACATTTTTACTTTATTTTACTAAAAACAATTTATTTAAATAATAAAATAATGGATTCTATTGCGATAGCAGCTTTATTAGTAGAGGAAGAGGAGGAAAGGATTTCTCTGAACGAAAGAAAGTTTTTGAGAGATCATAGCAATCCTTTTACTTTAAGTAAACAAGCGTAAATTTAATTAGAGGCTGAAAATAAAAAAAATCGTCGCTATAGAAGAAAAAAGACAAACTGTTTTGTTGAGGAAGAAAGACGCAAATTTTTTTTCTTTCAAAGAAAGACGCATTAACAGCACTATTCTGTGAAATTTACATATTATCAATAAGTTGACAAATAGTCAAGATTTTTATCAAATTGACAATTTTTCCTATTCTGTGCGTCACTTGACAAATCTAAAAAGCTCTTACAAATGTGTTTTTCCCAACACGTGGTGAAATAAATATTGTAAACAGAAATCAGCTGTTTATACAATTAAATTGCAAAATAGAAACTGAAAAAATGTAAGTATTTTATATCTACATACATATGTATGTATGGATGAAAGTTTGTTTGTTTGTTTGTTTGTGTGTTTGTTCCTTCCCAGCAGTATTTATCAGTTGGAAAACAGCACATATTTCCTATTGAATATTCAGTAGAGATGTAGTTCTAATATCTGAATTTTCCCTTTCGTTTTTATATAGAGGTGGCGTCGAAAAACAACTACCTAAAAACTGCCGAACGAGAAGGGAGAGTTTCTGTAGGAAAAAAGGCCTGAATACGAAGGGAGAACTTCCATAGCATGTATTTCAGTACACCTGATGTCTTCACTGCGTGTTCAGTTATTTTTTCAGCAATGAATTTTGAACTTACTTTCAGGCTATTTTTCATAATGAATATTCTACTGAATATGCACCTCCTTACCTCAAATACTGCTGGGTTATGCACGCCTAAGCTACCGGGCCGATCACATTGAAATTTAAAATTATGACTACATTTAATTCTGGTATCTCAACCCCTTCCCGAGATCTAGGCCAATATAAGGACCCAGATGGCTCCAAAATATTTTTGAGCAATATTCGTATCAAATTAAAGGTATAAATCAGAGCTTCAATAGAGAGTTCATTCCATTCCAATTTTCCAGTCGGTTCTCCAGATAGAGACCAAAACCTGGTCCCGGATGTGCCCCAAATATTTTTGCGCAATATTGGCATCAAATTAAGGGTGTGTCTTAGGGTTACCATATATGTTTAGCGCTATACGGATATCTCAATCGGTTCCCGATATTGAGGCCCAAACATGAACCTGAATAGCTCGAGATATTTTTGAGCAATGTAGTAGTAATCAGGTTTCCAATATACAACTAACTTTTTTTTCGATACCTAAATCGATTTATGTATATGATATAGACCGATATGTGGACCAGGATGGTCATGGAAAGTTGTTGATAAGGAACGGGAGAGGGAAAGAGAGAGAGAGTAGTATAGGGAGAGGTAGAGACAGAGCGAACGGGAAATGCAGAGTAGTAGGGAGACCGATAGGAAAGGGAGAGTGTGTGCCCACACATTTTTGATAGGACCGCCAAAATCCGGACAGTTAATGACAAAGACGTCTGTTGATCGTCATATGGTTGTAAATCATTAATAAGGCGCTGGCACAATTGACGGGTCAAACCAAAATTTTGCACGAACAAATTTTCACTCGGAAATTTTTCACTAGGAAAATGGAGCGCTCGAGTCCCGCAAGGATCTTAAGTGCCGCGAACGATTTCTATTTTCCGCATTTTCTTCCTCATTCACCAATAACAGAAAAATTAAAAAACCTTGCGATTCCATTATTTAAGAAAATATAAAAAAATAACTTTGAATTCAAAACAAACGAATTTTATTTGTCAAGACCAATCGACGTATTGACAATTTGGCAAGAAAAGAGCTTTTTTATTTTGACACAGAATAGCAAATACTTGATAAATAGTCAAAATTGACAAATAAGCAATATGGTGAATTTGTCAAGTACACAGAATAGAGCTGTAAAAATATTTTTCGAAAGAAAGACTTTATTTTTGTTTTTTTGATAACGAAGAAAGACGCTTTATTTTTTTTTTTATTATAAAGAAAGACTCATTAAAATATTTTTTAGGAAAGAAAGACGTATTCGATTTTTTATTTTTCTTTGTCAATATTAATGCTAATGCGCCTTTCTTCGCAGTTAAGAATGCTAATGTGTCTTTCATCGTGGAAATATGCGTCTCTGTTCGTCGAAATATTTTTTAATGCGTCTATCTTCGTCGACATTTTTTGTAAAGCGTCTTTCTTCTCCGACATATTTTTAATGCGCTTTTTTCGTCGAAAAATTACTGACATGCGTCTTTCTTCTTCCGGAGCGACGAAATAGTCTTAATTTTGAAAGAAAGAAAATTTACCTTGTCCTTTTTTCTATTTTTCATAGAATTATTTTGAACTACATAAAAGCAAATTGTATACAAAAACAGGGGAAAATTTCAATAACAATGTATTCGGCACCGGAATTTTTCGTTTCTTTTTTTTTGGTGATAGATCACCTTTCTGGAGTTAGATCTGGAGATATTTACAGTAACTTTGCGTAGTCGGGAGTGTTATAACTAGTAAAATTATCATTCACAGAACTTTTCCTGAAGGATTCATTGAAACATTCTTAGTGGTTTGAAAATAAATACGGCGGGCGCATTATACTGAAGCCGACCTTCCACCATCTGCAATATTTATTTGAACGCGTCTTTATCGAGACGAAAGTTTTTACTGAAATGGTAAATTGTTGGTAATACACATTCATAATTCGTTAGTTGTTTTTTTATAGTAGTCAAACAATAATTATCAACTTCAGAAAATGCATTATTATTCTTGGGTGAAAATATACTTTAATTTCCAAAACCTACATACACATGTAAATCACTCTTCTTATCATTATTTCACAATTTTTTCTTTGAAGTTTTTCTTTGCATATAACAGAAATTCAATCGCGGTAGAAAATGCAATGGACCCACGCCATGTTTGTGGCTTCTCGCGACTGGTTGATTAATGTATTTACATATATTCACACTCATTAACACTTATTACAACTTCATACATGCATTTACATAATTTACTTAAACTTTTATTGCAATTTTTGATATTTTGTTAATATCGCCGCAACCAAATACTTGCGGCAAATTTCGGCACGAAAAACTGTCAAAATGTTCGTTCATTCGGTGTTCATAATGCCGATTTAGCGAACTTCGAAAGATTCGGCGCGCCGTCGCACACTGGGGCCGAGCGTGCTCAAAATTCAGATTTTAAATAATGAGTTTTTCAAAAAAATAAAAACGCAGTATTGTTCCATATAAAATTCTACACTTCTGGCCCAATTTTCAGCTTTCTATCGTTTTTCAGTTGGGAGTTATCCATACACAAACATGGCAAATTTTCCAAAAAATAATTTTTTTCCAAAGTGTGAAATTTTAATGTGTATTTGAAATAGTTGGTGTAAGAGAAGGATATAAAATTTTATTATTCTGCTTCTTCCATAACATTAAGTGAAGCTTACATAATCGATTAGTGTTTTTTTTTTGGAACTAGATGTTTTAAAAAATTAATTTTTAGTATAAAACTAAACGTACCTCTTTTTTTAAAATATTTTTTTTCAAAATGGATTTTTTTTAATTTGCGCAAAAAAGTAGCAAATGTAAAAATGCAGCAGTAAAATATGGTCCTTTGTGACAAAGAATCCGAGTTCAGAACCAAAAGCAAAGTGCGCATTTTAAAAAAAAGTGAGTTTAAAAATTGCATTCCAATTTTAGTTAAAAAAAAAAACACCTATATCTGGTTGAAATTGATTCTGTTCTATCTTAAATTTAGTTGATCCATTACTTACTGGTTACTTGAATTACAAATTGTGGTTAAGGTTACTTGTCAAGCCAGTTTTCTTTAATTTAGACTTGTAAGTTGGATTATAATATGAGTTCTTTGAAGCACAAGTTGTGTTACTCCAATTTCGTTTTTTTTTATGTTAGGCATGAAAATGTGTGGGGAAATACGTATTCTGCTTAAAACGCTAACGTTGAAACTCCTAATTCCCATATAAACATACTTGTGACAACATTAAACTTTTAATATCTCGAAACAAAAAATTGGAGAAAACAATTTTTGTATACATACATATGCACCTGCACCTACACATTTCATCAATGGGTTAATAAATAGCCGCTAATGGGTTAATATAATACAAATTGGCTATTTTTGTACATATATACTAATATAATAATAATAATTATGTCCGAGCTTCTGTCCCAATTCGAGGTGTGCTCCTTTTGTTTTTCGTACCAATTGGGTGGACCTACAGTTTTATGCCGGCTCCGAACGGCGAATGCATTTTTTTTGAGAAGCTTTTTCATGGCAGAAATACTCTCGGAGGGTATGCCGTCCACTGCCGAGAGGTGACCGCTGATCTTAAAAAACCCAATAATTGGATTTTTACTAATTAGAAAAATTTTTTTGGTGTTTGCTCGGACTGGGGTTTGAACCCGAGACCTCTGGCATAGCAGGCGAGCACTCTACCCACTGCACCACTGCGGCCACCATACCACAGACATACCAATTGTGATTTAAATAATTTATTTACAGATCTTAAAAAAATCTGGTCACCAATAGGTTAATTCATGACCGTTAAGGGTTAAGATTCCAAAGATTACAAGTTTTAGTGTAGATACAACTAATATGATTTAAATATTTTGATCTAAGAATTAAGTGAAAAAATTTGGTTAAAAATGGGTTAATGCGGGGTCGTTAAGGGGTTAAAATTCTTGGGATTTACTATTTTAGTATCGATATACCGATTCTAATTCAAGAAAATTAAACTCGAAACTAAAATAAAAAACATAGGTCACCAACGGGTTAACTCATGGCCGTCAATGGGTTAAGATGCTATAGATTAACAGCTTTAGTGCAGATAAAGCGATTCTGATGTAAAAAAAGTTGATTTCAGAATTTTGAGCGTCCTCATATATATAAGTGCCCCAGTGTGCGTCGGTTGTCATAATGCCGGTTTGCCGAAAACGTCATTTCGGTACCGCCAACGGTGTTCGTGATAGTGGCATATAACTTGACAAATCATCATATATATTATTTCTAATTGGTGTTTTTTTGCAATCCCTTTTTCTGCTCACATAATTTACCAAAATTAATAAGTAAGGCATCGTTTTAAAGGTATAAATTAGCTATGCATGTGAAACGGTGTTTCATTGGATGTGGTACTTTTTTTTAATAGTATTTTGCAAAAATAAAATGTTTAACACGTTGGCTGCCAGTGTATC
This sequence comes from Urophora cardui, assembly GCA_960531455.1. Lineage (NCBI taxonomy): Eukaryota > Metazoa > Arthropoda > Insecta > Diptera > Tephritidae > Urophora > Urophora cardui. The sequence continues at coordinate 69,546,749 of OY482671.1, read as the reverse complement.
ACCGGTGATCACGACGAAAGACCAACCCCAGGTACCAGTGCAGTGGCAACCAACGTGTTAAACTAAAAGATTTGCGCCTAACGCTATGCCTTATTCTAACACACTACAAATTAAATTTAAATTTCAAAAATAGATGTCGCGCCAGTTGAACAGCTGTTTGTATATATTTTCTTTTATCATCATATATATTATTTCTAATTGGTGTTTTTATGCAAATATCCCTTTTTCTGCTCACATAATTGTTGTTTTATTGGGCGTGGTACTTTTTTTAATAGTATTTTGCAAAAATAAAACGTTTAAATTTAAACTAAAAGATTTGCGCCGAAAACTATGCCTTCAGAATTATTTTATTCTAACAAGAGTGCAGAGTTAAATAAAAATTTCAAATGTAGATGTCGCTCCAGTTGAACAGTCGTGTATATTTTAAAACACTTTTATAAGCTTCAGCTGTATATTTGTATGTAAACATCACATTATTTTAGGCGAACACGTGTGTATTCATAGTTATGCTGAATGGGGATTTTTTAATTTATTTTTTATACTCAGCTGTACTAGTACACAGAGTATTATAGTTTTGATTTCCTAACGGTGGATTGTAACAGAATGAAATAATCGAGATAGATATAGACTTATATATATCGAAATGATCAGGGTGAAAAGAGAAATCGATTGAGCCATGTCCGTCCGTCTGTGCGCACGATAACTCGCGCAAAAATTGAGATATTTTGATGAAATTTGAAATGTAAGTTGGTATCAAGACAGGAACGGATGGTATTGAAAATGGGCGAAATCGGACCATGACCACGCCCACCTCCCCTATATAGTAAAAATCGGAAATTTTGTATCTCAGTCACTAATAGAGCTAGAGTGATAAAATTTCACACACGTATTGAGCTCAGGCTCTTATGAAGAAATATGGTGAAATTTTGGAAAATGGGCGGTGCCACGCCCACTTATTAAGGGGCAAACATTGGAAGTTTTATGAGTCATAACTCAGAAACCGTTGAAGATATATCGATGAAATTTGGTAGGCGTGATATACTTACATAGGCAAATGTTTGGACGAAAAATTGCCAAAATGATGACCACGCCCACTTTTATATATGGGTATTATAAAGTGACCTAATAAAAACATTTTAAGCGATATCTCTGTCAAATATAAAGATATATCATTGAAATTTATTGCAAGGTGTCCAACTATGGACATAAAACAAAAAATACAAAAATTTTGGAAAATGGGCGTGGCACCGCCTCCTTTTAGAAGCAGGAATATACGAGATTTCTGAGCCCATAACTCGACATATTATGACGAAACTTGGTGTATACACCTTCACTACTTGTAGTAACACATGTTCAAAATTTTAGCGAAATCGGTTGACGACCACGCCCACTTTTATATATGGGTATCATAAAGTGGCCTAATAAAAACATTTTAAGCGATATCTTTGTCAAATATAAAGATAATTCATTGAAATTTTGTGGCATGAGTTCTACAGTAGATCGGAAACAAAAAATAGAAAAATTTCGGAAAATGGGCGTGGCACCGCCTCTTTTCAGACAAAGGAATCAACGACATTTCGGAGCCCATAACTCGACAAATAATTGAGATATTATGACGAAACTTGGTTTATACACTTTTATAACTTGTGTTAATAGACATGCAAAAATTTATTCAAATCGGTTTGTGACCACGCCTACTTTTTAACAAAGATATTTCTGGAATACCCTTTGGGAATTTGTAACGTGACATCTTTGTAACTAGACGTCAAAAAGGAATGAAATTTTGAGCAAAGAATAATATTCATATGCTTAGTTGGATGACTGATAAAAATGTTGAAAATAGGCGTGGTTACGCCCACTTTATGCAGCACTCGCTTTATATAAAATACACCGTGATTCTATCAGACGCAAACAAACAATGAAAGCATACAGCTGAGTATCTAATGTTCGATTCCACTCGAACTTAGGCTTCCTTACTTGTTTATTTATACACAGCTTTACGTAGTATCTACTATATACGTATGTATACTTTTGATCACTTAGCGGTTGTCGTAAGACCATAAATTGATTGAGATATGGACTTACATGAATGTATATATCAAAACGATCAGGATGAAAAAAAAAATTTATTGAACCATGTCCGTCCGTCCGGCCGTACACATTCTACACCTTTTCCAGATTTAATTCAGAAAACTCCAATTGTATTTCAGAAAACACCAATTGGATTTCAGAATAGGTAATTGGATTTCAGAATTTGTCATTTGGATTTAAGAATAGTTATCTGGATTTCAGAATCTGTTAATTGGATTTCAGAATAGGCGATTGGATTTCAGAAAACAAAAATTGGATTTCAGAATAGGTAATTGGATTTCAGAATGTGTGAATTGGATTTCAGAAATAGAGAATTGGATTTCAGAAAATACCTTTCGAACTATTTTTGCCATGTAAATACTTGATTATGTATAAAGAAGGCTATGGAAAATGCAAAAATTATTTACTATGGAAGAAATTAATTCGTAATTTTTATGCCGTTCAGTTGTAATTGTATTTTTAAAAATGGATTTTCGCGATAACTGCTTAATCTCTTATTTTGAATTGTATCTGTAGTACATAACTTATATGAATTTATAACCTGAATTGAACTTACAAATTATTTTCCAACTTTACGAAATAAAGTTTATGATATCTGAAATCCAATTTTCGTTTTCTGAAATCCAATTGTCTATTTCTGAAATCCAATTCACACATTCTGAAATCCAATTACTTATTCTGAAATCCAATTTTCGTTTTCTGAAATCCAATTGCCTATTCTGAAATCCAATTAACAGATTCTGAAATCCAGATAACTATTCTTAAATCCAAATGACAAATTCTGAAATCCAATTACCTATTCTGAAATCCAATTGGCTTTTCTGATTTCAATCTGGAAAAGGAGTAGCTTGCGCTAAAATATAAATATTTTAATGAAATTTGGTAGGCACATATGTACATATGTAGATTCTAATGGGAACAGAGAAGGTTGGGGTTGAAAATAAGGCATGTATGTATTTCGAAAAACACGTAAAACATGATAATTCAGTCACTAATAAAGCCCGAGTGATGAAATTTCATCCATGCAATAACGTTATGCCGTTAAGCATAGTACTGAGTTCGAGTTTCACGTGAAACTGCTGTCAAAATCCATACAAAAAAACTGGTTGTGAAACATGTGTGAAATTTCACAGATATTTCACGACAAAGTTGTACTGAGTTCCTGCCGTGAAAACGTTGCGCAACATGCTAGCAACATCATGCCAGCAACATTTTTTCATGACAATTAAAATATACAATCAGTGTTGCCACTTTAGCTATTTTGTAGCTAGATTTAGCTATTACTTTCGACGTTTAGCTATAGAAATTTGCGTTTAGCTATTAGCTATTTTCTTTAGCTTATTTTTTAATCAGTTTAGCTATTTTAGCTATAATATTTTTTCTGTAATTTCCTCACTTTTGCACAAAATATTATGTTTTTTTGTTGATTAAAACTTTATAGAATGTACTTACTCGAAGTACATACATACAGCTGCGGTCAAAATCTTAGTAGTGCACCCACCGTAGATAAAAAATCTAAAAAAATTTGGATTTTTTATACTAAATGTTTATTTTGGATTTTATTACAATAAACTACTACTAATAACAGATACATCATGCAGAAGAACTTAGTAAGTTAATTATTTGTACGGTTTTAAAATAACATTTTATACCTTGCCCTCAAAATATCAACGGTCAAAATCTTAGTAGTGCGATTTTCTTCAATAAAAATATAGTTGAACTAACCATTTATTCAAAAGATTTTAATTGTGGATTAATAATAAAACTATAATAAAGTGTTTAGTACATCGTAGCGTATCCTTTATTAGATATAACAGGAGCACAACGCCGATGCATCGAGTTTACGAGTGTTTCCCATTGTTCGCTAGGAATTGCTTTCCATGCCCGCTCTTCCGTTTCCCAAAGTTGATTGTTATTTGTGGGATTGCACTGGGCTACTCTCTGCTTTACGTCGCACCATAAATTTTAAATTGAATTGAGGTCTGGAGACTGTACAGGCCCTTCCATGACTTCAACCCTATTTCTTTCAAACCATTGTTTCACTGATTTGCTCGTGTGTTTGGATCATTATCTTGCTGGAAGACCCAAAGCAGCGCCATTTCATCCCGGGCATATGGCAGCATAACCCCCTCCATGATTCCAACATACACTGTGTGATCCATGATCTCCTTAATACAATATATTGGCCCAACTCCATAGAACGAAAAGCAATGCAAATCATAATACTTAATCTTCCATGTAAACTATGGACGGATGAATCTAAAATCGTGTTGTGTGGGACCAGAGGGGCGAGCCAATATGTAAGACGGCCTATTAACTCGGTATAACCCAAAACACACTAATAAGACAATTAAACAAGTCTTATGATTTGCATTGCTTTTCGTTCTATGGAGTTGGGCCAATATATTGTATTAAGGAGATCATGGATCACACAGTGTATGTTGGAATCATGGAGGGGGTTATGCTGCCATATGCCCGGGATGAAATGGCGCTGCTTTGGGTCTTCCAGCAAGATAATGATCCAAAGCACACGAGCAAATCAGTAAAACAATGGTTTGAAAGAAATAGGGTTGAAGTCATGGAAGGGCCTGTACAGTCTCCAGACCTCAATTCAATTTAAAATTTATGGTGCGACGTAAAGCAGAGAGTAGCCCAGTGCAATCCCACAAATAACAATCAACTTTGGGAAACGGAAGAGCGGGCATGGAAAGCAATTCCTAGCGAACAATGGGAAACACTCGTAAACTCGATGCATCGGCGTTGTGCTCATGTTATATCTAATAAAGGATACGCTACGATGTACTAAACACTTTATAATAGTTTTATTATTAATCCACAATTAAAATCTTTTGAATAAATAGTTAGTTCAACTATATTTTTATTAAAGAAAATCGCACTACTAAGATTTTGACCGTTGATATTTTGAGGGCAAGGTATAAAATGTTATTTTAAAACCGTACAAATAATTAACTTACTAAGTTCTTCTGCATGATGTATCTGTTATTAGTAGTAGTTTATTGTAATAAAATCCAAAATAAACATTTAGTATACAAAATCCAAATTTGTTTAGATTTTTTATCTACGGTGGGTGCACTACTAAGATTTTGACCGCAACTGTATATACGGGCAAGATGTGAAGCAATTTTCAAAGCAATGTGGAGTCAATTTACAAGACAATATTTCTATACCGGGCATTGCAATATGTGTCAATTTCATTTTAAAAATTTCACACGATTCATTAAAAAAAATTGTTGGATTTATGCGATGCCACTGTGAGCGTTAAAATAGAATGCAAAATGGCCGTAAAACAGCCGAAATGGAATCTTATTGCCTTGCAGTACTCGTATACCCTTTTCTATCAATTGCTACAATGAAGTCATGTGTTCTCTAATCGCATCAAATTGCCAAATGAATTGCTTCACAGCTTGCTCGTATAGGCACGTCGGGCTAAGATTACCAAACAAAAACTGGTAGTCCGGCATGCCTACTTATTTATTTTAACGCTTATTGGTACATACCCTGCAGTCAAAAACTAGATGGCAGTTAACTATAATATTTAAGCAAATAGATTGACCATATTTTTCTTCACTAAATCAAAGAAAGTGGTAGTGGAAATTTTTTCCTCAAAATCATTAAAAAGCATTTCCACTACTACCAATAAAATAAATTGTAATTAACTATTTTTTCATAAATAGAATTTAGTGGTAGTGGAAATTAATTTTACGAAAAAAATACTAGGTACACTAGATGAAAATTTTTTTTTAATTTTAATAAAACTTTCACGTTATTCATACTAGTGGAACGTATGTATATGTTCATGTATGTATGATCCGCTCTGGTAGAGTGCCTATTTTACTTTTATGTAAATTCTGATATTTTGATTTAGTGGAAAAATTTTCGACTACCTCTATGTGAATTAATGGTAGCGGAATTTTTAAAAGATCCACTCATCCAAAATTTACTGGAGCTAGAAAATAAGTATCGATTTAAGTATGTAAATAATTATTTAGCTATTTTTGAAGAAAAATATTTCTGGCTATTAATTTTAGCTTTGAAAAAAATTGTTTAGCTATTTTTAGCTATTTTTAGCTATTTTTTTCTTTTAATCTAGCTATAAGCTCCAAAATATTCTGGCAACACTGTATACAATGCTATTTATTAATATATCTAGCTGCACTGGCTTCAGGTCAAAATAAAACGCAATTAATTTCGCAGATTGCCGATATATTTCGGTTGCTGAATTGCAACCGTCTTCGTGGCAAGACTATTGACAAAAATAAAAACATATTGTTTACAAAAAACACAATTAATACACTAACAAATAAAATTAAATTAAACATGTACGTACATTTATTAACACGTCCGTACCTAGTGACGTGGAGTTCTAAAACTGTCGGTTTGTTAGTAAATGTTTATATATGTATATGAGCGCAATTATCTGTATCGGTTTTGTAGTTTAGTCTTATGTTTGGTGGTGTGTTAATTATGTGTAACATTTCCAATGTAAAGCGCTTACTGTATTGTTGTTCTTGCTGGAGAACTTTCGCTTCGTTGAAGTTCGGAGAGTGTCCGGTAGTTGCACAGTGGGCCATAAGTGCTGTTTTTTGGTTGTTAACTTGATGGCGTTGTTTGAAGTCGGATTTGTGTTGTGTTAATCTAGTTTTTAGTTTTGATTTTGTTGTATCTACATACAAACTTTTGCACAGAGATTTCTGAAGAAAAACCAAAACATTAGAATTTTAACGGCAGACAAAGAAAACAAAACGGTTGCAATGGAATTTGACGAATATAATAATAAAATGACAGACATATTAGGTGACTTGACAACATATAGAATTCAAAGACAAGATCCTACATCGCGCTTACAAAATAAATACAAACGTTCTAGTTGAGAAAATGTATAAAATGGAGCTCATATCAAAAGCCGAAAAAAAACAAGTTAACCACAACCACGGCACTGCCCCCAAGAATTTATGGTCTGCCAAAGATACACAAGGAAGGAATACCGTTGAGACCAATATGTTCAGCAATTGGATCACCGTCATACGGACTCTGCAAATATATAGTAGACATACTGAAGAATGTAACGGCGAACTCTATATACAACATAAAAAATACAATAGAATTCAAAGAAAAGATAAACAACACCTACATCTGTGATAATGAAAGACTTATTTCCTTTGACGTGGTTTCGCTCTTCCCCAGCATACCTATAAATTTAGCACTAGACGTTATATCAGAAAAATGGACAACAATAAAACAACATACGAAAATACCAAGAAAATAGATATTTTAAATACAGTGATAATATATACACACAACTAAAAGGAATGCCGATGGGATCCCCAACTTCCCCAGTGATAGCCGACATTATAATGGAAAAACTCTTAGAAACCACAATAGAAAAATTAGGACGAAAACCAAGGTTACCAAATATGTAGATGACTTATTTGCAATAGTAAACGAGAATGATATCACAACCACACTTGATGCCCTTAATTCCTTTGACAAAAATATTAAGTTTACGATGGATATAGAAGACGACGGAAAATTAGTTTATCTCGACTCAATCATAAACAGATGTGGAAACCAATTAAAATTAAAGTGGTATAAAAAACCAACATCATCAGGACGAATCATCAACTTTAATTCAAAGCACCCAAAGTCGATGATAATTAATACAGCAATGGGCTGTATACGAAGGATGATGCAGGCTTCAGACCAGACTTACCACAAACAAATTGAAAAAGAAGTATCTGTGATATTGAAAGATAACGATTTTCCGAGTAAAACAATTAAAACGCTTTTAAGAAAATTCAAAAATAAAAACAGTCCAGAAAAACCAAAAACACCTGTGATATTTAAATCTGTAACTTATGTATGTACCTAAATTATCTGAACGGCTATCAAAATCTAACTTTTACGACAAAGACAAAATAAAAATTGCTCACAAACCCTCAAATACATTAAAGAACTTATTTAACCAAACAAAATCTAAAATAAACGCTACAGAAAAGAGTAATATAGTGTACTAGCTGACCCGGCAAACTTCGTTCTGCCCAAAATAGATTTTTTTATTAATTTCATTTCAAAAATTGTTATTACTCCGGTATTATTTTTAATAGAAAATTAACGATTTTTCACTACTTCATTGTGTATACAAGTTCAAAAATATATAATTTTAGTATTCAGTTTAACCCTAATCACCGAATTTTGAAAAGTTACGTAAAACCGAAAGTGAGACTCTGGGGCTCACCTATGGGGAAATTTTGAAACACATTATTTTGGTATTTGGTTTTTACTTTTATTTATGCAGTAATGAATTCAGAAGCATTTTTATACATTCTTATAACGGTTTATGACAATTTTTTTTAGTATATAAAGATAAAAAACGTAATTCCGTAAAATAGGAGACATTAATGTACTACAATTTTCACACATTTTTGTAGTTGTTTGAATGTTCATTACAAATGGTTTTACTACATCTGTTATAAATTTGTTTTTGTGCACACAATGAGAAAAGCTATGAATCAAATGAATATGAATACATTTTTCATATGATCGCCGCTAATATATATTTTTCGCAACCAAATTCCAAATTTTTAAAACGCGACGTTCGTGGTGAAATTACTTACGCATAAAGCAGCTCGTCGTTCGATTCTCTATTTAAACGCATCTTTTCCGTAATTTAGAATCTCAGTAAACAGAAAAATGATAAAATGTTAATTGTTTTGAAATTGTTGACTTTTCCGGTCTCCTTAATTTTATGACATCCTATTATATTAAGATCCATGGTGAAATACGTCGAATTCACCAAAATCCGGGGGAAGTATGGTGAGTTCACAATGTAAAAACCTCACTGGATAAACCTTGTGAACAACGGATTCAAAATTTGGTTGAACTCTAGAAATGTAAGCTTATTACGTTAAAGATACTTAAGGTGAGTCTTTGAGGCTCACTTTCGGTTTTTCGTTACAATTTTATACGATTGCAAAAAAAATTGCTAAAATAAATAAATAGCCCAAAGATCATAATTATTTCATAATTTATGAACACAAATGGAGGAATACCCAAAATTTCAGACAAAAAGCTTTTTTGGTTTAGGAATAATTCGCTTTTAAACTTTAAAGTGAGACTGAGAGGCTCACTTTAGAGGATTAGGGTTAAGGCTGCACGATACACAACATTTTTAGTTTTCTGTTCCGGATATTTATTTTCACTGAGTAAGTAAGAGGATTGATATAGTATACCTCCATAATGGTTTTCAGGCCCCTCCTCCAAACCTTTTAGATATATTCAGCCTCAAAAGTTTAGTACGGAGGTGCAATGCCCCATTTTTCGATAAATCTTTTTTTTTTTTGGTGAACATGGTATTGATATCGTATATCTGCATAGTGATTTCTATGTACATGCCATGAACGCTTTTAAGGATATTTAGCCTTAAAAATTAAGAGCGCATGGGAGGTGCCACGCCCCCTTTTCCGATAACCTAAACTTTTATGCGCAAAAATTTTTTTGATATCATATAGCTCTGTACCAATTTCCAGGTCCCTGACTTAAATCCTTTTAAAGATATTCAGCTTAAAAAATTAAGTGTTGTTGGGAAGTGGCACGCCCCCTTTTCGTATAACTCCTATTATTTTGCGTTAATATGGAATTGTTATCGTTTATCTCCACACCAATTTCCAAGCCCTAGCGTAAACAATTTTAGAGATATTCAGCATGAAAAATTAAGTTTGTATGGGAGGTGCCACGCCCCTTTTTCCGATAACCCCCACTTTTATGCGTGGGAATGGTTTTGATATCATTTAGCTCTATACCAATTTTCAGCTCCCTACCTTGAACTGTTTTCGAGATAATCAGCTTTAAAAATTAAGGTTGTATGGGAGGTGCCACGCCCCCTTTTCTGATAACACCCACTTTTCTGAGTGAGAAGGGGTTTGATATCATCTACCTCTATACCAATTTTCAGTTCCCTATCTTGAACTGTTTTAGAGATAATCAGCTTTAAAAATTAAGGTTGTATGAGAGGTGCCACACCCCCTTTCCTGATAACCCCCACTTTTCTGAGTGAGAAGGGTTTTGATATCACCTACCTTTATACCAATTTAATTTTTAATTCTATGGGAAGGTTTTTGAGATATCGGCAATTTACCGTTATTTGGCCAATGGCTCCACTTAATCCTGTTTATCTCTTTACCGCAGTGAGATATCTTCCTTGAGGTGAAACCAAACGAAAGAAAATTAAATTTCCTTTTCATGGCTCCTATAACATTTTTCTCTAACTCTTATAGTTTCTGAAATATTGACGATTCATTTTGAATTTTTTCGATTTTTTTACGATTTTTTGAATAAAAAATTGATTTTTTCAGGCAATATCTTTAAAACCGCTGTGGTGCAGTGGGTAGAGTGCTCGCCTGCAATGCCAGAGGTCTCGGGTTCAAACCACGGTCCGAGCCAAACAAATTTTTCTAATTAGTAAAAATCCAATTATTGGGTTTTTTAAGAGCAGCGGTCACCTCTCGGCAGTGGGCGGCATACCCTCCGAGAGTATTTCTGCCATGAAAAAGCTTCTCACAAAAAATGCATTCGCCGTTCGGAGCCGGCATAAAACTGTAGGTCCACCCAATTAGTAGGAAAAACAAAAAGGAGCACACCTCGAATTGGGAGAGAAGCTCGGCCATAAAACTCGTCAGAGTTATAATAGCGCCATTGTATTATTATTATTATTATTATCTTTAAAACCAATGTTTTCACCTTCGGTTTTACTCCTTTACCTGAAGCTCTATTCTATTGGGAAAAATATAAGCTATCAACGATGAAAATCCATGGTAAAATGGAAAAGTTATAAGCGATCAAGTAAATTCAGCTAAGTCGCGCAATGCCTCTGCACGGGTATATTTTATGCATGTTATATCCGTAAATGGGCTTGTATCTACTGCGCTGCCAATGTGCTGCTACTGTAGCTGTTTAGGTATTGGTACAATATGCATAGAATGTGCCGTATAGCGGCATTGCGCGGTTTAGCTGTATTTATATGATCGCCTATAACTTTTCCATTTTACCACGGATTTTCTTCGTTGATAGCTTATTTTTTTGGTAATAGAATGGAGCTTCACGTAATGTTATGTTCAGACACAACCTTAATTGAATATTAAGAGCCTTCATTCAATTTTCAAGCCCAATGATTCTCAATTTACCATACAAAAATTTACCAAGTTAATGATTCATTAGAAATTAATGAGTTGTTAATGAAGAACAATTCTGCATGCAACCCTGTCAAAAGGCTTGTTTCATAAGTAAAATGAAATGTCATGAAAAGAGAAATGTGATTAGCGTCAGTGTCCACTAAACAGGTTGGTTCGTCAGATCAGCTGCATTCTTGTTCTTCTTCATCACCTATCAAATTTGTTTTTATTTCTGCTTATTTTGTACATGCATTCGTGTTCACGATTGGCAAAAATTGTGAGATGAATGTCAAATTATTTCGTCCTCCTTGCAATTTTGACATTTAGGTCACGAGAGTTTGATATTCAGCTCACGGCGTGTATGTGTGTATGTATCTTGAGCCGACCTGTTAAATGGGCCAAGTAAATTAAATATGTCTGAACACCAAATCTAAAGATGTTCAATCAACCCCAATTGACTTAATTAATTTTTATGTCTGAACATGATATTAAGGAGTAAACCCGAAGGTGAAAACATTGGTTTTAAAGATATTGCCTGACAAAGTCAACTTTTTCTTCAAAAAATCGTAAAAATCGAAAAAATTCAAATTGAATCGTCAATATTTCAGAAACTATAAGAGTTAGAGAAAAATGTTATAGGAGCCATGAAAAGGAAATTTAATTTTCTTTCGTTTGATTTTACCTCAAGGAAGATATCTCACTGCGGTAAAGAGATATACAGGATTAAGTGGAGCCATTGGCCAAATAACGGTAAATTGCCGATATCTCAAAAACCTTCCCATAGAATTAAAAATGAACCCGATTTTCGGAATCAGCGACCGATTTTACATATAGATAGGATGGTCGCGTTTAGAGTATTTTTTGGCAGTAGAGCAGTGTAATCAGCTTTAAAAATTAAGGTTGTATGGGAGGTGCCACGCCCCCTCTTCTGATAACACCCACTTTTCTGAGTGAGAAGGGGTTTGATATCACCTACCTCTATACCAATTTTCAGCTCCCTACCTTGAACTGTTTTAGAGATAATCTATATATATAAAAATGATTTGGTATTTAATTGTAACGCTAAAACTTGAAAACGGCTGAACCAAATCAAATACTTCCTTAGGGGGGTTTGTTTGTTGTTACCCCGCCAAGGTTTAGTCGAAGAAAAAATTAAAAAATGTTAGGGGGGCGTGGCACCTCCCATACAACCTTAATTTTTAAAGCTTATTATCTCTAAAACAGTTCAAGGTAGGGAGCTGAGAATTGGTATAGAGGTAGGTGATATCAAACCCCTTCTCACTCAGAAAAGTGGGTGTTACCGGAAAAGGGGCGTGGCACCTCCCATACAACCTTAATTTTTAAAGCTGATTATCTCTAAAACAGTTTAAGGTAGGGAGCTGAAAATTGGTATAGAGGTAGGTGATATCAAAACCCTTCTCACTCAGAAAAGGGGGGGCGGGTTGTCAGAAAAGGGGGCGTGGCACCTCCCATACAACCTTAATTTTTAAAGCTGATTATCTCTAAAACAGTTCAAGGTAGGGAGCTGAGAATTGGTATAGAGGTAGGTGATATCAAACCCCTTCTCACTCAGAAAAGTGGTTGTTATCAGAAAAGGGGGCGTGGCACCTCCCATACAACCTTAATTTTTAAAGCTGATTATCTCGAAAACAGTTCAAGGTAGGGAGCTGAAAATTGGTATAGAGCTAAATGATATCAAAATCATTCCCACGCATAAAAGTGGGGGTTATCGGAAAAAGGGGCGTGGCACCTCCCATACAAACTTAATTTTTCATGCTGAATATCTCTAAAATTGTTTACGCTAGGGCTTGGAAATTGGTGTGGAGATAAACGATAACAATTCCATATTAACGCAAAATAATAGGAGTTATACGAAAAGGGGGCGTGGCACTTCCCAACAACACTTAATTTTTTAAGCTGAATATCTAAAAGGATTTAAGTCAGGGACCTGGAAATTGGTACAGAGCTATATGATATCAAAAAAATTTTTGCGCATAAAAGTGTAGGTTATCGGAAAAGGGGGCGTGGCACCTCCCATGCGCTCTTAATTTTTAAGACTAAATATCCTTAAAAGCGTTCATGGCATGTACATAGAAATCACTATGCAGATATACGATATCAATACCATGTTCACCAAAAAAAAAAAAAGATTTATCGAAAAATGGGGCATTGCACCTCCCATACGTACTAAACTTTTGAGGCTGAATATATCTAAAAGGTTTGGAGGAGGGGCCTGAAAACCATTATGGAGGTATACTATATCAATCCTCTTACTTAGTGAAAATAAATATCCGGAACAGAAAACTAAAAATGTTGTGTATCGTGCAGCCTTAAACTGAATACTAAAATTATATATTTTTGAACTTGTATACACAATGAAGTAGTGAAAAATCGTTAATTTTCTATTAAAAATAATACCGGAGTAATAACAATTTTTGAAATGAAATTATTAAAAAAATCTATTTTGGGCAGAACGAAGTTTGCCGGGTCAGCTAGTAAGCTTTAAAAATTAAGGTTGTATGGGAGGTGCCACGCCCCTCTAACATTTTTTAATTTTTTCTTCGACTAAACCTTGGCGGGGTAACAACAAACAAACCCCCCTAAGGAAGTATTTGATTTGGTTCAGCCGTTTTCAAGTTTTAGCGTTACAATTAAATACCAAATCATTTTTATATATATAGATAAGATTCCATGCAACGGCAACAAAAATGAAACATGCAAAAGTTTGTATGTAGGTACAACAAAATCAAAACTAAAAACTAGATTAACACAACACAAATCCGACTTCAAACAACGCCATCAAGTTAACAACCAAAAAACATCACTTATGGCCCACTGTGCAACTACCGGCCACTCTCCGAACTTCAACGAAGCGAAAGTTCTCCAACAAGAACAACAATACAGTAAGCGCTTTACATTGGAAATGTTACACATAATCAAAGGTGGGCAAAACCTTAGCACATGCTAAATGAGAGTAAGCGCCCGTGTACGTATACACACCGATTCTCACTACCACAGACAAATAAAGAGCGTAAAACGAGCGCTTACGATGGGACTAGGCGATCGTAGCTTATCAAAAATTATTTAGTTGCCTTTCGACTGGCGTAAAAGCAAGTGCTCGTTAGGTGGCCGTCGCTTGAAATTATTTTATTTGCAAATAACGTGTGTACACAAATGCATATGTATGTACATATGTGTATACGTATGTACGTGCTTTCATAATTTCGCAAAGCGTGCGCGCATGACCCTGCTCGCTCAACATCTGCATGCAGACTGATTATCTGTAATAATTTTTCACTTTGGCCTATAGTAGGCGCACCAACACACGCTCATTTTTCGGTCATCGCTTGAACCCAGTTGGAAAGGTGGTCATGCATGACCTTGCGGACGCATGAAAAGATGTACGAAAAATTTACATTATAGTATGTATTCCAAAAAAACTATGATTTCATCTAAAATCTATGTTGTGTGGCTGCCAACTTATAGGAAATCGGATACACTCTAGAATGCAACCCAAGGTAAGCGAAGAGGTCAGTCATCGGCTCTCAGATATACCTTCCAACTTATGGGAAATCGGATACATTCCAGAATGCAACCCAAGGTAAGCGAAGAGGTCAGTTATCGGCTCTCAGCTATACCTTCCAACTTATAGGAAATCGGATACATTCCAGAATGCAACCCAAGGTAAGCGAAGAGGTCAGTCATCGGCTCTCACCTATACCTTCCAACTTATAGGAAATCGGATACATTCCAGAATGCAACCCAAGGTAAGCGAAGAGGTCAGTCATCGGCTCTCAGCTATACCTTCCAACTTATAGGAAATCGGATACATTACAGAATGCAACCCAAGGTAAGCGAAAAGGTCAGTCATCGGCTCTCAGCTATAACATTGAATCTAGCAAGAAAAAAAAACAATTAGGAGAATCAGGTTTTCTCTAGTTTTCCTTTTTTACAATGACGACAACAATTCACAGAGTCTATTTTAACAAACGGACGCATAAAAGCGGCACTAAAGATCAATATAACGTTGAATGTCCCACATGGGTGAAGCAGTGAAGGGGAAGATGGTGCGACAATGAGAGAAGCAGAGGAGAACAAGCTGCAGTGAAGTTACATATTTCTAGTTGGAAATCGGATGGAGAGAGAATGAAGAGAAAAATGCATAAAAAAAGGATTTTTTTTTAATTTTAAATGAGAAAATAAACCGACACTGAGATCACGGCAAGAGCGACTCTCATCCAAACATTCCTTTTTGCCTTACCTTGGCAGGGAAAAGTGGATGCATGACTTCCCTAGGACATCACAATGAAAAAAATCATGCATTCTGGAATGTATAGATCCTATGGCCTTTATATCCATTTATAGATGACCATACATTACCTTTTCCAACTGGGAATGTGGTAGTGCCCACCTGTGCACATAATTAACACACCACCAAACATAAGACTAAAGCTTAAATTAGTTATGCATTAACATTATTTCCATAATAGTAACAGTATCGGTATTAATTTGGTCGATTATTGGTGCAGTAACAGTAAACAGCTGAACAGTGATCATAGCCCAATAAAGGTGACCATAGCAATAGAGTCGCTCTTCTTCTTTTGGTTTTTTAGGTTGCGAAATTATCATATTTTGTATTAATGCTAATTGCGTGTTCTCTTTTGATTGCTACGACCATATTATTATTGGGTCATGACAGTGAACAACTGAAACAAACAATCGATCAGCTGGTTAGCGTTACTGCTGAAAACCAAAATTCATTTGGTTGTTACCGATAGCGTTACCGACTAGCGAATCACTAATCAAATACATTGTTTCCCATAAGGTTGGTTGATCAGCTGTTTTATAACGATACTGTTACTGCATAACTAATTTGAGCTTTAACTACAAAACCGATACAGATAATTGCGCTCATATATATAAACATTTACTAACAAACCGACAGTTTTAGAACTCTACGTCACTAGGTACGGACGCACAGTGCTTCGTCCCATAGGCAAAATTAAGATAAAATAAACTGCCTAATTTTTCTCAAGTAATATATATTTTTGTGAAGCTAACATATCACCTGGAATAAATGTATAAGTAGAATTTAAAATCTCATGCTTTTGTTGCCAATAGAGGTCGCTAAAATCAGTACAATTTTGAGGCAAAACTGTTTTAAGGTAATACGATTTTTAGTGTGTTACAAAAAAAATTGTCAAAAATTCATTTTAAATCGTATCACTCTGAAACTTGCCACATTTGCTTAACATTATATGCCCAAATAGCTGAAATAACTTCAGATAAATAATTTGATTCAGAAAGGTGACTACACCTTTTCCAGATTGAAATCAGAAAACGCCAATTGGATTTCAGAATAGGAAATTGGATTTCAGAATCTGTTAATTGGATTTCAGAATAGGCAATTGGATTTCAGAAAACGAAAATAGGATTTCAGAATAAGTAATTGGATTTCAGAATGTTTAAATTGGATTTCAGAAATACACAATTGGATTTCAGAAAACGAAAATTGGATTTCAGATATCATAAACTTTATTTCGTAAAGTTGGAAAATAATTTGTAAGTTCAATTCATGTTATAAATTCAAAATAAGAGATTACGCAGTTATCGCGAAACTCCATTTTTAAAAATACAATTACAACTGAACGGCATAAAAATTACGAATTAATTTATTCCATAGTAAATAATTTTTGCATTTTCCCTGGCCTTCTTTATACATAATCAAGTATTTACATGGCAAAAATAGTTCGAAAGGTATTTTCTGAAATCCAATTCTCTATTTCTGAAATCCAATTCATACGTTCTGAAATCCAATTACCTATTCTGAAATCCAATTTTTGTTTTCTGAAATCCAATTGCCTATTCTGAAATCCAATTAACAGATTCTGAAATCCAGATAACTATTCTGAAATCCAAATGACAAATTCTGAAATCCAATTACCTATTCTGAAATCCAATTGGTGTTTTCTGAAATACAATTGGAGTTTTCTGAATTCAATCTGGAAAAGGTGTAGTTTCATCGAAAACATTTGCGACTTTTTTATTGGAGTTCAAAAAATTACTAAAGTTTGGTGGAGTCAAACAAAAAATTAAAAAAGAACGCCTATTTTTTTATTTGCGAATTTGGTTAACTTTGAAGTGGTCTAGTAGAATCTGTAAAAAAATTGCACTGTTTTTTGCCGGAAATGTAGAAATTTTACGATTTTGTAAAGCCATATTTTCAAAATTTTAGAAAATTTTACAGAACCTTATATATATGGTATAGAAAAAATTTACCAAAATTAATATATGGAACTATTTTTTCTCTCATGCTATAGGAAATTAGCCTAATTAGGATAAAATATACAGTTTTTATAAATATGTGACAAATACTAACAAAAAAAAACATACATGTAATACTAACTTTTTTAGGTGAGACAAATAAAATTTTACAAAGTTTGACAAAATTTAAAAAAAAAAAACAAGAAAAAACGACTATTTTTTTATTTTTATTTTCGATTCTATGCTAGGAGGTCTTGTTACCAAAAAAGAAAACGGTTCAACAATTATGCCGGAAATCGATAATTTAGTACTTTATTTAACACCCTAAAAATTTTATTTTTACATGGAAAAATTTTATAATAAAAAAGTATTTCTATGTTAACTCTAATAATATTGCGCTTTTAAAAGTAACAATTTGATATGTGCCAAAATCATATTGACATTTTGCAATAAAATAATGCATTAAACTATAACAACCAATATATTTTCTGAACAAATTTAAGAGTAATTTTCTTTAGAACAATTTTTTGCAATAACGGGAGTAGTCCATCCTTGATTTTAAAAGGATAATTATATATGTTATAGTTAGTTTTTAATGTATTGTGATTACATGTTAATCTAAAAATGACTTTTTGTAAAAAAGGATATATAAGAGGTAGTCATGTCCTTGCACTTAAAAGGACGAAACTTGTCACCCAGTTTAAAACCATAACTCTATAAATATATGCCAAATTTGATTTCATTCTGTTTGAAATTGAAGTTGAAATCACAACTTTAAAATCAAGGACATATGGGAGGTAGTCATGTCCTTGCATAGATTTGGCCAAAACTTCGTTTTTTTCTTATCTCTATTATTTTATGCCTGTAAACAAAATTTCATTATTCTGCGATTACTCCCCTAATTTTGCCGATTCACTATATTGAGACGAAGCACTGTGGGACGTGTTAATAAATGTACGTACATGTTTAATTTAATTTTATTTGTTAGTGTATTAATTGTGTTTTTTGTAAACAATATGTTTTTATAATTGTTTTTATTTTTGTCAATAGTCTTGCCCTGAAGACGGTTGCAGTTCAGCAACCGAAATATATCGGCAATCTGCGAAATTAATTGCGTTTTATTTTGACCTGAAGCCAGTGCAGCTAGATATATTAGTAAAGATGAAGAAGGTCGCAAACGACAACAACAAGAAACAATGCTATTTATTTTCGAATGAAAAGTGACATTTCTTGAAATTGAAATTTATATTTTGTATAAAATTTTTTTATTGGCCAAAATTTGAAAGTTGGTTCTGAGGCGATGCTCCAAATTTTTCTTTTTACTTTTGCTCAGTTTTCGTTTTGGCATTTATTCTCATTTGACAAAAAAAAATTTCACAGCAAAATAAATGCATATTGCTGGCGAAATTTCACGGCTGTGAACTCAGTACTAGGCTTTATGATGAAAAATGTTGAAATTTTGAAAAATGGGCCCGTAGAGCCAAATTTTCAAAGATTTGTAAGTCAAAACTCAGGAACCTCAGCAAATAAATCGATTAAGCTCGGGCCACTGATTTGCTTGCCAAGGCAAACGTGTGAAAAAAAATTACCCAAGTCGGCAGGGACCACAATATATGTAAAATATATAAAAATACTAGCTGTACCCACCCAAGCTTTGCTTTGGCCCACTTCCTATTATAGGTACTTGAAGCGAAAAACGGCACACCTCGGGCTGCAGAGCTCAGCACAATTCAGATAAGTTTAAAAAAGTGAAGGAAAAAATTGATATTTTCAAAAGTTTGCCCTCTTCATGTTCTTATCCCATTTTTCTTCATATTAGTCTCCTTTCCCTCTACTTTTCTCCTTCTCTTTACCTTTCCATTTATCTTTCCTTTCATTTCCGTTTCCCTTTTCATTTTCCGTCACATTTCCGCTTCTCTTTCTTTATCGCTCTCTCTTACCTCTCCTTTTCTGTCTTTCTCCTTTTTATTCCCCCCTCTTATTCCTCCTCTAATTCCCTGCCTTACTGTCTCTCTCCCCATCCTCTTCATTCCATTTTTATTATATTCTCCCTCTCCTTTTCCGTCCCATCACTGCTTAAAAATATTCCGTCTCTTTTACTCAATTGGGTATCGGGACTAAGAATCACTATGAAAATATCTACATAGCAGACCCGGTCCACACCTTTCATTTTATATCAGTATTGCTCAGAAGCATCCCGGGCTCATCCGGGTCCACTTATTGACCCACATCTGGGAACATGACCTAGGAACCATAATGGGTACGGTATCTGGAGACTTGACCAAGAAATCGTAATGGGTACGGCTCTACATGAGAGTCCGCTCAACACCTTTCATTTGGTACCAATATCCCTAAGATATGTATATCCCGGTGTTATCCGGGTCCACATATTGACCCATATTTTGGGATCCCACCTAGGAATCGTCATGCGCTGTGATTAAATAACAATATCTCTGAGAAATTATCCGGGGCGATCCGGATCCACATTTTGACCCACATATGTATGGGAAGCTGACCCAGGAATCATGAGTTCATCTCTATATAAAATCCCTGTTTTCAGTTGACTCCAATATCGTTAGAAATTTTCCGGGGAAATCCGGGTCCACGTTCATTTGGTACCAATATCCCTGAGAAATATCCCGGTGTTATCCGGGTCCAGGTGCTGGCCCACACCTTGGGACCCGACCTAGGAATCGTAATGAGTTCATTTCTATCTAAAATCCCTGCTCAACACCCTTCATTTGATGCCAATATCGCTGATAAATTTTCCGGGGTCATCCGTGCCCACGTTTTGACCCATATCTGGAGACCCGATCTAGGAATCACAATGAGTACTATTCTATATAAATTCTCTGCTCAACACCTTTCATTTGATACTGATATCGATCAGAAACATTCGAGGGTCATTCGGGTCCACGTTTTGACCCTTATCTGGAGACTCGACCTAGGAATCACAATGAGTACTATTCTATGTAAATTCTCTGCTCAATAACTTTCATTTGATACCACTATCGCTCAGAAACATTCGAGGGTCATCCGGGTCCACGCTGTGACCTATATCTGGAGACCCGGGCTAGGCATCACAACTATAATAATTCTGTGCTGAAGTCTTCATCAAGACCTTTCATTTGATACTAATATCGCTCAGAAACATTCGAGGGTCATCCAGGTCCACGTTGTGACCCATATCTGGAGACTGGACCTAGGAATCACAATGAGTACTATTCTATGTAAATTCTCTGCTCAATACCTTTCATTTGATACCAATATCGCTCAGAAACATTCGGGGGTCATCCGGGTCCATGTTTTGACCCATATCTGGAGACCCGACCTAGGAATCACAATGAGTACTATTCTATCTAAATTTTCTGCTCAATACCTTTCATTTGATACCACTATCGCTCAGAAACATTCAAGGGTCATTTGGGTCCACGTTTTGACCCATATCTGGAGACCCGGCCTAGGAATCACAATGAGTACTATTCTATGTAAATTCTCTGCTCAATACCTTTCATTTGGTACCAATATCGCTCAGGAACATGCGGATCCACGTTTTGACCCATATCTGGAGACCCGACCTAGGAATCACAATTAGTACTATTCTATGTAAATTCTCTGCTCAATACCTTTCATTTGATATCAATATCGTCCAATATCAAGTTAGCGAGGCACCCTGTAAAAACCGTCTTAGACATGAGATATCGGAATCGAGTTTGTGGCTGAATTGTCCCTTATTAATCCCTAATTCCGCAAAAATTAATTTTATACTCAAATATTTTTGGAGTTTTTAATAAAATTTTGAGATATCGAAATCGGACTTGTGGCAAAATTAGACACTAATTAATCCCGAAAATATTTATTTTTGTACCCAAGTATATCCATGTCACCTTAGCGAAACACCCTAATGAAATTTTGTGATATCGAAATCGGGCTTGTGGCATAATTTGTCCCTAATTAATGACACAAAAATTAATATCGAAATCGGACTTGTGGCAAAATTAGTCACTAATTAATCCGCAAAAATTAATTTTTTCCCTCAAATATTTTTGGATGTTCAATTTATTATAATTGGCCCTTAGATAATTCAAAAATTAGCTAAAATATTATATTTATATTTATTTTTGAATAAACTTAAATTTTTCCTTCGAATACGTTTGCTCTCGCTTTCGGGCCCTGACTTGCGGTGTAATAAAAATAAAACTGTTAGCGAACCAAAATTAAATTTAAAAAAATTAACTATTAATAAATAAAGTAAAATATTATTAAATAAAGACATACACAATAAGTGAATAGTGAATTTTTATTTGGACACTTGTGTGGGTAAGACGGTACGACAGATGCACTCAACAAATTTTTGTGCATAAACGTTCTTAAAATAGTTTCACACTCAGCAGGTCAATGCCTATCCTCCCATTCCTGAATTTCTTGGAATTTTTTCAATTTTATTATTTGTAAACTAGTGTATATGTATTAGACCTCTGCACAATACCATTTGCCTCTTCTATATTTTCGAATACTCTATGCATTGTACAATTAGTCACAGCACAATTTCAATGCAGATACGAATATAACCCATACTTTTCATTTGGAATACAAATACTATTTCTATTTGCTCTGTTGGAGCGACTAGTGTACACTATTCGCCACGATAGAATAGAACATAATAATAACCATGTTATGAAGTATTCACAAAACCTTGTTGCTTCTTTGGTTTGTTTGTTTATTTAATGTACATATGGCATTAAGGTGGACCAAAAAATAAAAGCCCAACGAACATATGTTCCATTTTTTAATGATAAGAAATATTTTTCTTGTTCATTAAGGACTTTGAAAAAAATTATGTATCTTCACTGATATAAAAGGAGAAAGAAATTTGGAGGCATTTGCACGACCTCTAAATTTTAATATATTAAGGAAAAATTTTAGGTATAGATTTCCGTATTATATTCCAAATCGGGTTGTTCCGCGAATTTCGGGAGAACTTTATTTCCTTCATGAAACCACCTTAATATGCCAAATAAGTTTCCTAACTAATGCCAATCAAAAGAATCGAAGTATTGGTTACCGAGTTATTTTAAAATATATAGAACAGTTGGAAATATGTAGATCGTAAAAAGCTCTGGTTCGAAATTTATTTTAGACATATGGTTTCTTGGGCAAAAAAGCTTGAAATTACCCAAATTTTTATAATTGCGATGTGTCCCTGTTAATTTTTTTTTTGGTCCCTACCAATCGACCCGCCCTAGTGTGCATGCATATGCACATACACACACTCACACTAGCAGCGTAATTTTACCCCTGTAGGGAAAATCTCTAGTTCCGAACTAGGTCGCTTCTAGTGCATTTTTCGACACTACTGGTGCGAGCTAAATCTCTTTTGCATGTTATCAACTGGCGAGTTTAGCACGGCGATGTCCTAGGCGGTGTCAATTGTCACCCTCTGCACTACATTTTCGATAGTTCCGAACTAGTACTAAATTCTACAGTTTACACTAGTTCGTTTATTGGCACATTTTCGATAGTTCTGAACTAGCTACAAGTACCTACAAATTCCAAAGTTTTACATCTGCCGCTTAAGTCCAGACTTTGACACACTTCATGCAAGTGGCGCGATGGCCGACTGGCTAACGCATGTGCCTTTCAATCTGAGGGGCGCGGGTTCGAATCCTGTCGGTGTCAAGGTGGATGATAATTTTATTTTTTTTTTTTTTTTGACTAATATTTTTTTATTTATTTATTTAATAAAATTTACAGTAATATTTAAAAAGTAATAAAATAAAAAAAAATTAAAAATAAGCCTGAGGGATCGGGAAAGCATAATTAGGGAAACATTTCATTACATACAAGTTAAGATGCAAATAGAAAACTCTTTATATGAAACGCTTCACTAAACATCTGAGAATTGCAGAAATATACAAAGCCGACGGAAATTGAACGAAGGAAAAATTTTCATAGAATTTTTGTCACTTCGAAATTGCATACAAATCAAAGTGTGTCTTATAATGGTCACTCAATTCACTCCTCCTGAACTGGTGAGGGTCTAACTACAATTGATCTAGTTCCCTTTTGACACCTTTTCGATAGCTCGGAACTAGAAATTTTGCTCACTAGTTATTGAGTTCCCTGCAGGGACTGAACACAACGTCTGGATGTGTGTTTATGAAAATATGTATGTACATGCATATATTTCGATTATATTCGAAGTATTCGCAAGTAGTGTACACTATTTGCAGAACCTTTTTAAGGTCATGTAATTGTCGCTAGAATAAGTAATTGTATTGGTTCTGTTTATGGTTGTGCTCTACTTGCGTTTATTCTAAAACGACAGAAACAAGTAGGTACTGTAACACTGTGGAACAAATTCAGGTCAACAAAAGTTAACTCGGTTCTGAAAGTTGGGGGTGAAAATAGAGGCTAAATTAGAAGACCCGTATCGCGGCGTTTGCTTAGGTTAGTTCGAATTTGTTTTTAATCGACCTTTGAACTTTGCAGGCAAATGCCGATTTTCAGCATACTGTTTGTATGGTTTTTTTGCTATAACTCGTCGACTAATTGAGATTTTTTTGTTAGAGGGACAGCAAACGAAAGAAAATTAAATTTCCTATACAAGGGGTCTATAACATTTTTCTCTACCTCTTATAGTTTCTGAAATATTGATAATTCAATTTGAATTTTTTCGATTTTTTAAAGAAAAAATTGACTTTGTCAGGCAATATCTTTAAAACCAAAATTTTCACCTTCGGTTTTACTCGTTTACGTGAAGCTACATTCTATTAGCAAAAAAATAAGCTATCAACGAAGAATCTTTACCGCAGTGAGATATCTTCCTTGAGGTGAAACCAAACGAAAGAAAATTAAATTTCCTTTTCATGGCTCCTATAACATTTTTCTCTAACTCTTATAGTTTCTGAAATATTGACGATTCATTTTGAATTTTTTCGATTTTTTTACGATTTTTTGAATAAAAAATTGATTTTTTCAGGCAATATCTTTAAAACCAATGTTTTCACCTTCGGTTTTACTCCTTTACCTGAAGCTCTATTCTATTGGGAAAAATATAAGCTATCAACGATGAAAATCCATGGTAAAATGGAAAAGTTATAGGCGATCATGTAAATACAGTCAAGTCGGGCAATTTAATCTCAATTAGTCGACGAGTTATAGCAAAAAAACCATACAAACAATATGCTGAAAATCGGCATTTGCCTGCAAAGTTCAAAGGTCGATTAAAAACAAATTCGAACTAACCTAAGCAAACGCCGCGATACGGGTCTTCTAATTTAGCCTCTATTTTCACCCCTAACTTTCAGAACCGAGTTAACTTTTGTTGAACTAAATTTGTTCCACAGTGTAATTGGACGGCCGCGAATATTTTGTTGGCCGTTTCGAATCCATTCGTGCAGCCTTCTAATATGTATATCGTCGCTCCGGAAGAAGAAAGACGCATGCCAGTAATTTGTCGACGAAAAAAGAGCCATTAAAAATATGTCGGGGAAGAAAGGCGCTTTACAAAACATGTCGACGAAGATTGGCGCATTAAAGAGACGCATTATAAAATATTTCGACGAAGAAAGACGCCTTAGCATTAATATTGACGAAGAAAAAAAAAATCGAATACGTCTTTCTTTCCTAAAAAAATATTTAAAAGCGTCTTTCTTTATAGTAACAAAAAACAAAGCGTCTTTCCTCGTTATCAAAAAAAAAATAAAGTCTTTCTTTTGTAGTGTACTCATGCAAACATATGTACATATCATACAACAGCCACGACGTCATGCACGTCTGTTTGTGATGCTCGAACGCACACTACCAAATTGTGCGCTTGTGTTGAAATATGAGAGAGCTTGCTGATACACCCAACAAAATTTCCAAATACGCTATAAACAAAAATTTTATGTTAAAAAAGAACAAAAAATAAAAATCTAAAAATACTAGTAAACCCTGCCAATTACACTATGCGACAATTTGAGGGTGGAAGACCACTTATTGCCACATTTGAAAATTTTTTTGTATTGCCATTTTAAATTTGCCTTCCCCTTAAAAATTACAGAATATACATTGGTTTAAGTCCATTGGTTCTTATTAATACGATATAAAATGAAGCATATAGGTACATACATAGTTACTGGTTATTTTTAGTTTCTATGGATCTAGATTTTTTATACAAATATTTCGTACGAGGAGCCCCATAGCGAAGTTTTATGCTGAATAATTTTCTAGAATATGTTAACCTTAAAGCGACCTCCAAAAGGCTATTTATCGCACTCTTTCTCTTTCTAGTTTCCTTTCTACTCCTCTTTATCTTCCCTTTCATATGACACCTCAAATTTAAAAATCAAACAAACTATAGCGTAAAACTGAATTTTTGAACAGGTGGCAACCCTTTTTGTAAACATTTTTTAAATTACTCATTTCCATGCCAAGCCCTTTCATATGCCACCTCAAATTAAAAAATCAAACAAACTATAGCGTAAAACTCAATTTTTGAACAGGTAGCAACCCTTTTTGTAAAATTTTTATTAAATTACTCAATATCAGGTCAAGCCCTTTCATATGGTACCAAAAATTTTAAAATCAAACAAACTATACAGGAAAATCAAATTTTCAAACAACTGGCAACCCTTTTCAAAATAATTAAGCCTTCCTGCACATCTACAGGTTAATCCCTTTCATTTGACACCCCATTTTCGAAAATCGGTATAACGGTGTAAAAGTTATGGTGCGTACAAAAAATCGCTTAGCGTAATATATATCAGTGAACTGCACAAGCAGATTGAATTTCAAACAGATTGTTTTGTACAAGCAAGCAACGAAAACCAACAATCTAAGCGCCGCTTGTAACCTAACAATCACAAGCGCGCTTGCGATTGTTTGCATTTTTTCAATCTAAGCGCTGCTTAGTTTGTTTAAAAGCAAACAAGCTCTTGCTTGTTTGTTTAAAAGCAAACCAAGCTAGCGGTTGCTTGAAAAAAAAAATTCAATCATTTTCAAGCAAATTTCAATCAAAAGCAAGCAGGCAGGAGGAGATTTTCAATCAGCGTTCATTTCGCTTTTTCAAAAGCAGATTTTTAAGAAGATCTTTCAATCATTGGATGTGAAGGAATAGGCGCACAGAAATGGAAGATGAACTCAATTCTACCAGTATTTTTCTGCAGATAATTGTAAGAAAATGAAGGACAAAGCCTTTTGTACATATTTAAGCATGCATATACCCTGCAAAAATTCCTGGTTGTTGACAAATCAGGTCTAAAAAAGGAGTATGCTGGCAGGAGTGCTTCTGTTATGCACTCACTCTGTCTACTCCTAACTTTCTAATACATGACATCAACAAAAGAAAATCAGCCTTATTTCAAGCCTTACGCCAAACAAATTTGCTACCTTTATAATTTTCTGGCCTTATTTCGTAAGCCTTTAAATGTGCGGTTTAATTCTTAAATAAGGCTAAAATAGTTTGGTGGGTATGTCCGCAAATTTTGCGACCAGCAGTTTTTATATGTAAATAGTCTTGTCGTCGAAATGTTCAACATCGACCAAAAAAAAAGAAAATTTGTGTGTAATCATTCCAATGAAACTACTGCTGTATGTAGTATTATTATAAGCAAATTCACTTTTGAAACATGGAATTTAAAGAAAATCTGCCATCATTGTACCTGAAAGAGTAGGCGCACAGAAATGGAAGATTAACTCAAATCTGATCTAGTATTTTTCTGCAGATAATTGTAAGAAAATAAAGGACAAAGCCTTTTGTACATATTTAAGCATGCATTTACCCTGCAAAAATGCTTGTTGACAAATCAGGTCTAAAAAAGGAGTATGCTGGCAGCACTGCTTCTGCTATGCACTCACACTGTCTACTCCTAACTTTCTAATACATGACATCAACAAAAGAACAGCAGCCTTATTTTAAGCCTTACGCCAAACAAATTTGCTATCCTTATAATTTTCTGGCCCTAATTCGTAAGCCTTTAAATGTGCTGTTTAATTCTTAAATAAGGCTAAAATATTTTAGTGGGTATGTCAGCAAATTTTGCGACCAGCAGTTTTTATATGTAAATGGTCTTGTCGTCGAAATGTTCCACATTTGACCCAAAAAAAAAAGAAAATTTGTATGTATGCACATACCACATGTATATATGTATGTATATACATTCTGTTTTCCATACGCATCAGTATTTTATCCTTTTGTCAACAAAGGAAAATCTTTTTGTATGTAAATATGTACATATGAATGGCCTTGTGTAATTACCTATCCTCTATTTGCAAAGGCGTCAATATTCTAACCTTTATGTATTCTATACCTACTTTGTTAAAAAACCAAAATATACATATGTATGTATATAAATGTATGGCATTCTACCTACTTTTGTAACAGACCAAAATACATATCCCGGAAAAAAAATGTGCGAATAATCCCGATAGAGATTTATCCCGGATTGATCTCTTTCGGGAACAATGAGTCCACAATTAGGCCTCGATTTTTCCCGAACGGGTATAAATGTATTTTAATCCTTTTTGGTTACTTGTTTTTCCGACAGGGTAGGAATATGATATATTGTGGAACGATCCTCCGTCATCCCTTGTCAAGTTTGGTTTGGAGACAAACCGGTTTCGGCTAATATGCGCCATCTTCAGTGTCTTTTTTCGTTCTGAGTTATTTTGTGTAAGTTCGATAGTACTTATAGTAACTTCCATCGTTTGGTCACGTACTTCGTGTTCGTGTGATGTGTTCGTGTGTTCGTGCATTCGTGCGTTCGGGCCACGTGCATACGTGCGTGCGTGCGAGTCTGTGCGTTTAGGTATGTAAATCTATTTTTGTATCCTCATTAAACAGGCAGGTAAAAGTCCGTTATTGTCCTCTTGTGTGTTGTTTTGTTTATGTCGGAAAAACCTAAAACCGACATAAACAAAACAACAATTTTAGACATTTTCATAAAAAATAGCCTTGGCTTACTACTTTGGATGAAAGCGATTAATCTACATTTGTACCTGTTCGGGTATACAAATTGAACAATTAGTCTCTTCAAAGGACATGCTCGAATAAATACGATCAATTCGCTCCATATAAAGGGATGTAAACTTGTATTAGTCGCATGCTCCCTTGCGATTGATCCCGGACACGTCCCGGAGAAATCGCAATTTTTGTAGGTATATTTACGTTCGCCGGACATTCCACTTTGCTCATAAAAACTCATAAAAACACACTCATGCATATGTACATATGTGCATACATACAAATTTTCTTTTATTTGGAGACAAAAGGGTGGATTGTTGAATGTTTCGATGACAAGACCATTTACATATAAAAAGTATTGGTTGCAAAATTTGCGGATATACCCACCAATAACGAAATAAGGTCAGAAAATTATAAGGATAGCAAATTTGTATGGCGTAAGGCTTAAAATAAGGCTGATTTTCTTTTGTTGATGTCATGTGTAGAAAGTTAGCAGTAGACAGAGTGCATAGCAGAAGCAGTCCTGCCAGCATACACCTTTTTTAGACCTGATTTGTCAACAACCAGGAATTTTTGCAGGGTATATGCATGCTTAAATATGTACAACAGGCTTTGTCCTTTATTTTCTTACAATTATCTGCAGAAAAATACTAGATCAGATTTGAGTTAATCTTCCATTTCTGTGCGCCTACTCTTTCAGGTACAATAATGGCAGATTTTCTTTAAATTCCATGTTTCAAAAGTGAATTTGCTTAGGGTATATGCATGCTTAAATATGTACAAAAGGCTTTGTCCTTCATTTTCTTACAATTATCTGCGGAAAAATACTGCTGGAATTGAGTTCATCTTCCATTTCTGTGGGCCTATTCCTTCACATCCAATGATTGAAAGATCTTCTTAAAAATCTGCTTTTGAAAAAGCGAAATGAACGCTGATTAAAAATCTCCTCCAGCTGCTTGCTTTTGATTGAAATTTGCTTGAAAATGATTGAATTTTTTTTTTCAAGCAACCGCTAGCTTGGTTTGCTTTTAAACAAACAAGCAAGAGCTTGCTTGGAAATTTTTCAATCAGCTTGTTTCGCTTTTAAGCAGATTGAAAAAATTCTAAACAAGCTACTGCTTGTTTGTTTAAAAGCAAACCAAGCAAGGGAGAGATTGGAAAAAATTTCAAGCGCTTGAAAGGGCAAACAAGCTGCTTGTGCAGATCACTGATATATATAAAGATACGAGGGCTGCTCGATATATTGTTAACCTAATAATGAAAATGCGAATATTAATCATCAAAAATGGTTTTATTGTTTTTCAAAGTATTCTCCAGCATGATTTATACACTTTTGCATGCGCTCAAGCCAATTGTCGAAGTACTTTTTCCACTCCGATTGAGATACCTCCAAAACATGGTTTTTGAACGCTGAACAGCATATTCTGGCGACTAAAATCGTTGACCACGCATTTTTTTCTTGATGAGCGGGAATAATAAGAAGTCATTGGGTGTCAAGTCAGGGCTGTACGGCGGATGACCCATCAATTCGATGTTTTTGGCTGCCAAAAAGGCGTTGGTTTGAGCCGATGCGTGAGAGCTCGCATTGTCATGGTGAACAATGATTCGTCTTCCCTTGTTCGTTTTTCGAATTTCTCCGAAGACTTCAGGCAAACAAATTGTGGTGTACCAGTCAGAATTGACCGTCCTACGTTGCTCAAGCGGAACAGTCGCCACATGACCAGATTTGCCGAAGAAACAGGCGACCATTTGCTTCGAAGTGCTTCTTCCACGAACAACTTTCGTTGGATTTGGCTCGTCTTCGAAGACCCACACGGTCGATTGTTGTTTTGTTTCAGGTTCATACGCATAGATCCATGATTCGTTATCTGTGACGATCTTATAAACGTCTTTTGAAGCACCGCGATCGTATTTTTGCAACATTTCTTTGCACCAATCGACACGAGCCTTTTTTTGAGCCACAGTCAAATTGTGCGGGATCCAACGAGAACAAACCTTTTTTACGGCCAGGTGTTTATGCAATATCGAATGTATGCTGGTGGGAGAAATATCCAAGGATGTCTCTATCTCACGATATGTCACATGACGATCTTGCATTATGAGTTCACGCACGGCATCAGTGTTCTCTGGTACAACGGCCGTTTTTGGATGACCTTCACGGAATTGGTCTTTGAGCGAGCGTCGACCACCATTGAATTCATTATACATTTTTCACAGTGCCATAGGATGGTGCTTCATCGCCATAAAAAGATTTAAGTTCATCAATGCACTCTTGTCGTGATAATCCACGACGAAATTTGTGAAAATCGTGTGAAATCGCACGAGAATGTTCACGAGTTAATTCCATTTTTTTTGCCAAATTAAATTTTTCAAGTCACTGTAAACAACACAAATGGTGGTCGTACGTCAAAACGTTCTGAGTACGATTATGCTAAAAAATTTCAGACTTTCCAATGGAAATGTCAGATTTCACCTGGCAACACTTTTTCATTGTTAGGCTAAAAATATATAGAGCAGCCCTCGTAAATAAAAAACTATTCCTCATAAAACGGGTTTTTTAGTCGGTCACCTCTCGGCAGTGGGAGAGTATTTCTGCCATTAAAAAGCTTCTCACAAAAAATGCACTAGCCGTTCGGAGCCGGCATAAAACTGTAGGTCCACCCAATTAGTAGGAAAACAAAAAGGAGCACAACTCGAATTGGGAGAGAAGCTCGGCCATAAAACTTGTCAGAGTTATAATAGCGCCATTGTATTATTATTATTATTACATAAATAATTCTCTATAACTGCCCGTTGCCGATTCATAAATATAATGGTTTCGGCTATAATGCCTTTTAACATAGTATGTGCTCCCTAGTTTAGTTACATATTTTCAAACTAAACACTCAGCATTACCGAAAAAGTTTTCGGAAAATTAAAACTTGCCTTCCCACTCAATATTAAACATCCCAAAATTGTCAATCAGCGCGTTCATACAAATTACATGCGTAGCAGTCAACACTCGTTTATCAAGTGATTTGCAAACGCACTTTAATTTTTCACTATGCATAGAGAGCGCTTGCCTTATACGTGTGAGCAAATCTGTGAGAGAGCAATAAAGTCGACCGCCCCGGGGATAGGAGGAGCGTCACTGGTATAGACGCATTGAAAAATGCATTTGACATATTTGACCAATAGTGTTGCTTGAAGTATGTCAATGCTATAGCTGAGCCAGCATTTAGTATTCTGGCCTTACGCGACGCGCTAAGATTGATGAATAAAGATCAGACTTGAAATGAATGACTGACATGCTCATCTTTTATTTTATAGCTCACTATTTCGGCTGTCTCTTTTGATAGCCTATCCCAGGGATGGGCGCCGCAAGGCACATAAACGCAGCAGAGGGGCGATCATGGGCTTTCGTGGGCACTGCATAATTTCCGGGGAAAGGGGAGCTAAGGCGATATCGAAGTTGATGTACACTCCGCCTTACGTGATGTTCATCGCACAGCGCGTACGGAAACACTAAAAATGAAAACCATATTGTTTTATATAGAGAGAGGAATTCACCAATAAAATGTGCAGTGTTGCCGCTAAAAAATTTGGAAAAGTGGCCGAAAAAAGGAAAAAAGTGTCTCCCAAATTTTTTTTAGCTTGAAACACATTTTTATATATTTTTGTGGTTTATTTAGTGCTTAAAGCAATTTGCAAGCGGTTTGTACCCTTGGTCTTAAATAGTGAAAGTTTTGAAAATAATCTTTCTGCTGATGCACTGCTGGCAGCGTTAATATATTTGCAACAAATTCACAAGTTCTCATTTAACTTGTTTTTCATTTCCCCACGTTGTGCGAAAACTCTTCTATTTCGGTTTGTTAAAACAATTTTCTTGCATTCTAAAAATTTTTACTCCCAAATAACTCTTTCGGGGTTTTCCTTCGCAGCGGAGAATTGCTAATGAAAAGTGAAAAGGTAACAAAGAGGCTTTTTTATGTGAATTTTATATGAGCTATTGGCCAGTTTCTAATTAAGAAAAATTGAACAATTTTTTTGGTAGAAGTTATGGATCCATTTCGGAGACCACCACATCCCCTCATCAGACTTCTTCAGGCGGCCTCAACCGAGGATCGAACTTAAGTCGTTTCGATTGGTAATCCAATGGCATCCCATTGAGCTACCACCGCCGCCAGCTTTGTTTCGCTTAATTCTCAATTTTCCTTTTATTACAATCTTCATCATAGCTGTCCAAATGCGACTCATGTGAGCAATGAGAGTAAGCACTTGTGTACGTATACACACCGATTGTCACTACTACAGACAAATAAAGAGCGTAAAACGAGCGCTTACGATGGGACTGGGCGATCGCCGATTAGCAAAAATAATTAAGTTGCCTTCGACTGGCAAGTGGTCGCTAGCTGGTCTTAGCTTGAAATTCTCTTGTTATAATTACAGATGCCAAACAACGAACTAAAATACGAAGAGTTTGCATATAACATACATACGTATGCACTAGTATACGTACGTTGTTTCATAAATTCGCAAAGCGTGAGCAGCATGACCCTGCTCGCTCAACATCTGCATGCAGACTGATTATTGTTATTTATTTTTCACTTTGGCCTACGGTAGGCGCACCAACACACACTCATTTTTCGGTCATTGCTTGATTGTGGTAGTGAATCGCATTTGGACAGCTATGATCTACATACCAACAACAGTAGCAGAAAACGGCCATGTAAAAACAAACGTAAAAAAGTTTTTTTATATTTAAGAAAAAAACTAAAAAATATTTATTACATTATAGGTTTGAAAGTAAAAAAGGACCAAATATGACCCAAATTTTTAAAAAGGTTCAAACATTGCATATTTTCAAAAAGTAGGGTTCCGGTAGCCTGGCTCTTAAAAAAGGTTCAAATTGTCACTTTAGTCACTAAAGTTTAGTGGCCTCAGCGGCAATGCTGTACAATCGCTAATTTTGCAGTTTCTTTCTCGCTCTATTGCTTTCGAACTCCGATGCCATTTACTTCATTAGTGTCATAATTTAAAAAACCAATTTATGTCTTCTTCGCTATATATGGAAGTAAGCTACTATACTAAAGCGTTAATATTTTTTAAATAAAGCCCTTAATTTTCATCTATGACCATAAAATTTCATAACAAATAAATAACACTGATTCTCACTACTAAGTATCGATTCAGAAAATTGTGTTGTGTCGTTATTGAAGCAAGTGTGCTTTGTGCTTTTGGCATGTACATTAAGGTGGAGTGAAAACATATGGAGCTTTTTTTTGTTTTTTTTGAACGTACCAATGAAAAGTTGCCTTTATACGAGTTAATGAACCCCACAAAATTTTATGGCGATAGGATGACATTTTGAACTGCCCCCAGCCCCGCAAAGTTGAAAGCAATAAGCACGATCTGGTACAAATATGAAATTTTGAAAATTATAAAAGCAAAAAACGAAGTATGAAGATTGATAAACATAGCTAAGCTGAGTATTAAAGTGAGTTTTTTTTTTTTTTGGAAACAACAACAACAAAAGTTATTAAAGGTCAAAGTTTATATTATGCATTTTTTAAATTGCAATTACTTAAAAACTACTGAACCGATTTCGAATATTTTTATACCATTCGATAGGTATTTTGATTCCCTTTAATTTCATATACATTTTCCAGTGCGTTCCATAATACCCTCCAGCGGGGGTCAACCCCCTTTTTACCCCCCTTACTTTTCATATATGAAATGTATTTCAAATTAAAGGGAAAATACATGCGAGTAGGTCAATAAAATTTTACAGGCTTATTTCTGGGCTAGAAAGGTGCCGTTCTGGCTTTGGAACAAATTGAATTTCCAAAAAAAAAAAATTCGCTCCACCTTAAAGTATGTACTTGTTCTCAATACCGAATATGCATTAGCGCGCTTAATATTGGTTGCCACTATCCTAAAAAACATGTTGATAATAATTCCCAACAAAATGATCAAAAAATTACAAACAGACTAATAAATTATCGCCTTCATAATTCGAATGATAAAAGAAACAAAAGAAGTACACCTGCTTTGGTTTACAAAAAAAATTATCTGAAACGTAAATTACATCTATGAATGAATTTTGTTTGTAGTTCGTTTGACTTTTCTTTGGTCAAAGCTTTGCTAGAAATTAAAAAAAAACCATTTTTAACATTAACAAATTAAGTATACCTTAGAATAATTTTATCATATTGAAAAAGAAAAATACTAAAATCATTTGATAGTTACCAAATTGCCAACCGCAAAAAAATGCATATTTTGGAATTAATTACCAAGTGTGGCAACCATATGCTCAGTTTGAGTTCCTCCTTCTCCCTACCAGCTGGTACATTTACCTATTTCACCATCCCCATACAATGAGCCAACGCGACCCGTACGGGTAAATACCCATATGGGCTCAATCGCCCATGGCTGGCCTATCCGATCGGCTGAACTTCCTCGGCCTTTATAAACGGAAGTTCCCCATAAGATAAACAACACAATCCCCATAGGACCACCACACTTTCGAAAAATATTTTTAATGCGTCTTTTTTTTGATAAAAAAAAAAAGTTTGCGTCTTTCTTCCTCAACAAAACACTTAGCGTCTTTTTTCTTCTATAGTGATATAATTAATTATTATTTTAATAATAATAACCCACACGCTCCTCCTGCCCAACCGCACGCGAGGCGGATTCCGTGCGGATATTTTTTGTTGTTTTTAAAAAATTCAAAAATTTCAAGAAATCAATAAAAAGAAAACTTACCGAAACATAACTACCTTTTTTATTTTCAGATGAAGATGTAAAGACAAACATATATCAGAAACATCTAAAATCACTTAATAAAAGTGGCGGCAAATTATGCTTGGATCAAAATATTTGTATAACCTACCTCATGTTCAAATTTTATAAACACAATAATTTTATGACACAACAAATCCAACATTTTGATTCACTACTGGATTATCTAAAAAATATTATTTCAAGTATCGAAGAACACACCTTAATAGATTACCGCCTATTAATACTCACTCTGCGTTCTTGTTTGGTGGAAAACAGCACTTACTTAATAGAAAAACATCGAAACATTCTGCAAAGTTTATTGAATAGCACTTTAGAAGCATTTATTCATAATAAATTCGGTAAAACAAACTCAGAATCCGATTTATTCGCTCTTATTTGTGATATTGTAAAAACGGCGAAACTAAGAGATATCTACGTAGAGGGTACGTTGCTGCTGTTCTTGGAGGATTTGCCAAAGCTTTTAATCAGTCCAAACATTCAATTATCTACGATAATTGCCTTGTCTTCCTTGGCAAGGCAAAAAAACTGCAATATATTGCGTTCACTGGAAAAAAAAATTGAACCTATTCTTGAAAATATACAAAATATTCAAGTCATTGGTGCTCAAAATGTATTCGAGGTTAAAAAGAATATATTGAATTTGTTTTACTGGACCGAAAAAAAATTTACTTCCAAGGAAAAAGAAGAGCTATGCCAAATCATCGAAAAAAATATCAACGATAAGCGTATATCAAACTACGCGAAATATGTATTTTGCATATTAAAATAGACATTTGAAATATGGT
The DNA here is from genome assembly GCA_960531455.1 of Urophora cardui. Classification (NCBI taxonomy): domain Eukaryota; kingdom Metazoa; phylum Arthropoda; class Insecta; order Diptera; family Tephritidae; genus Urophora; species Urophora cardui. The sequence continues at coordinate 69,510,690 of OY482671.1, read as the reverse complement.
ATATACATAATATAGTATATCACTTTTCGTCAACACGACAGTTGCGGAAAAAAACAACACTGGTATAAAAACAAGTGAACTTGAAAACACTGACTGATAAACCGCTCTTTGATGTAATACAATTGGAAAATAGTGTGTGTGTTTTCTTCCACTTCGACACTTTCCAATCATCAAAAATTTGGCTGCACTGAATCAGTTACGACTAGTTTAATTAGTAGTTGGCATACTCTCTAAAGGTCTCTAACATTTGGTATGAATGCTATCAACTAAGAGCAGAATCCAGTATAAGTGATCAGAGAAATGGCGGAAAAAAACAAGCTACAGTTTATAAGTATAAATTTATATAGATAAACATCTTTAAAATGGTGAATAAAGTGCCTAAATAATTAAGATAATTTATTGAACTTACTTTTGATATCATTTATGGAAACCAGGATTGGAAGAAACTCTAGAGCATAGATGGCCAAAACTATCAAACATTTCTATTTTATGAAGCGATGAGAGAATGAGGAGAATAAGTCACTCACGCGTCTCGTCAAAACAATGTTGCCAACATTTTCAATTTATGCGGAAAAGGGAATTTTAAGTGGAAGGGACTTTTTATAATGCAAATAGTGGGATAAGTAAATTTTTTCGACCGTAATGCTAAACGGATTAATGTACATATCTATTAAAATATGATTTAAAAGTAAATAATAAGTAATGAAAAAGTTTATTCATCCTTTTCTTACTATTTTATACAAATTGTATACATATATGGTTATGCTTTCCGTAATTATAAAAAAAAATAATAAAATCATCGCTAAGGATATACTTGAAAATACGGCTCGGTATGCACTATGTACACATATCTCATTTCTCTCTCCATTTTTAATACGCAATCATAATCCCTGGCATGAATTGTCCTATAATGTCGTCCGACAAAAAATTTGGTCGCCCGGACGATATCACTATGACACACCAAACAGTTTGCCCCCTTTTCCCCATTGCTAATTACTAAAGCTAAGATCACACGATTTGTACATTTGGCTAAAAATTTGCCAAATTCATAGGCAAACCGTGTGAACGGTAAATTTAATTTGACACAAATCACAAAAGCCAAATATTTAGCCTCTTGTGGCAAATCAAAAACAGCCATTATAGCCAAATCGTGTGAACACAAATGTGATACAGAAGGTAAATAAAAATGATGAAAATGGACAAATTTTGATTTGCCACTTTGATACAAATGATTGTGGCAAATATACAAATCTTTTTTGACAACTATAAAATAAATTATGTTTAAAATAAAAAATATATGGAAATACAAGTTTTAAATTGGCCTCTTATAAGCTTCTGCTTTAGCCATAAGGGGAAAGAAGAAGTCCGGAAGAAACATTATACGGCGCACTGGCTTCTCTTTATAAAATGGAATACACAGATACCCTGCCATTTGAGACGCATAATTTTTTTATTTCAGTAATTTGAATTCCAATTTCGAAAAAAATTAATTTTTGAAATAAATATTATTTTCATTTAGTTTGAAGTTTAATGTCAATCAAATTGTTTTTAATGGAGTACTTAGCTCTGTTCGTGGCCGCTGTAGTGCAGTGGGTAGAGTGCTCGCCTGCTATACCAGAGGTCTCGGGTTCAAACCCCAGTGCGAACAAACACCAAAAGAATTTTTTCTAATTAATTAAAACTCAATTGTTGGGGTTTTAGAAACAGCGGTCACCTCTCGGCATACCCTCCGAGTGTATTTCTGCCATGAAAAAGCTTCTCAAAAAATGCATTCGCCGTTCGGAACCGGCATAAAACTGTAGGTCCACCCAATTAGTAGGACAAACAAAAGGAGCACATCTCGAATTGGGAGAGAAGCCCGGCCATAAAACTCGTCAGAGTTATATTAGCGCCATTGTATTATTATATTATTATTTAGCTCTGTTCAATAACAAAAAATTTTTACGAATTTTTCGTAAAAAATGACAGCTCTCCATATGAAAATGACAGTTTTTATGAAACATAAGTTAAAAATATAGTTGTTTTTGGCGACCTATATACTTTAATAATTTTCCTTCGCTGGCTTCAGGTCAATTGAAACACAATGTTTTTAAAATTTTTTTAAAATTTTTTTAAAATTTTTAAAATTTTTTTTTTTTTTTTTTTTTTAAATTTTTTCTATTTTCCCAGGGAAAATAGAAAAAATTTTAAAAACATTGTGTTTCAATTGACCTGAAGCCAGCGAAGGAAAATTATTATCATAAGTTAAAAATTTTTAGTAATTGAACACAGGTTTTGTCTCTTTTCAAGAATTGTTTTTGTATTTTGACTTTCGGCGGGTTTTTCAAACCAAATATACCAGAGAAAAAACGTAGTGTCATATAGGCCGAAGAAGCATTTTTTAAAGTTTAGCTAGAAAAAATTAGGAATAATTTTTTATTCCTTATTGAGATAATTTTGTATAATGAATACATTTTTGACGTTATTCAATTATTCTTGCTAGTCACACAAGTATACTTTTTCAAAAAGTGATTTTTCGAATACTTTCCCAAATTAGGAAAGAATATTTGCCCGAATTTGAACCGAATGTTTTCCCGAAACTGAACCGAAAAATTTTCCAAATACTTTCCGGATCCTAAACCGAACCCCAATACTTTCCCAAACCAGGAAAGAATATTTGCCCGAATCTGAACCGAATGTTTTCCCAAATGCTTTCCCGAATCTGAACCGAATATTTTTCCAAATACCGGATCCGAAACCGAACCCGAATACTTAACCTCTTATTTTTCTAATAATTTCCCGAATCCGAACCGAATATAAGTAAACCTGATAATAATATAATACAATGGCGCTATTATAACTCTGACGAGTTTTATGGCCGAGCTTCTCTCCCAATTCGAGGTGTGCTCCTTTTTGTTTTTCCTACTAATTGGGTGGACCTACAGTTTTATGCCGGCTCCGAACGGCGAATGCATTTTTTGTGAGAAGCTTTTTCATGGCAGAAATACTCTCGGAGGGTATGCCGCCCACTGCCGAGAGGTGACCGCTGCTCTTAAAAAACCCAATAATTGGATTTTTACTAATTAGAAAAATTGTTTTGGTGTTTTGCTCGGACCGTGGTTTGAACCCGAGACCTCTGGCATAGCAGGCGAGCACTCTACCCACTGCACCACAGCGACCACAGGAACCCACATGAAACATGAACCCCTGGTAATAACTCAGTCAGTTTCCGAGCGAATTTAACAAAACTTTGCACGTGACTATATCCTACTATTACCCTAACCATTACTAAAAATAATCGAAATTGATATATGATTTTGATCCTTCATTTGTTTCTAACTCCGAAAATAGTCATTCCGAGCAAAAAAGTAACATAATCACTTTCATTCAAAATGAGTACATAAACAATTTCTTCATATACGATTTCGACGTATCTGTAACATTTCATTCACTTTTGTGCAACCAAAGTCAACATTTCACAATGACCATTTTTTTGGAGCTCGTTAGCACACGTATTCTATTGAATGAATTAAATTAACTTTATATCAGCTTACAGAGAATTAAAAGAAGTATTATCCAGTTTTGAAATCGTGAAAATACATGTACTTATAATGATTTAATACCTATTTGATTAATTTTTGTTCTTTAATTTTTCATAAAATTTTCTTCCAAATAATGCCCAAAAGTATGCTTCTATATTTTTCATACGACTGTTTTATCATGATTGGTTAAATCGTGTGAACGAATGTGAACAAATTTGACACTTTACTTCTATGTACAAATGTGTGGCAAATCAAAAGCTAATAAATCGGGCAAATCGTGTGAACGCAAAGCAAATCATTTGCACATCGATATCCAAATGGGCAAATGTGGACAAATTTAAATTTGTCATTTTTTGTACAAATGCGTAAATCGTGTGATCTCGGCTTAAGAAATTTGTTTCCCAATTTAAGTTAAACATTTTTCGCAGCAACCTGATTACTTGAAAGTAGCGCGTCGAATGAGCACAATCACAACAAAACCGTAGTGTCGGCATCACTGGTTCATACAAAATGATTATATGTGTGCGTTAGCAGTGAAGCTTATCTTGTGTACATGTGAAAGCAGAAGAGAAAAAATTGGCACGCGTGCCTATGGGATGGCAATCTATGCTCTAGAGCAGGGGTCTTCGTTTCATAGCACTGAGGTGCAACGCTCAACTCACACAGATTGTTATACTCTCTCGTTTTGTCGTAGTAATAGCGCAAAAGTTAGGTGACCATCTACGACCGTGCGACGATTCAGTTGCTTGCGGGCAAGCAAAAAGATATAATTTTTTGGGCCACCTTTTGAAATTTTTGAGCGGCAACACTGCGTAAGCCTATGTGTGTTATACTCATTAACTCACGTGAGTCGATTTGCCGGGCCTTGCTCTAGAGCAGAGATCCCCAAAACTCTAACTGCAGCAGTATTAGTGAAAAACGACTAGTTGAGTGCCCAGCTACTACCGTCGCATCGTTCAGTAGCTTGCGGGCAAGCAAAAAGACAACAACGTGCACGCATATATTTTTCGCTTTTATGCGCTGCTATACCACGTCGCACAATGCAATACAAAAAATACTTTATGATGCCCAATGCTTGCGCGACGTGGTACAAAAGCGTATGAAAACGAAGTATGCGTGTACGTTGTTATCTTTTTGCTTGCCCGCCAAAGATGACTTGATACGAAACTCTTTCTTGCTCTCCCAATTTCACGATTTTCCCGGGGGTTTTATTTGGCTTTGTTGCCAGCATCAACACAACATAAAACCCCGCCGATCAGCTGTTGTGCAAATTGCTGGTGCCAGAAGTGAAAACACACCAAAATAAATTGGCGCATTTGGTGGATTTAGATTTTTTGTATTATGTGTTAAATTTTGTTGAAATAATAAAGAATTAAGAAAAATACCGACGTAATGGTATTGCTTGTGTTTACTATGCAGTAGGCATGGGTAACACTGCGCTGCGCGGCGCAATTGCGCTAACACCAACCCTGGTGTTATTGCGCTAACTCCGATTTGGGAAATGCGCCAACTCAATATAGCGCCAACTCAATGATGCGCTATTGCAATATAACACTGACTCAATTTCGTGCGCTAACACCAGCTCCAATATAGCGCTAGTGTAAAATGGCGCAACCACAACGCCAATAACAGCATCATAGTATATGTATACGTATGACAACGTCACAATTATGTGTGCTTGATAGTGATCTAAGTGACTCTAATTTCCAGCATATTTTCACATATATACGGAATATTTTTCCAAATAATTATGAAAATTATAATTAATTGTGCCCTCGTATAAGTAAGCAGCTTGCCTATTCTGTAACCAATTTGCGACAAGTTTCGGATCGGTATCGTAAATTTGCGATCATTTTTGCGATTATGCTATTCTGTACGATTTTTTGGTTGAATTCTATAGTATATTTTGACAGATATTTCCGATAATCATCGCAGAAGTATCGAGGGAAATTTTTGTGTCGGTAGATTTTGCGATTATCGGTCGCAAAATAAGTTACAGAATTCCAGCACAGAATTGCGCCAAAAGAAATAAAACGGGGATGATAAACAGTAACAAGCGAAAAAATGTTATTTATCGATTATTCGATGACAATTGCGCTAAAGGTGTTATTGCGCCAGTACCGTGAGTTGGCGCCACGGTTGGCGCTGGCGTTATTGTATCAGCGCCAAAAAAATTGCGCCATTACCCATGGCTACTATGCAGTGCAGTTTATTGTTTCAACTGAAATAATTGTGTTTCAGTTAAAATTATAAAAAATATGTTAATGAGATGGAACGTGGGCAGCGGTTCTTCAGTAGATTTATATATGTATATATCCGGTTAAAAATTATTATATTTCAGTTCTAATATATTCACATTCTAATAGAATTGCAAAATAGAGTAAAATATTTCTTAAAAAATACCACCCAACTACATGTATTATCGTTCGCCACCTTTTATGCGTTATTCTTAATTTGTCTGAGATTGGGTTTCGAACACGAATATTCGGAATGTGGGAAAATCATACTATCCTGTGTATCACTTTTGTGGTTATATCCTTATGTTATTTTGGTATAAACAAAATTTTATTATTGCTAGTCTTCAATAACATAATGAAGCCGAAAAATTCCCAGAAATAATATGTAAAATACCCATTTTCAGTTTTCGAACAGAGTGGTACCAATGAAAAATGTTATAAAAAATGCGCATTTTGACAGCGCTCTCACGAAATGAAGAGCTTCGTATCTAGTTATCTATGTTGCCCGCAAGCAACTGAATCGTCGCACGGTCGTAGATGGTCACCTAACTTTTGCGCTCTTACTACGACAAAACGAGAGAGTATAACAATCTGTGTGAGTTGAGCGTTGCACCTCAGTGCTATGAAACGAAGACCCCTGGTTTAGACAGCGAAGAAGCAACACAAGCACTGGCTGCGTTGCTTTGTTTGTTATGCGACAGTGTGCCATTGCGTATGTATGACCATGAATAATAAATCATTTTGTACTGCAACCAAATTTTCAAGTTGCAAAATTGCAATGCTTTATTTTTCAATTCATATAATAAAATTTGCTTATTCTTAAAGGTTCTACTAAATCTTCAGTTATAACTTACGCCCCATCCTTGCATACCTTAACAAGTTTAGTTATGTACTTTTGGAAAAATTTCGTAAATTATATCAACTCTCAACTATTTCTCAATGAATATTCTTTAAATAAATTTTTAATGTATATTTTTTACACTAAAAACTCCTTATAGATATTTTTTTATTATTGGAATTTCCATTATTTAACATTGTTGAATCCAAATTAATTTATAAAACATTTTTTTAAGTTAATTTCCAATATTTTAGATTGGTGAATCCAAATTAATTTATAAGTTAAAAATTCCTCAGTAATACATTTTTCGTTATTATTCAAATATTTATTTTATTTTCAAAACGTTGCTATTTTGTACGTTTTCCCCATATGCTTAGTTGTTACACCACTGTTGCATAAATCTCTCTGTTCTCACTAACACAATCTCAGTTTTAGTTTTGCCGGGGTCTGCTCTAGAGCAGTGGTCGGCGAAATCTGAAATGAGGTTTTGTTGGTGAGAACAAAACAAGTTCTCCGCATGCGCACCCCAGTAGGAAATTGATCCGCTTCAAGTGGAATATATTTACGTATATGTAGAACAGACATTTTTGTTTTTTTGTTGTTTTTTGCTTTTGAAAGGAAAAGAACTTTTAAATGAAAAAAATTTATCTCTTCTGAAAAAAATTAAAGGGTAGTTGGCTAAAACAGAGCGTTTGGAATACAAAAGTCATCCAAATAAGAATACAAAAAAAGCATTTCCATCATATAAAATTTCTCGCCGGGCATTTTATTTGTGGACATACATACATACCTAGGCTCTGTTCAGAAACTCAGTTTGAAGCGCAACCCGCTTTTGTAGTGCAAGCAGAACGTTCATAAACGTAAATTTTGCATGAAGCGACGCTCATCTCAATCATCAAAAAAATAATTACTGCCGCTGTTGCGTTTCATGCAGCGTTTCTGAACATAGCCCGACATTACCCGTATAAAGTCAATGCTTGCGTTCAACCACGAAGCGACATAGTCAGGCGCAATGTTTATCGTTCGACAGTTGGCAAACTAGTGCTGGAAGCGATATCGATATAATATGGATTCATCGATATTTTTGAACTTTTTCGATATATCGATATTTTTTCCGATATTCGATATATCGACGGTCATGGATCCATCACTGATAAACGCGGAAAGAAGCTGGTAAAAGGCAGCATTGCCGTTTTGTGGGTAATTCCCCAAATTTGGAGATTTTTTTTTAAATTTTATTCCTATGTAGAAATTCCTGTGTTTAAAAGTAATGTAAATACGAACATTTTTTTTAATGTTCATTGTAGAATTGCAAAATCAAGAAAAATCATTTTAAATTTAAAATTTTTTATTTCTATTTTAAGCACTATGAGATTTTGAACCAAAAACTTATGTTTTTTTTCCATTCATTTTTATTTTTAATTTAAACATTTTCTTTTTAAATCCCAAATACATTTTAATTCCAAAAATTTCATTTTTAATTTAAAAAATTTCATTTTCAAAATAAAATGACTTGGTTGAAAACGTACATTATAAAAATAAAAATTTTATTTTTGATTTATTTTCTCTGGGTGTAAAAGGTATTTAGAATTATTATTAATTTGTCTATTTCAAATCTTTTAGTCTTTAACCTGGTTTTTTAAATAACTTAAATGCGAAATATTTCAGTGAACCACTGTAATTGATACCTACTCTTTCTGGCTGGAACAGAATTTACCTTTTTTGTTTTTTTTTTTGATTATTGAATTCCCTTTTCAAAAAAGATTTCTGTTGATAATAAATTGAAATATTTAGTTTAAATGTTTATTTACTTAATTTTTAGAGTAATATAAATGACTGTCACTCTCGTTCAATTCAGGGCACAATAATGAATGCAGACATTTCGAAAAATAAAGCTGTTATATGTATATAGATATGTTAAATTAAGGCTTATATAAAGTAGAGCTCTCGATTCTTTTTGAACATTTGCGAGTAGCCCGAACAAATGCTGTTCAAATTCTCGAACACTTGTTTGTTTATTACCCGTATGTTTGCACGGGCATTTGAAGTTTGTATTTTTCGTTTGTTTATTTTTTTTTTGTTGTTTTCATATCGCCCGTTTTATGCAATAGGGATTTAACTCGAAATTTTCGATTTCTGGGATTTTGCCATATATTTCAATAACTGGGTCGTGCCTTTGAGTCTAGTGTTATAAAATATCCAAAAAGATAAAAATGGCGGAAATAAAAGTGATTTTGTAGTTAGCCGTAGAAGGAAACTATTTGAAGATATAAAAGTTTATATGCTTTTTCCCAAAAAAAAATTTTTCGAGTTAAATCCCTATTGCATAAAACGTGCGATATGTATATTTTTTATTTTTGTTTTCCTGATACAAATTTTTTTGTCTGTAAGCTCGAGTGCTCGAATGTTTGTACGGGCATTTGAACAACAAACGAGTCTCAGACAAATTCGATCTTTTCGAATTGTTCGATACCCGGGTATCTAGAGCTCTAATATAATGTAGAGCGTCAAATGTAAATACACAAGCGCAAACATACATACATAATAAATTTCCATACATTGTATTGTCACGCGCTGGCGCTGACTACTTAGTCAGCCCCACACAAATTGTAAGTACACAAAAATTGCTGACGCTGCCATTCTCACGCTTCCAATGTTATTCTAAGCCTAAGTGCTCATAGGAGCATACTTTTGTACATGTACGTAGGTACATGTACATATGTACAATATACCGTGGGAAAGAGTCCCATTATTTTTAAGTACTTAGAGTAAATATGTATCGTAGTAAATAAGTAGTACATAAGAATAAATTTTGTACAAAAGCACAAAATTTTGAATAATAAAGTGAATTCGATTTCGCACGTCATACCAACAAGTACTTGGCCGTTTTACTTTTATTATATGGCGATCTTTGCCAAATAGGTCGTGGCAATTCACTTTGCCTTCCATCTATTTACGTGGCAATGAAAACCATCGGTAATAACTAGGCACGGCAACAGCAGCGAACAAAAAATTGCATATGCTTTGTGTTTTGAATTGGTCATCAATATCGTATCCTTGATTGAGCACGCGGAAGCAAATTGAGCAACAACAACAGCAACGCTTGAAAGCAAAACAGTAACAACAGCCGGGCAGTCACAGTAGCGGCAGCAGCAACAGCAGAACATGCGGCGTCAAAAGGACTGAGCGAAGAAAGCAGCATAATCTTCATTTTCTGACCAGCAGCAGCAGCAATAGAGCTTAGTGTTAATATAATTTAATATACACGTATATTTACTAACAAATCTTGTGCAACCTAACGGCTGCCTACTAAGTGGCAAAAATTGAAAAATTCTTGCCTTTTGGATTCTGCTACTAACCAAATTCGATAAATAAGTTTTTTTTTTACATTTTAATAATAATATTTTTTATTGCTAAAAATGAAAATATTTTTCTTTCTAATGCTATAGACATTACGATCTATACCACATATGTGTCACTCTCATATTGTGGTTTAATTGAAAATTTTCAAGGTAAAAGCCAAATCATAGTATTGATATTATAATATTCATACCACATATCGTCGCTCCCAACGAAGACTAGCACGGTTCGTTGTTCGCGTGGAAGACTAACACACTTCGTTGATTGCGTGGAAGACTAGCACACTTCGTTGTTCGCGTGGAAGACTAGCATGCTTCAGTTCTCTGCGTGGAAGACTAGCATGCTTCAGTTCTCTGCGTGGAAAACTAGCACACTTCATTGTTCGCGTGGAAGACTAGCATGCTTCAGTTCTCTGCGTGGAAGACTAGCATGCTTCAGTTCTCTGCGTGGAAAACTAGCATACTTCGTTTCTCTGCGTGGAAGACTAACATGCTTCACTTGTTTGGGTGGAAGACTAGCATGCTTCAGTTCTCTGCGTGGAAGACTAACATGCTTCACTTGTTTGGGTGGAAACTAACATACTTCTGTTTGTTAGAAATAAGCTTAGGGGTTAAGCACATGAGGAGGATAGTCCAAGGAGTGAAAGATATTTGATAAGTAAGTGCAGAACAATAATTCATACTGCAATACAACTTTAAACAGGAACTTTCAGCGAAACTATATGAAAAGTATATGAGTTTCAAATATTCCTAGACTTGTACTAGGCCTACTTTTAAGTATGTGCATAGGTTGTGCAAATAAAACCTGGCTTTCGCATCAAATAAAACACCGCTCGGAACTCTATATTTATATATATGTAGATATGACTAGTGCTGAGGTACTACACAAAATGTGTGCACAGTGTGTATCTTTGTACTTCTAAAATGTTTTTAAAAAAATAGAACCGTGCTAGTCTTCGTTGGGAGCGACGATATATAAATATAGAGTTCCGAGTAATAACTAGGTGTTTTATTTGATGCGAAAGCCAGGTTTTATTTGCACAACCTATGCACATACTTAAAAGTAGGCCTAGTACAAGTCTGGGAATATTTGAAACTCATATACTTTTCATATAGTTTCGCTGAAGGTTCCTGTTTAAAGTTTTATTGCAGTATGAATTATTGTTCTGCACTTACTTATCAAATATCTTTCACTCCTCGGACTATCCTCCTCATGTGCTTAACCCCTAAGCTTATTTCTAACAAACAGAAGTATGTTAGTTTCCACCCAAAACAAGTGAAGCATGTTAGTCTTCCACGCAGAGAACTGAAGTATGCTAGTCTTCCACGCAGAGAACTGAAGCATGCTAGTCTTCCACGCGAACAACGAAGTATGCTAGTTTTCCACGCAGAGAACTGAAGCATGCTAGTCTTCCACGCGAACAACGAAGTGTGCTAGTCTTCCACGCGAACAACGAAGTGTGTTTGTCTTGAAAGATGAGAAAAGCTTCTGTAAAATTTGTGTAAAATTGTTGGGAAATAATATTTCTGATTTGGAAAGGTATGGCAATTCTGATGGTCATAAAAGGGCAGAATTGTCTTTACAAAAACACAAAATACATATTTTATTTAAAAAAAAAAACTTATCCTACTTATATATACATACTTGTACTTTTATATCTAAGACATTTATCTAATGCATAACATGCACTAATTTATGTATACAAAAGTTTATAAACAAATGTGCTATGAATAAAAACACAATTTTAATTTAATTAAATTCATTTCTAATAAATACATATGTCCTTTAATTTTTGCGTTTGCTTTCCCATATTTACATTTCTTGTTGATTTCCTTATTTTTGACATCCCTCCGCAATTTCACTCCGCTCTTTCGTCCGTCACTCCGAAACACTCCGCTATATGTCAATTTTCACTCCGCTCATAAATTTTGGAACGCCATCGCTGCTGAACAGGTAAGCGAAAGTGTTGCTAGCCTTACATTTCCCAAATGGGGATAAACTCTTAAATTATACCAATAATTTAGTGTATTTTCAAGTACGATATCGCACTGAAAAAGATAAAAACAGCGGAAATAAAAGTGATTTTGTAGTTAGTCATAGAAGGAAACTATTTGAAACTATAAAAGTTTGCGTTTTCCCAAAAAAAAAAAATTTTTTGAGTCGAATCCCTATTGAATAAAACGTGCGATATGTAAACAAGTTAGCGTATAGTTAAAATCTGTTTGAATTGAATAATTAACTGAATTTTCAATATCAGCCGTTAATAACTATCGGCTTTCTTAAAACTTAAAAATGCACAGTAATAGCTTAAACATAATTAGCGTCGGACGAATTTTCCACGCGAACAACGAAGTGTGCTAGTCTTTCACGCTAACTGAACTGTGCTAGTCTTCGTTGGGAGCGACGATATGTGTCTGAGGCATAACTGTAATAAGTAAACGAAAAAAAAGGTGGAAATATCTTTTGTTCTTTTCAAGAATGTCTAGGTCAAGAAATCCGATAGCTAATTTACCTAATGAGGTGGAAGAAAGGAATTATGAAAGGGAATTAGAATTTTTGAGAAGATTTTGGTATCGCATAGGAATGACTAGGGAACCAACTATAGAAGACGTTATAAATCCTACGACAAGAGTAGAATAAATACAACGAATGTTTGAAGTTTCCGGCATTCCAAGATTTTAGTGACATTTTTTTTAATACAAATAAGCCAATATGGGTGGCAAAACATCCAAGATTGACAAACCAAATGCCAATGTGGTTAATTCCATTGAAGTAGTTGATCATACTGAGTCCTTGGATTTCATAAAATTCATTTTACTTGTTATTGCGATCGTTAGTTGCATCAATTTATTTTTGAGAATATACTCAATCCACAACAAAATTTTGAAGAAGAGATACATTTCTCGCGCTGACGGCCTGGATAAAGTATACACAGATTTTTTTGAGATATCATTATTTTTCAATGGCCAAATGGGAAATAATTTTTAATACACTTATAGAAGAAAAAACAACGGCAGAAAAAGCATATAAATGCATAAAAAAAAATATAACAATAAAAACGGAAACGGTAAGAAAACACCTCAAAACAATACTAGATTCATTAAATAATTTAGGTGAAATAATACGCAATGTTAACAATCAACTCACTGCAGCTCACCAATTAGAGGCATACCAAATATTTTCCATTGTTAGAGACAAACTAGTATCTTCATTAGCAAGATACAATATTGATGCATTAGTACCAAACACATACGAAAGTACTATATCACTCGACTTTAGCATTTTATTACCAGAACCGGAAGAAAAAGACAGAATGCCACAAACAGTGGTAGAATTTATTAAAACGGCTTCATCAATTTTGCCTGAATTTGATGGTAAGCCGGAAAATCTACATAGTTTTTTGGACGCACTTGAAATTCTCGATCAGATCAAGGACACGCATGAAGCGTTAGCGATATCCATTATAAAAACTAAACTTAAAGGTACTGCACGAAATTACATTAGTACTGAAAATACCATACAACAAGTTAAAACAAAATTGCAAAATTCAATTAAAGGCGAGTCAGTAGAAGTATTGACTGCAAAGCTTTTGAATATTCAACAGCGCAGTAAAACAGCTAATCAATACACTACTGAAATAGAGAAGCTAACAAAGTCATTGGAGGGAGCATACATATCTGATGGGCTTACCTCAGACTTGGCAAGCAAATATTCTACACAAGCAGCTGTAAAAGCCATGTGTAAGAATTGCTCGAACGAAAAAGTAAAAATGATAATGCAAGCAGGAACGTTCACTTCCATGAACGAAGCTATCTCTAAATTCACAAATAGCTGCACTGAAGTAACTGGAAACTCAAACTCATTGCTTCACATCCGCCAACAAAACTATTACCGCGGTAGCTTCCGTCGAAGTTATCAAAGTAATAATAACAGAAGTAACCAAAGACGCGCGTTTCCCACGCGCTACACTTATAACAATAACAATAACATGCAAAGGCGAGACTTTAGAAACCAAACACGCTCAAATGCTCGCAACAACAATAACAATACAAACAGCACACGAAACATACGTAGCTACAACCAACAGGAAAACCAGCAGACTCCACTTCAACAGTAGAGAGAAAAATTTTTGTATTCAATTTACACTTGAACAGCTACATAACTTCCAAGTCAACATTAAATAACTCATTTTCTACTCTCCTAGTAGACACAGGAGCAGATATATCTATTATTAAAAAGGGTAAAATTCAGAATGATGTTTCAATTGATAATTCACAAAAAACAGATTTAAAAGGTATTGGTAAGGGTATAGCAAGCACCCTCGGAACAGTTAAAGCAGATTTGAAGGGCGACGATCTTTTGATTCGATATAAATTTCACATAGTAGAAGATGATTTCCCAATCCCATGTGACGGAATTTTGGGACTAGATTTCATTAAAAAATATAATTGCATTTTGGACTATCAAAATGAAAAAGATACTTTGATATTACGTCCATATGATTTCCCAGAAAATATAGCAATTCGAATGACAAATGAACCAACAATAAATAGTATATCAGTACCAGCAAGATCTGAAGTAATCAGACAAATTAAAATTAATAATAATAACGAATTATTTATACCACATCAACAATTAGCCGAAGGTATTTTTATTGCCAACTCAATAGTGAACCCGAATCAAGCATTTGTTAGAATTATTAATACAACAGATAAAAATGCAACTATTCAAAATTACAATATTAATACAGAAAATTTAGAAGACTACATAATTGTAAAAAATAAACAGAAAAATAAAGAAAATAATAAAGAAAAACTGGAAAGATTAAATAAAAATTTTCCACCATTTGCTAAATCTCAACTTAATACTTTGTGTTCAGAATATATAGATATATTTGCATTAGAATCAGAACCTATAACCACCAACAATTTTTATAAACAAAAACTTTATATGAAAGATGATACTCCAGTCTATGTAAAAAATTATAGAATACCAGAAGCACATAAACAGGAAATTAATAAACAAGTAAATAAACTAATTCAAGATGACCTAATAGAACCATCTATTTCCGAATATAATAGTCCTATTTTACTAGTACCGAAAAAATCACTTCCAGGTAGCAATGATAAAAGATGGAGATTGGTAATCGATTACAGACAAGTAAATAAAAAATTAACAGCAGATAAATTCCCATTACCAAGAATTGACTATATTCTAGATCAATTAGGAAGAGCAAAATATTTTCTTGCTTGGATTTAATGTCAGGTTTCCACCAAATAGAACTAAGCCCAGAATCAAGAGATATAACATCATTCACCGCAGACAATGGTACATACCGCTTCAAAAGATTACCTTATGGCCTCAAAATAGCACCAAACTCATTTCAAAGAATGATGACTTTGGCATTCGCAGGTCTAAAGCCATCACAAGCATTCTTATACATGGATGACTTGGTGGTATTAGGATGTTCCGAAAACCACATGATTAAAAATTTAAAAGACGTATTCGCAACTTGCAGAAAATATAATTTAAAATTACATCCAGATAAATGTCTATTTTTCAACCAAGAAGTTGCTTACCTTGGACACAAATGTACAAGTAAAGGAATTTTACCCGACCCAAATAAATTTAAAACTGTTCAGAATTACCCAACTCCCAAGAATGCTGACGAAGCTAAAAGATTCGTCGCATTTTGCAATTATTACAGAAGATTTATACCAAATTTCGCAGAATACTCTAGAATATTAACAAGACTTTGCAAAAAGCACATTATTTTTAATTGGACAGAAGAATGTGAGAAATCATTCAATTATCTGAAAAATGCACTAATTAGCCCAAATATTTTACAATACCCAGATTTCAATAAAGAATTTTATATAACAACAGACGCAAGTGGATATGCCTGCGGAGCAGTACTAAGTCAGGAATATGAAGGAAAACAATTACCAGTTGCTTATGCCTCTAGATCTTTCACAAAAAGCGAAATAAATAAAGCAACATTCATTGGGCTATAACTTATTTCGGACCGTACGTCTACGGTAGAAAATTCACAATTAAAACAGACCACAGACCCTTAACTTAACTTTTTTCGATGAAAAACCCATCTTCAAAACTAACCAGAATTCGACTAGACTTGGAGGAATATGACTTTGGGGTGGAGTACATAGCTGGAAAGGAAAATTACGTAGCAGACGCACTATCGCGCATAAATATTAAAGATCTTAAAGAAATGTCAATTGAAGCATGTAAAATATTGAAAGTTACGACTAGATCGGAAACTAAACAAAAACCCAGTAATATAAAAAATGAAGAAAAATGTCACAATGAGAACCCTAAAATATATGAAGCGCTTAATAAATGTGAAGTAAAAAAGCTAGCTCAGCTCGTTTTTGATTCCCCGAAACTGCAGTTCAAAAAGGGAAAGAAAATTTGTAGCAACATAGATATTAATGATTTAATTGTTGAGGCGAAGATTGATTCAGGTCAATCCTTTGCCAGGCTTTCGAATGAAGCCGGCAATTCAAATATTAATAATAACCTAATTGTTGAGGCGAAGATTGACTTAGGACAATTCTTTGCCAGGCTTATGAAAGAAGCCGGCAATCTAGGAATTAATAAAATACAGTTGTCCTTAGGAGACAAATTGTTTAAAAATAATTATACTCGAGTAGACACATTTAAAGAAATAGGTACCAAAGTTCTCAAAAATTTAACTATTGCACTAACTCCGGAGGTTATGCATGTGACAGATAATGAAAAAATAAATAATATTCTTCATAAATATCACGATGATCCTGTTAATGGTGGCCACCCAGGAATCAATCGTACAACTAATAAAATAAAACAAAAATTTTACTGGAAAAACATGAAAAATGACATTAGAAAATACATTAAAAAATGCTCTCAATGTAACAAAAACAAAATTAATAAAAATTTTAAAGAACCTATGATAATAACAGAAACGCCAACAAAAGCGTTTGATATAGTTCAAATTGACACAATTGGACCATTTCCAAAATCATTGAATGGAAATGAGTATGCAGTCACTATAATATGTGACTTAACCAAATATCTAGTAGCAATTCCAATTGAAAGCAAACATGCAAAAACAGTAGCCAAAGCTATTTTCGAACATTTCATTCTCATTTATGGATGTATGAAGACCATACTAACCGATATGGGAACGGAATATAAAAATAACGTTTTTGAAGAACTGTGTAAATTATTAAAAATAGAACACAAAACTTCTACACCTTACCATCATCAAACGTTAGGCACTGTTGAACGCAGCCATAGAACATTCAATGAATATGTACGTTCATACATATCCATTGACAAAGACGATTGGGATGAGTACCTCAAGTACTTTACCTATTGTTATAACACAACACCTTCTACAGTTCATGGTTACTGCCCTTTTGAACTAATATTTTGAAAACCGGCACCGACATTCGAATTTCTACAAGAAAATACAATTAGCCCATTATACAATTATGAGGCATATGATAAGGAAGTTAAATTTGGGTTACAAATAGCACTAGAAAGAGCTAATAGGTTAATAAAACAGGCTAAGGAAAAACAAAAAACTAATTACGATAAAAACATACAGCTTAAGGAAATAAATATAGGAGACTTAGTGTTAGTCAGAGACGAAGCAGGACATAAGTTAGATAGTAGATATAAGGGGCCCTATAGAGTAACAGATATTGATAAGCACAATAACTATAGTTTAACTCCCTATAGAGTAGTAAATATTGATAGGAACAGTAATTATAGTTTAACTCCCTATAAGGTAGAAAGTATAGGTAAAAATAATAATCATTTAGAAAAGAAAATTATAGTACATAAAAATAGACTTAAAGCAATAGCATGAGACATTTCCATTTTTACATCAAAATAAATATGTAAGTTCAATTTTAATTTTTATTGAAACGAAATACTCGCTTCATTGAATCCACAAATGTAGCGAGCATTTTTTTGGAAGGGTGATGTAGAGCGTCAAATACACAAGCGCAAACATACATACATAGGCTTTGTTCAGAAACTCAGTTTGAAGCGCAACCTGATTTTGTAGTACAAGCAAAGCGTTCATAAACATAAATTTTGCATGAAGCGCCGCTCATCACAATCATCAAAAAAATAATTACTGCCGATGTTGCGCTTCATGCTGCGTTTCTGAACATACCCATAATAAATTTCCATACATTGTATTGTCACGCGCTGGCGCTGACTACTTAGTCAGCTCCACACAAATTGTAAGTACACAAAAATTGCTGACGCTGCCATTCTCACGCTTCCAATGTTATTCTAAGCCTAAGTGCATATGTACAATATACCGTGGGAAAGAGTCCCATTATTTTTAAGTACTTAGAGTAAATATGTATCGTAGTAAATAAGTAGTACATAAGAATAAATTTTGTATAAAAGCACAAAATTTTGAATAATAAAGTGAATTCGATTTCGCACGTCATACCAACAAGTACTTGGCCGTTTTACTTTTATTATAATAAAGGTCGATATATCGATAATATCGATGTTTTTTCTCAAAAATATCGAAAGTATCTTGGGGCCTCTATTCTTCATTTTGTTTATTAATGACATAGGGACTTGCTTCCAAACTTCAAATTTTCTTTTATATGCCGACGACCTTAAGGTCTACACTAGGGTCCATACTTTGCAAGATTGTCTTGCTCTTCAGCAAGACATAGATAATTTATTTTCTTGGTGTACTAGAAACCGCCTGTTCTTAAATATCAGCAAGTGTTTTTACACTACTTTTACCAGAAAATGTAATCCGCTTTCCACTAGTTACCAAATCTCTGGTTCGCCACTTAGCAGCGTTGCCGAAGTCAAAGATTTAGGTGTTTATTTTGATACTACATTGACCTTTACAACGCACATCAATTACGTAATCTCAAAATCATATTCAATGCTCTCTTTTGTTCGCCGTAATAGTTCCGATTTTTCGGACCCTTATACCGCGAAATTATTATATACTACGTTAGTGCGATCTAGGATTGACTATGCAGCCTTCATCTGGAGACCGTACCATGCCATTCATATGAATCGCATTGAACGAGTCCAAAAAATATTTATCAAGTTTGCGCTTCGTAGATTACATTTTTCGGATCCAACTCCTCCTTATGAGTCACGATGTCAGTTAATCTCTCTCAAACCTCTGAAATCTAGACTTGCGTCTCTCTCCTGTAATTTTGTTATTAATATTTTGAGAGGATCGGTCGATTGTCCAGTACTTCTTCAGTCAATAAATATCTTCGTTCCTTCGCGTTATCTTCGCCATGTTCCGCTATTTTACATTGATTTCCAGAGATTCGACTATACCAAGTTTGCTCCCTTGGTTAGAGCTCTCTCTGAATTAAATAGTATCCCTAACTTGGATCTTTCCCTTACCTCAAATGCTCTTCGTAGTTTAATATATAGTTACTTCTAAATAGGGTATCATTTTAGTACTTGTAATACTCAAACATCACTAGTTTTTAAGTACTTTTGTTTCTTAGTCAGTAAGAAATTTTCTGTTTCCTTTGACTGAAATAATAATAATATATAAATAAAATAAATAAATAAATAATATCTCGGCTTGTAGTCCGTTTGAAAGCTGAAGAAACAGGCTATTTTTTTTCTTCATAATTGTTTTATTGAATCTTTCTTGTGTAGAAAATAACAATAATTTAGAAAATCTTAGAAACTGATACAATAGTTGTAATCTTTTGCAAGCGACATGCAAAAGAACACCACAAAAATTGAGGAATTGCATACAAAAAAATAAGCTACCAGTTAAAAAATAAGCAGCAAGCGTATAACTCGGTAAGTCATAACCAACTTGAAGACAGTGCTGAAAAGTTTAAAAACGTTCATCATTGTGAATGGTCAACGGAAAGTAATTGGAAAATTTCAAAATAAACGTCAAAAAATCAGAAATGAAAAAATTTCCCAGCCAGCATTTTTTGAAAATTTTGATCAAAAAATATTCAAATATCATACGCCCAGATGATTAAAAACGATCAAATTTAAAAACATTTTCTATTGGAATATGAGTGAATCGTCGGGAGAAAAATGTACCCTAAATATGATTATTCTTAAGTAATCATTTATGATACATATGCTTTGTTCAGAAACTCAGTTTGAAGCGCAACCTGATTTTGTAGTAGAAACAGAGCGTTCATAAACGTCAATTTTGCATGAAGCGTCGCTCATCACAATCATCAAAAAAATAATTACTGCCGCTGTTGCGTTTCATGCTGCGTTTCTGAACATAGCCATATTTTTTAACATTTTTCAATCATTTTCTGATCAAATTTGATATCATTGAAATCTCCTAATTCATTTTTTATTTTTTTTTTTAATCGAAGATGCGCACTTTGCTTCAGGCATGTAAATCTGCGTCCAATAACAATAGACGAACAGAAGCCAGTCCATATTTCGCCCCATTTATGGAAAAAAGAGAAGAAATATTTGGGCAAACCCCAATAATATGAAATAACCACACGGTTCATTCTGGTTCCAGGCCATTTGGTATAAAATCTTCATCGATCCCGCCACAATCATCGCCGCCCTCATCACATATGACGCCTTTATCTCAAACATCATCGCTCTCATCACCATTGTCGTCTTCATCACATTTATCTCCACCAGCGTTGCCAGAATGACATCGTCATTTTGACGATTTTTGGACTCCATGACGATGGGACGATTTCATGTCACAAAATGACGATTTTAGGAAGTACAGAAAAATATAGATTTATTCGTAATAAAAATTAATTACTTTATACAAATTTCCATAATTAAAAAAAAAATTAAGGCAATCTGATTGGTTTTCTTCAATCCTTTTCCAACACTGGTATTATGGTTTTCATAAATCCTTTTATTACATTAAAATGCAACATTGCCTTAGTTCTGAGCGCACTGCCACACGAATAGAATAAGTGCATTCATTGCTCAACATGATCTACTATTCTCCGCCGTAGATGATCTTGTAAAGTGTATAAAAAGCAGTTTCGACTATTCTAAAACGGTGGCAGGTTTATCGTGTGGAAGAACAAAAGCAACAAGTATTATTCAAAATGCTCTTGGGCAGTACCAGCTATAATCGCTATGTGCCATACTCCGAACAACTAAATTTTCATTATGCGTTGATGAATCCACTGATATACATAAGTAATATGAAATTACTCAGTCTTGTAGTGAGAGTATGTATAAACTTTTCAGTGAAAGACTTTTTTTTTTTGCTTGGTCCGTGTTGAAACCTGCGACGCTATCAATTTACATAATGCGCTAAAACAGTATTTCATCGAAAACGATGTGCCTTATGAAAACAACATGATTGCATTTGTCGCAGATGGGGCAAAAAATGGATTACGATTTTTATTTTTAAATTGACGATTTGGGACAAAAAAAATCTGGAAACACTGATCTCCACCACCACCATCCAGCCAAAACCGTCCCTATTACCAGGCCCGCAGAGAGCCGAGCCGGGCCCCTGGGACAGTTCGCGTTCACGGGCCCCCCTAAAAAATAAACTCAATCTAATAAAAAAATAACATTCATTTAAGAAAATACCTGTTTCAATAACAAAAAATTGTTACGAATTTTTCATAAAAACTGTTATTTTCATATAGAGAGCTGTAATTTTTTACGAAAAATTCGTAAAAAAATTTTTTTATTGAACAGAGCTATTATGATGACCGAAAAAATGTTTTTTTTTGTCGCCTACTTTAGTTTTTTATAAACATATTGGAGATGACCAGTGTCACTTACGTTTCATCAAGGCGTTACTTACGTTTCAAACACCGTAAATTTGTTACAGAAATGAGGTTTTATTAGGTCTACAATGAGCCACATGGTATTTCAGTTAAAATTTCCAACAAATATCCATTAATATAATTACCTAGATATATTGAAAAATTCAGCATCTTCATACGCAAACACTTATATTTTTGAATATTGTATGAAAAGGTATATCTTTTTAGCTCTTCCTCTTTTCAAGCACAAATATAATACGTATTTCACTTTTGCCACCTCTTAACCCAGAGGGGGCTTATTCTTTATACTGCTTTTGTGTTATATTGGGGTCTTGTGTGTTTTTGGCTTGAAGATCCTCTCACGTTCGGTGTCCAGCACTGCGTTTCTGTAACTGAACTCTATCAATCTTTTCGCCTGAGTGACGTCATAATGACGTCAATCGATAGATTCTCACCTGCTTTTTAGGTGGTGACAAAGTGTGGAACGTATTAATGTGACGTCATTTTGATCGAAAATTTTCGCGATTTTGTTACAGAAACTCACTACAGCATTATGCTTTCCCTTTATGTGGCTACTCGATCGTCAAAAAAAATTAACACTATTTTTACCTGGCGTCACTTACGTTTCACTTTTTAAATGGCAATAATTAAAAAAATGGCTTAAGTATAAAGTTTTAAATGATGCAGATTTGTTTGACAAGTAAATTTTAAAGAAACTTCAAGATATGAGCTAATTTGAAAGATCGGTTTTGAAATTAAGGTAACTTTTCTAGGTTTTTGCGTCACTTACGTTTCATTTTCCTATTTAGATTTTCAGCAAGAAATTATATGTATTACAGCTAAGCAGTAACTAAATCTTAGGTACAGTTTATTTAATCCTTCTTCCACTTGTTCCTGGTAATAACTCGTGTATCTAACTATAAAGTTATGGAAATAATAGTAGATAAAAAATGGTACTGTTTTTAATAATTTTTTAAATTCTTTATACCTTATACCATGTCTCCACATAACGTGTTTCGCTCTTTTTTTCTGCATTTTCTCTCTCAATCTTGTTTCGACACGGAAACCAGTGCCGAAACTCGCCAATTTCCATACAAAATTTCTGAGAGCGAGTGAAGATTGAAACACTGTTTCATTCTGAATCATCTTGCCAACCTCGATGATATCGATGTCTTCTCTAATTTTGTATCAAAAATCTATCGAAATCTCACCCAGACCAAAACAAAAACGCAAAAATAAGCAAACATACAAACATTTAAGAAGAACAAGAAAGAGAAATGTCAAACTGAAACACGATTAGCCACGTGGAGACGGGTTATTGAGCGAGATGTTTTGCTACATGTTTCTCTGGTGAATCAAGTTATGTGGAGACGGGCTTTTAACTCTTTGCAATCAATTTAAACAGGGTTACCAACATTTTTCATTTCAAATGTAAATATTTCTGAGAAGCTTGGTTCACCACCTTACCAATCGCGGTACTTTGAAAACTCTAAATCAAAGTCGATTTTCCTCAAGTTCAACTCACTTTTCTAGGATTTGCCCATGTATAAACAAGGTAAATATTTGATTGGATGCTTATAATTTTAGTTTGGTGATTTGGTTAAGTTAAACACTTCAATTTTAAAACAATTTCTTGTAGCAACAAAATACCTATGTATGTATCTATGAAATCCTAGTTCGAGTACTGTCAATACTGATTTGCCTTTCCGGGCCCCAGGGCGATTGCCCTGGCTGCCCCCCCTCTCCGCGGTCCTGCCTATTACAATAATCTCCGTCGTCACTGTCATCATCACCATCACATCGTTCAGCCGTCTCACAAAATCTATCCACACGCAAAAGGCTTGCAGCAAAGAACGTAAATGTATAAGAAGGGAAAATTCGCTACTTGAAAAGTATACCGAATAGGCCTTCTCGTTGTAGTGACGCGCAAACCAAGAGTTGTTTTGAACCCATATTCGCGACAAATTCACAATTCTATTCCTTTATGTGCCTCGATTCTATTCTTATTCATTTGCACGTACATACCAACGCAAAAATATGTATACATACATACATACATATATGCACATTCAAATCAACAACCAAAGACCATAATGAAAAGGACAAACAAGTGTAAAATACTACAAGCGGTTCATTCATAGAAATAGAAATGTCGCAACAAAGCATAAAAGTGACAACAGAGCCTTTGGACCATGATTAAAATAAAGAAGATTGTGTATTCAGCGGTTCCGCTATGCGTTCATCCAAAATTTGACAGAATCAGCTGATTTAGTGACGTAGTAACATAAATTCTCTTTCACCCAGTTTCGTTTCCGGTTTTCTAATAACTAAAGATTGTGTGCGATAAATGTGAAATTTATATTAAAAAGCTATTTTAAATAAAGAAAAATGAAGTGCCGCGTATTTATTTGTGTGAATAATAGTTCAATAAAGGTATTTTTTGCCTGTTTGCAAATTTTCTTTCTCGTCGATAACGTAGTTGATGACGTACTAACCAAAATGAACCCAGTCTCACGGATGAATATTTTGCTGAATATCGCTGAGTGCACAATCTTCTTTATTTGAATCATGCCTTTGGACAGATCAAGATTTTTATAAAATTCTAAAATTTGAAGTCGGGCTCATGGGTAAATAATGGAGACTTCATCCGATGAGCTGACTTCTTTCTCTTCTTCAAAATACACACGAACACTAGCCTTTTGTTTTTGTTTTCGTATCGATAGCTGTCAAATTCCTTTGCACTCATGTTTCCATGACATTTCATATTTGACTTGCGTTCTCCTTCCTAATTGTTTCATTTTCAGCCATCCATCAATGTGGTAGTTTCTTGTTCATGTACGAAGGCATCTTTATTTCATCTGTATTTGTGTCACAAGTTGTCGCTTAAAGTGCAAAACAGCATATCAGTCTACTGTACGTATGCGTACATATGCGGGTTTGCTTTCAAACGACGATGGTATGAAAATATACCCAGTAACAGCACTATTCTGTGAAATTTACAAATTATCAATAAGTTGACAAATAGTCAAGATTTTTATCAAATTGACAATTTTTCCTATTCTGTGCGTAACTTGACAAATCTAAAAAGCTCTTACAAATGTGATTTTCCCAACACGTGGTGAAATAAATATTGTAAACAGAAATCAGCTGTTTATACAATTAAATCGCAAAATAGAAACTGAAAAACGTAAGTATTTTATATCTACATATGTATGTATGTATATAAGGATGAAAGTTTGTTTGTTTGTTTGTTTGTGTGTTTGTTCCTTATGCACGCCTAAGCTACCGGGCCGATCACATTGAAATTTAAAATTATGACTACATTTAATTCTGGTATCTCAACCCCTTCCCGAGATCTAGGCCAATATAAGGACCCAGATGGCTCCAAAATATTTTTGAGCAATGTTGGTATCAAATTAAAGGTATAAATCAGAGCTTCTATAGAGAGTTCATTCCATTCCAATTTTCCAGTCGGTTCTCCAGATAGAGACCAAAACCTGGTCCCGGATGTGCCCCAAATATTTTTGCGCAATATTGGCATCAAATTAAGGGTGCGTCTCAGGGTTACCATATATGTTTAGCGCTATACGGATATCTCAATCGGTTCCCGATATTGAGGCCCAAACATGAACCTGAATAGCTGGAGATATTTTTGAGCAATGTAGTAGTAATCAGGTTTCCAATATACAACTAACTTTTTTTTGATACCTAAATCGATTTATGTATATGATATAGACCGATATGTGGACCAGGATGGTCATGGAAAGTTGTTGATAAGGAACGGGAGGGGAAAGAGAGAGAGAGAGTAGTATAGGGAGAGGTAGAGACAGAGCGAACGGGAAATGCAGAGTAGTAGGGAGACCGATAGGAAAGGGAGAGTGTGTGCCCACACATTTTTGATAGAACCCGTTTTTGATAGGACCGCCAAAATCCGGACAGTTAATGACAAAGACGTCTGTTGATCGTCATATGGTTGTAAATCATGAATAAGGTGCTGGCACAATTGACGGGTCAAACGACGAACGCGAACAAATTTTCACTCGGAAATTTTTCACTAGGAAAATGGAGCGCTCGAGTCCCACAAGGATCTTAAGTGCCGCAAACGATTTCTATTTTCCGCATTTTCTTCCTCATTCACCAATAACAGAAAAATTAAAAAACCTTGCGATTCCATAATTTAAGAAAATATAAAAAAATAACTTTGAATTCAAAACAAACGAATTTTATTTGTCAAGACCAATCGACGTATTGACAATTTGGCAAGAAAAGAGCTTTTTTATTTTGACACAGAATAGCAAATACTTGATAAATAGTCAAAATTGACAAATAAGCAATATGGTGAATTTGTCAAGTACACAGAATAGAGCTGTAAACATTTATCTTTGAAATTAATGTGAATATATATTTTTCCAATATTTATTGTACCTTAATTGGGGCAGAAATCCATTCGAAAACAAGTGCATATTTTCTATATGATCATCATCTTTGTTTTCCAGTTAAGAAATCCTCTGATGTTAATATAAATTCAATTATGAATTACCTACTGTTTCAAAAAATGGTTTTAATTATTTGAAATTTTCTTCCACCCTTGTCAAGCCTTGAGAAAATTTTATGATAACAAAATTATGTAGGTACATATTTTAATATATATAATACAATGGCGCTATTATAACTCTGACGAGTTTTATGGCCGAGCTTCTCTCCCAATTCGAGGTGTGCTCCTTTTTGTTTTTCCTACGAATTAGGTGGACCTACAGTGTTATGCCGGCTCCGAACGGCGAATGCATTTTTTGTGAGAAGCTTTTTCATGGCAGAAATACACTCGGAGGGTATGCCGCCCACTGCCGAGAGGTGACCGCTGCTCTTAAAAACCCAATAATTGGATTTTTACTAATTAGAAAAATTTTTTTTTTTTTGGTGTTTGGCTCGGACTGTGGTTTGAACCCGAGACCTGGCATAGCAGGCGAGCACTC
The DNA here is from genome assembly GCA_960531455.1 of Urophora cardui. Taxonomy (NCBI): domain Eukaryota; kingdom Metazoa; phylum Arthropoda; class Insecta; order Diptera; family Tephritidae; genus Urophora; species Urophora cardui. Next base: position 69,484,002 of record OY482671.1, on the reverse strand, counting down.
TACCCACTGCACCACAGCGGCCACATATATATATATTTTGGGTAACCTAAAAATTATAACTCTTTCCAAGGTAAGCAAAATATCACCTTCGTGTACCTGGGTATGCCAAATGCTGTAAGTCTACCGCTGTCTTCATATGCAGTAGTTTGCATGTACATACTCAATAAACAACAGATCAAAATATGTCAATGTTAGTTCTCAACTGCATAAGTTTATGGGGTATACGTATGGATATGCATGGATGTATGTACATATAGATGTGTATGAAGACCTGTAGCGTCCTTGTAGGGAAATCAATAAATAGTGAACAGATGTAAAACTGTAGAATATGCAAAAATTGTTAACCAGTTCTGAACTATCGAATAGGTAATCCAGCGGTGGATGATTTACACCCCCGTGTTATATTCACCAGTTGCTAACATGCAATTTGCATGACGCAAAAGAGATTGTGCTCGCACTAGTAGTGTCGAAAAATGATCTAGCTGCTCACGAGTTATGAACTAGAGATTTTCCCAACAGGGGTCATAGGCATCGTGTTTCTTTCATTTCATTTTTTCTGCCTCCATATACTTCTTTCTATTTCGCGGAGACGAAAAATAGTGCGAGGCAACTCCTGGATTGCCGGTTATTAAAAAATGCATGACCGGCAATCCAGGAGTTGCCTCGCACTATTTTTCGTCTCCGCGAAATAGAAAGAAGTATATGGAGGCAGAAAAAATGAAATGAAAGAAACACGATGCCTATGACCCCTGTTGGGAAAATCTCTAGTTCATAACTCGTGAGCAGCTAGATCATTTTTCGACACTACTAGTGCGAGCACAATCTCTTTTGCGTCATGCAAATTGCATGTTAGCAACTGGTGAATATAACACGGGGGTGTAAATTATCCACCGCTGGATTACCTATTCGATAGTTCAGAACTGGTTAACAATTTTTGCATATTCTACAGTTTTACATCTGTTCACTATTTATTGATTTCCCTACAAGGACGCTACAGGTCTTCATACACATCTATATGTACATACATCCATGCATATCCATACGTATACCCCATACACATTTTCCTTAATTCTCAACTTATGCAGTTGAGAACTAACATTGACATATTTTGATCTGTTGTTTATTGAGTATGTACATGCAAACTACTGCATTTGAAGACAGCGGTAGACTTACAGTATTTGGCATACCCAGGTACACGAAGGTGATATTTTGCTTACCTTGGAAAAAGTTATAATTTTTAGGTTACCCAAAATATATATATATATATATGGCCGCTGTGGTGCAGTGGGTAGAGTGCTCGCCTGCTATGCCAGAGGTCTCGGGTTCAAACCACAGTCCGAGCCAAACACCAAAAAAAAAATTTTTTCTAATTAGTAAAAATCCAATTATTGGGTTTTTAAGAGCAGCGGTCACCTCTCGGCAGTGGGCGGCATACCCTCCGAGTGTATTTCTGCCATGAAAAAGCTTCTCACAAAAAATGCATTCGCCGTTCGGAGCCGGCATAACACTGTAGGTCCACCTAATTCGTAGGAAAAACAAAAAGGAGCACACCTCGAATTGGGAGAGAAGCTCGGCCATAAAACTCGTCAGAGTTATAATAGCGCCATTGTATTATATATATTAAAATATGTACCTACATAATTTTGTTATCATGAAATTTTCTCAAGGCTTGACAAGGGTGGAAGAAAATTTCAAATAATTAAAACCATTTTTTGAAACAGTAGGTAATTCATAATTGAATTTATATTAACATCAGAGGATTTCTTAACTGGAAAACAAAGATGATGATCATATAGAAAATATGCACTTGTTTTCGAATGGATTTCTGCCCCAATTAAGGTACAATAAATATTGGAAAAATATATATTCACATTAATTTCAAAGATAAATGTTTACTGGGTATATTTTCATACCATCGTCGTTTGAAAGCAAAACCGCATATGCACGCATACGTACAGTAGACTGATATGCTGTTTTGCACTTTAAGCGACAACTTGTGACACAAATACAGATGAAATAAAGATGCCTTCGTACATGAACAAGAAACTACCACATTGATGGATGGCTGAAAATGTAACAATTAGGAAGGAGAACGGAAGTCAAATATGAAATGTCATGGAAACATGAGTGCAAAGGAATTTGACAGCTATCGATACGAAAACAAAAACAAAAGGCTAGTGTTCGTGTGTATTTTGAAGAAGAGGACGAAGTCAGCTCATCGGATGAAGTCTCCATTATTTACCCATGAGCCCGACTTCAAATTTTAGAATTTTATAAAAATCTTGATCTGTCCAAAGGCTCTGGTGTCACTTTTATGCTTTGTTGCGACATTTCATTTCTATGAATGAACCGCTTGTAGTATTTTACACTTGTTTGTCCTTTTCATTATGGTCTTTGGTGGTTGATTTGAATGTGCATATATGTAAGTATGTATGTATATATATTTTTGCGTTGGTATGTACGTGCAAATGAATAAGAATAGAATCGAGGCACATAAAGGAATAGAATTGTGAATTTGTCGCGAATATGGGTTCAAAACAACTCCTGGTTTGCGCGTCACTACAACGAGAAGGCCTATTCGGTATACTTTTCAAGTAGCGAATTTTCCCTTCTTATACATTTACGTTCTTTGCTTGCAGCTCGAGGAAGGTATTACCGTACCTTGTACAATTTCATTTTGTAAAAAATTACTTTGAATGAAGATGCAACCAAGTTGTACAACTTGCCAAAAAATCAAAAACTTTTGATACACAATTCACGATACACAACTTCATACAACAGCCCCAAAAACGTTCCAATTTCGAGCGCAACTTGACCAAGTTGTATAAAAAATTGCAAGGTGTGTGGCTAGCATTACGAAGGAAATTTTGAAGGCTAATGCCCTTATTATACAAAACGCAACGAGTCACAAACGGTCACTTTTTCGGGTGAGAAGTGATGTTCGCATTATGCAAAACGTAAAGTGACTATAAGTGACTGTCGGTGAGTGTAAGTGAAACTGTTACGTTTTTGGTTATGTTTTTGGCATTATGTACGACGAAAACTGGCGCGAACACTCACTTCAACTGTCAAACCAGTCACTTCATTTTCTGGTGTCGTTTGGTGGTTATTTTAAATATTTAAAAAGAAATTAGCATTTTTATAATCTTTTATCCAACTTTTTCAATTAAAAAATGAGTGCTGGGCGAACGTAAGTAACAGCTAATTTAGGTAATGTAATTAAATAATAGAGATATGTTTTAATTTTTAGGACAAAAAAACCACAATTAAACAATTTGACATCCTTTCCGAGGAAATGGAAAAGAATCTTCAATTTGCGAGAGCTGCACCTGTATTTGGCGGAAGTCGGGCTCAGTTCGAGACAAAGTGGGAAGAGGTGGCTCTGAAATTAAATGCGGCAGGCCCACCACAAAGGACCGTGAGCGAGTGGAAGAAGGTATGTAAAATTTATACATGGTTCTCGGGAAGAGTAAAGGATACCGTCCGGTGAGCTTTAAGAAAAATTGCAAAGAATTTGCACTTTTTGGACTACGCCCATTTTTTTTTATTTTCCTAATAGCTCACTGGACAGTATCCTTTACTTCGTTCTGTATATCCATTAACAATTATCTTGTCTCATCAATACTATGGATTTCAAATCCATACCAACATACTAACATATGCACGTACATATGTACAAACTACAGATGAGGTATGATTTGATGTTAAATCCATTTATTTTTCTCCTCTACTTATACATATTATAATATATAATATATGGATATATTTACTTATGTACATATGTAGGTGTACTCAGACATGAAGCATAGAACGAAGAATAAAATTTCCCTGAATAAGGAAAGTCTCAGAAGAACTAGGGGTGGGGCATTCACTGAGCACCCTCTGACACCATTTGAGCAAACTATTGACAGGGTTTTGCACTTGAGAAAGTCAGCAGCTCCAAGTGGTTTGGAATTTGGTGTGGGCCCGTCCCCTTCAAGCGCCTCACCCGCTCAATTTGTGGAAGAGCAGAATCTGCAGCCGGTCCCAACAGAAACCACTCTGACTGAGCAACCAACTCCGCCCGAACTTCAGCCTATTCCACTCGAAAACCCTCAGCCCACTCCGCCCGAACAACCTGAGTCCACTCCCCCCGTAAACTCACAACAACAGCGAAGGAGCCGAAAAAGGAAGAGGGATAGCCTCTTAGAAAGCCAAATAGAGCAGAATAACAAGTTTTTGGTCCTAATGCAGGACCTAAATGAAAATGTAAGAAGGTTTGCTTATGCTTGCGAACGCCAAGCAGAAGCATCTGAGAATATATTTATAATTATTAATTATTATTGTTGTTATTATTATTATTATTATTATTATTATTGTTATTATTATTATTATTGTTATTATTATTATTATTATTATTATTATTATTGTTATTATTATTATTATTATTATTATTATCATTATTATTATTATTATTATTATTATTATTATTATTATTATTATTATTATTATTATCATTATTATTATTATTATCATTATTATTATTATTATTATTATTATTATTATTATTATTATTATTATTATTATTATTATTATTATTATTATTATTATTATTATTATTATTATTATTATTATTATTATTATTATTATTATTATTATTATTATTATTATTATTATTATTATTATTATTATTATTATTATTATTATTATTATTATTATTATTATTATTATTATTATTATTATTATTATTATTATTATTATTATTATTATTATTATTATTATTATTATTATTATTATTATTATTATTATTATTATTATTATTATTATTATTATTATTATTATTATTATTATTATTATTATTATTATTATTATTATTATTATTATTATTATTATTATTATTATTATTATTATTATTATTATTATTATTATTATTATTATTATTATTATTATTATTATTATTATTATTATTATTATTATTATTATTATTATTATTATTATTATTATTATTATTATTATTATTATTATTATTATTATTATTATTATTATTATTATTATTATTATTATTATTATTATTATTATTATTATTATTATTATTATTATTATTATTATTATTATTATTATTATTATTATTATTATTATTATTATTATTATTATTATTATTATTATTATTATTATTATTATTATTATTATTATTATTATTATTATTATTATTATTATTATTATTATTATTATTATTATTATTATTATTATTATTATTATTATTATTATTATTATTATTATTATTATTATTATTATTATTATTATTATTATTATTATTATTATTATTATTATTATTATTATTATTATTATTATTATTATTATTATTATTATTATTATTATTATTATTATTATTATTATTATTATTATTATTATTATTATTATTATTATTATTATTATTATTATTATTATTATTATTATTATTATTATTATTATTATTATTATTATTATTATTATTATTATTATTATTATTATTATTATTATTATTATTATTATTATTATTATTATTATTATTATTATTATTATTATTATTATTATTATTATTATTATTATTATTATTATTATTATTATTATTATTATTATTATTATTATTATTATTATTATTATTATTATTATTATTATTATTATTATTATTATTATTATTATTATTATTATTATTATTATTATTATTATTATTATTATTATTATTATTATTATTATTATTATTATTATTATTATTATTATTATTATTATTATTATTATTATTATTATTATTATTATTATTATTATTATTATTATTATTATTATTATTATTATTATTATTATTATTATTATTATTATTATTATTATTATTATTATTATTATTATTATTATTATTATTATTATTATTATTATTATTATTATTATTATTATTATTATTATTATTATTATTATTATTATTATTATTATTATTATTATTATTATTATTATTATTATTATTATTATTATTATTATTATTATTATTATTATTATTATTATTATTATTATTATTATTATTATTATTATTATTATTATTATTATTATTATTATTATTATTATTATTATTATTATTATTATTATTATTATTATTATTATTATTATTATTATTATTATTATTATTATTATTATTATTATTATTATTATTATTATTATTATTATTATTATTATTATTATTATTATTATTATTATTATTATTATTATTATTATTATTATTATTATTATTATTATTATTATTATTATTATTATTATTATTATTATTATTATTATTATTATTATTATTATTATTATTATTATTATTATTATTATTATTATTATTATTATTATTATTATTATTATTATTATTATTATTATTATTATTATTATTATTATTATTATTATTATTATTATTATTATTATTATTATTATTATTATTATTATTATTATTATTATTATTATTATTATTATTATTATTATTATTATTATTATTATTATTATTATTATTATTATTATTATTATTATTATTATTATTATTATTATTATTATTATTATTATTATTATTATTATTATTATTATTATTATTATTATTATTATTATTATTATTATTATTATTATTATTATTATTATTATTATTATTATTATTATTATTATTATTATTATTATTATTATTATTATTATTATTATTATTATTATTATTATTATTATTATTGTTATCGCTGTCACTTCTTTTGTTGTTGTTATTACAAAACTGAAAAATCGAATTGAAATATATAATATTTAAGTTTTTTTTTTTCAAATCCTTACATAACGGTAACAATGCAAACATGAGTGCAAAGGAATTTGACAGCTATCGATACGAAAACAAAAACAAAAGGCTAGTGTTCGTGTGTATTTTGAAGAAGAGGACGAAGTCAGCTCATCGGATGAAGTCTCCATTATTTACCCATGAGCCCGACTTCAAATTTTAGAATTTTATAAAAATCTTGATCTGTCCAAAGGCTCTGGTGTCACTTTTATGCTTTGTTGCGACATTTCATTTCTATGAATGAACCGCTTGTATTATTTTACACTTGTTTGTCCTTTTCATTATGGTCTTTGGTGGTTGATTTGAATGTGCATATATGTAAGTATGTATGTATATATATTTTTCAGAGATTGAATTTAACTGTTAACATTTAAAATATTTTTTGTTTTTCACAGACAAAAAACAAAAAAACAGAAAAATAAAAATTTCGGTCTCAACAAAAAAAATTTAATTGTTGGGGTAAGTGGAAAAAAATTCAACAACTATTTACAGCGAAGGTTGAGTGTATAGCTATTTCACGAAAAACCATTTTCGATCATCAGCACTCTTTTCGGAAGTGGATGCACCGGGGATTGAACCCGAGTCCATTCCAACTTCAGCCGCAATGACCCAACGGATAAACACACTCGGCCATTGAGACTCTGTGCAAGCTGTTGGATTTTTCCCACTTTTGCCTTTTTCATTTTCAACATTAACGTTAGTGTGTATATGCTTTTGCATATATTCTCCACAAACGTGCTGAATTTTTGTTGTAGGCAGTTCGCAATGAACATTGTTGTTGGTATTTATTTTTATGTATATAGGTACCAAACAACGTTAACAATTTTACTTGAAAGAGTTTTTAGTGCTTAGCACGAAATTTTTATTTTTAATTCAATTTTTAATTGTTGGGGTAAGTGGAAAAAAATTCAACAACTATTTACAGCGAAGGTTGAGTGTATAGCTATTTCACGAAAAACCATTTTCGATCATCAGCACTCTTTTCGGAAGTGGATGCACCGGGGATTGAACCCGAGTCCATTCCAACTTCAGCCGCAATGACCCAACGGATAAACACACTCGGCCATTGAGACTCTGTGCAAGCTGTTGGATTTTTCCCACTTTTGCCTTTTTCATTTTCAACATTAACGTTAGTGTGTATATGCTTTTGCATATATTCTCCACAAACGTGCTGAATTTTTGTTGTAGGAAGTTCGCAATGAACATTGTTGTTGGTATTTATTTTTATGTATATAGGTACCAAACAACGTTAACAATTTTACTTGAAAGAGTTTTTAGTGCTTAGCACGAAATTTTTATTTTTAATTCAATTTTTAATTGTTGGGGTAAGTGGAAAAAAATTCAACAACTATTTACAGCGAAGGTTGAGTGTATAGCTATTTCACGAAAAACCATTTTCGATCATCAGCACTCTTTTCGGAAGTGGATGCACCGGGGATTGAACCCGAGTCCATTCCAACTTCAGCCGCAATGACCCAACGGATAAACACACTCGGCCATTGAGACTCTGTGCAAGCTGTTGGATTTTTCCCACTTTTGCCTTTTTCATTTTCAACATTAACGTTAGTGTGTATATGCTTTTGCATATATTCTCCACAAACGTGCTGAATTTTTGTTGTAGGCAGTTCGCAATGAACATTGTTGTTGGTATTTATTTTTATGTATATAGGTACCAAACAACGTTAACAATTTTACTTGAAAGAGTTTTTAGTGCTTAGCACGAAATTTTTATTTTTAATTCAATTTTTAATTGTTGGGGTAAGTGGAAAAAAATTCAACAACTATTTACAGCGAAGGTTGAGTGTATAGCTATTTCACGAAAAACCATTTTCGATCATCAGCACTCTTTTCGGAAGTGGATGCACCGGGGATTGAACCCGAGTCCATTCCAACTTCAGCCGCAATGACCCAACGGATAAACACACTCGGCCATTGAGACTCTGTGCAAGCTGTTGGATTTTTCCCACTTTTGCCTTTTTCATTTTCAACATTAACGTTAGTGTGTATATGCTTTTGCATATATTCTCCACAAACGTGCTGAATTTTTGTTGTAGGCAGTTCGCAATGAACATTGTTGTTGGTATTTATTTTTATGTATATAGGTACCAAACAACGTTAACAATTTTACTTGAAAGAGTTTTTAGTGCTTAGCACGAAATTTTTATTTTTAATTCAATTTTTAATTGTTGGGGTAAGTGGAAAAAAATTCAACAACTATTTACAGCGAAGGTTGAGTGTATAGCTATTTCACGAAAAACCATTTTCGATCATCAGCACTCTTTTCGGAAGTGGATGCACCGGGGATTGAACCCGAGTCCATTCCAACTTCAGCCGCAATGACCCAACGGATAAACACACTCGGCCATTGAGACTCTGTGCAAGCTGTTGGATTTTTCCCACTTTTGCCTTTTTCATTTTCAACATTAACGTTAGTGTGTATATGCTTTTGCATATATTCTCCACAAACGTGCTGAATTTTTGTTGTAGGCAGTTCGCAATGAACATTGTTGTTGGTATTTATTTTTATGTATATAGGTACCAAACAACGTTAACAATTTTACTTGAAAGAGTTTTTAGTGCTTAGCACGAAATTTTTATTTTTAATTCAATTTTTAATTGTTGGGGTAAGTGGAAAAAAATTCAACAACTATTTACAGCGAAGGTTGAGTGTATAGCTATTTCACGAAAAACCATTTTCGATCATCAGCACTCTTTTCGGAAGTGGATGCACCGGGGATTGAACCCGAGTCCATTCCAACTTCAGCCGCAATGACCCAACGGATAAACACACTCGGCCATTGAGACTCTGTGCAAGCTGTTGGATTTTTCCCACTTTTGCCTTTTTCATTTTCAACATTAACGTTAGTGTGTATATGCTTTTGCATATATTCTCCACAAACGTGCTGAATTTTTGTTGTAGGCAGTTCGCAATGAACATTGTTGTTGGTATTTATTTTTATGTATATAGGTACCAAACAACGTTAACAATTTTACTTGAAAGAGTTTTTAGTGCTTAGCACGAAATTTTTATTTTTAATTCAATTTTTAATTGTTGGGGTAAGTGGAAAAAAATTCAACAACTATTTACAGCGAAGGTTGAGTGTATAGCTATTTCACGAAAAACCATTTTCGATCATCAGCACTCTTTTCGGAAGTGGATGCACCGGGGATTGAACCCGAGTCCATTCCAACTTCAGCCGCAATGACCCAACGGATAAACAGACTCGGCCATTGAGACTCTGTGCAAGCTGTTGGATTTTTCCCACTTTTGCCTTTTTCATTTTCAACATTAACGTTAGTGTGTATATGCTTTTGCATATATTCTCCACAAACGTGCTGAATTTTTGTTGTAGGCAGTTCGCAATGAACATTGTTGTTGGTATTTATTTTTATGTATATAGGTACCAAACAACGTTAACAATTTTACTTGAAAGAGTTTTTAGTGCTTAGCACGAAATTTTTATTTTTAATTCAATTTTTAATTGTTGGGGTAAGTGGAAAAAAATTCAACAACTATTTACAGCGAAGGTTGAGTGTATAGCTATTTCACGAAAAACCATTTTCGATCATCAGCACTCTTTTCGGAAGTGGATGCACCGGGGATTGAACCCGAGTCCATTCCAACTTCAGCCGCAATGACCCAACGGATAAACACACTCGGCCATTGAGACTCTGTGCAAGCTGTTGGATTTTTCCCACTTTTGCCTTTTTCATTTTCAACATTAACGTTAGTGTGTATATGCTTTTGCATATATTCTCCACAAACGTGCTGAATTTTTGTTGTAGGCAGTTCGCAATGAACATTGTTTTTGTTATTTATTTTTATGTATATAGGTACCAAACAACGTTAACAATTTTACTTGAAAGAGTTTTTAGTGCTTAGCACGAAATTTTTATTTTTAATTCAATTTTTAATTGTTGGGGTAAGTGGAAAAAAATTCAACAACTATTTACAGCGAAGGTTGAGTGTATAGCTATTTCACGAAAAACCATTTTCGATCATCAGCACTCTTTTCGGAAGTGGATGCACCGGGGATTGAACCCGAGTCCATTCCAACTTCAGCCGCAATGACCCAACGGATAAACACACTCGGCCATTGAGACTCTGTGCAAGCTGTTGGATTTTTCCCACTTTTGCCTTTTTCATTTTCAACATTAACGTTAGTGTGTATATGCTTTTGCATATATTCTCCACAAACGTGCTGAATTTTTGTTGTAGGCAGTTCGCAATGAACATTGTTGTTGGTATTTATTTTTATGTATATAGGTACCAAACAACGTTAACTACCACTTACCCCAACAATTAAAAATTGAATTAAAAATAAAAATTTCGTGCTAAGCACTAAAAACTCTTTCAAGTAAAATTGTTAACGTTGTTTGGTACCTATATACATAAAAATAAATACCAACAACAATGTTCATTGCGAACTGCCTACAACAAAAATTCAGCACGTTTGTGGAGAATATATGCAAAAGCATATACACACTAACGTTAATGTTGAAAATGAAAAAGGCAAAAGTGGGAAAAATCCAACAGCTTGCACAGAGTCTCAATGGCCGAGTGTGTTTATCCGTTGGGTCATTGCGGCTGAAGTTGGAATGGACTCGGGTTCAATCCCCGGTGCATCCACTTCCGAAAAGAGTGCTGATGATCGAAAATGGTTTTTCGTGAAATAGCTATACACTCAACCTTCGCTGTAAATAGTTGTTGAATTTTTTTCCACTTACCCCAACAATTAAAAATTGAATTAAAAATAAAAATTTCGTGCTAAGCACTAAAAACTCTTTCAAGTAAAATTGTTAACGTTGTTTGGTACCTATATACATAAAAATAAATACCAACAACAATGTTCATTGCGAACTGCCTACAACAAAAATTCAGCACGTTTGTGGAGAATATATGCAAAAGCATATACACACTAACGTTAATGTTGAAAATGAAAAAGGCAAAAGTGGGAAAAATCCAACAGCTTGCACAGAGTCTCAATGGCCGAGTGTGTTTATCCGTTGGGTCATTGCGGCTGAAGTTGGAATGGACTCGGGTTCAATCCCCGGTGCATCCACTTCCGAAAAGAGTGCTGATGATCGAAAATGGTTTTTCGTGAAATAGCTATACACTCAACCTTCGCTGTAAATAGTTGTTGAATTTTTTTCCACTTACCCCAACAATTAAAAATTGAATTAAAAATAAAAATTTCGTGCTAAGCACTAAAAACTCTTTCAAGTAAAATTGTTAACGTTGTTTGGTACCTATATACATAAAAATAAATACCAACAATGTTCATTGCGAACTGCCTACAACAAAAATTCAGCACGTTTGTGGAGAATATATGCAAAAGCATATACACACTAACGTTAATGTTGAAAATGAAAAAGGCAAAAGTGGGAAAAATCCAACAGCTTGCACAGAGTCTCAATGGCCGAGTGTGTTTATCCGTTGGGTCATTGCGGCTGAAGTTGGAATGGACTCGGGTTCAATCCCCGGTGCATCCACTTCCGAAAAGAGTGCTGATGATCGAAAATGGTTTTTCGTGAAATAGCTATACACTCAACCTTCGCTGTAAATAGTTGTTGAATTTTTTTCCACTTACCCCAACAATTAAAAATTGAATTAAAAATAAAAATTTCGTGCTAAGCACTAAAAACTCTTTCAAGTAAAATTGTTAACGTTGTTTGGTACCTATATACATAAAAATAAATACCAACAACAATGTTCATTGCGAACTGCCTACAACAAAAATTCAGCACGTTTGTGGAGAATATATGCAAAAGCATATACACACTAACGTTAATGTTGAAAATGAAAAAGGCAAAAGTGGGAAAAATCCAACAGCTTGCACAGAGTCTCAATGGCCGAGTGTGTTTATCCGTTGGGTCATTGCGGCTGAAGTTGGAATGGACTCGGGTTCAATCCCCGGTGCATCCACTTCCGAAAAGAGTGCTGATGATCGAAAATGGTTTTTCGTGAAATAGCTATACACTCAACCTTCGCTGTAAATAGTTATTGAATTTTTTTCCACTTACCCCAACAATTAAAAATTGAATTAAAAATAAGAATTTCGTGCTAAGCACTAAAAACTCTTTCAAGTAAAATTGTTAACGTTGTTTGGTACCTATATACATAAAAATAAATACCAACAACAATATTCATTGCGAACTGCCTACAACAAAAATTCAGCACGTTTGTGGAGAATATATGCAAAAGCATATACACACTAACGTTAATGTTGAAAATGAAAAAGGCAAAAGTGGGAAAAATCCAACAGCTTGCACAGAGTCTCAATGGCCGAGTGTGTTTATCCGTTGGGTCATTGCGGCTGAAGTTGGAATGGACTCGGGTTCAATCCCCGGTGCATCCACTTCCGAAAAGAGTGCTGATGATCGAAAATGGTTTTTCGTGAAATAGCTATACACTCAACCTTCGCTGTAAATAGTTGTTGAATTTTTTTCCACTTACCCCAACAATTAAAAATTGAATTAAAAATAAAAATTTCGTGCTAAGCACTAAAAACTCTTTCAAGTAAAATTGTTAACGTTGTTTGGTACCTATATACATAAAAATAAATACCAACAACAATGTTCATTGCGAACTGCCTACAACAAAAATTCAGCACGTTTGTGGAGAATATATGCAAAAGCATATACACACTAACGTTAATGTTGAAAATGAAAAAGGCAAAAGTGGGAAAAATCCAACAGCTTGCACAGAGTCTCAATGGCCGAGTGTGTTTATCCGTTGGGCCATTGCGGCTGAAGTTGGAATGGACTCGGGTTCAATCCCCGGTGCATCCACTTCCGAAAAGAGTGCTGATGATCGAAAATGGTTTTTCGTGAAATAGCTATACACTCAACCTTCGCTGTAAATAGTTGTTGAATTTTTTTCCACTTACCCCAACAATTAAAAATTGAATTAAAAATAAAAATTTCGTGCTAAGCACTAAAAACTCTTTCAAGTAAAATTGTTAACGTTGTTTGGTACCTATATACATAAAAATAAATACCAACAACAATGTTCATTGCGAACTGCCTACAACAAAAATTCAGCACGTTTGTGGAGAATATATGCAAAAGCATATACACACTAACGTTAATGTTGAAAATGAAAAAGGCAAAAGTGGGAAAAATCCAACAGCTTGCACAGAGTCTCAATGGCCGAGTGTGTTTATCCGTTGGGTCATTGCGGCTGAAGTTGGAATGGACTCGGGTTCAATCCCCGGTGCATCCACTTCCGAAAAGAGTGCTGATGATCGAAAATGGTTTTTCGTGAAATAGCTATACACTCAACCTTCGCTGTAAATAGTTGTTGAATTTTTTTCCACTTACCCCAACAATTAAAAATTGAATTAAAAATAAAAATTTCGTGCTAAGCACTAAAAACTCTTTCAAGTAAAATTGTTAACGTTGTTTGGTACCTATATACATAAAAATAAATACCAACAATGTTCATTGCGAACTGCCTACAACAAAAATTCAGCACGTTTGTGGAGAATATATGCAAAAGCATATACACACTAACGTTAATGTTGAAAATGAAAAAGGCAAAAGTGGGAAAAATCCAACAGCTTGCACAGAGTCTCAATGGCCTAGTGTGTTTATCCGTTGGGTCATTGCGGCTGAAGTTGGAATGGACTCGGGTTCAATCCCCGGTGCATCCACTTCCGAAAAGAGTGCTGATGATCGAAAATGGTTTTTCGTGAAATAGCTATACACTCAACCTTCGCTGTAAATAGTTGTTGAATTTTTTTCCACTTACCCCAACAATTAAAAATTGAATTAAAAATAAAAATTTCGTGCTAAGCACTAAAAACTCTTTCAAGTAAAATTGTTAACGTTGTTTGGTACCTATATACATAAAAATAAATACCAACAACAATGTTCATTGCGAACTGCCTACAACAAAAATTCAGCACGTTTGTGGAGAATATATGCAAAAGCATATACACACTAACGTTAATGTTGAAAATGAAAAAGGCAAAAGTGGGAAAAATCCAACAGCTTGCACAGAGTCTCAATGGCCGAGTGTGTTTATCCGTTGGGTCATTGCGGCTGAAGTTGGAATGGACTCGGGTTCAATCCCCGGTGCATCCACTTCCGAAAAGAGTGCTGATGATCGAAAATGGTTTTTCGTGAAATAGCTATACACTCAACCTTCGCTGTAAATAGTTGTTGAATTTTTTTCCACTTACCCCAACAATTAAAAATTGAATTAAAAATAAAAATTTCGTGCTAAGCACTAAAAACTCTTTCAAGTAAAATTGTTAACGTTGTTTGGTACCTATATACATAAAAATAAATACCAACAACAATGTTCATTGCGAACTGCCTACAACAAAAATTCAGCACGTTTGTGGAGAATATATGCAAAAGCATATACACACTAACGTTAATGTTGAAAATGAAAAAGGCAAAAGTGGGAAAAATCCAACAGCTTGCACAGAGTCTCAATGGCCGAGTGTGTTTATCCGTTGGGTCATTGCGGCTGAAGTTGGAATGGACTCGGGTTCAATCCCCGGTGCATCCACTTCCGAAAAGAGTGCTGATGATCGAAAATGGTTTTTCTTGAAATAGCTATACACTCAACCTTCGCTGTAAATAGTTGTTGAATTTTTTTCCACTTACCCCAACAATTAAAAATTGAATTAAAAATAAAAATTTCGTGCTAAGCACTAAAAACTCTTTCAAGTAAAATTGTTAACGTTGTTTGGTACCTATATACATAAAAATAAATACCAACAACAATGTTCATTGCGAACTGCCTACAACAAAAATTCAGCACGTTTGTGGAGAATATATGCAAAAGCATATACACACTAACGTTAATGTTGAAAATGAAAAAGGCAAAAGTGGGAAAAATCCAACAGCTTGCACAGAGTCTCAATGGCCGAGTGTGTTTATCCGTTGGGTCATTGCGGCTGAAGTTGGAATGGACTCGGGTTCAATCCCCGGTGCATCCACTTCCGAAAAGAGTGCTGATGATCGAAAATGGTTTTTCGTGAAATAGCTATACACTCAACCTTCGCTGTAAATAGTTGTTGAATTTTTTTCCACTTACCCCAACAATTAAAAATTGAATTAAAAATAAAAATTTCGTGCTAAGCACTAAAAACTCTTTCAAGTAAAATTGTTAACGTTGTTTGGTACCTATATACATAAAAATAAATACCAACAACAATGTTCATTGCGAACTGCCTACAACAAAAATTCAGCACGTTTGTGGAGAATATATGCAAAAGCATATACACACTAACGTTAATGTTGAAAATGAAAAAGGCAAAAGTGGGAAAAATCCAACAGCTTGCACAGAGTCTCAAGGGCCGAGTGTGTTTATCCGTTGGGTCATTGCGGCTGAAGTTGGAATGGACTCGGGTTCAATCCCCGGTGCATCCACTTCCGAAAAGAGTGCTGATGATCGAAAATGGTTTTTCGTGAAATAGCTATACACTCAACCTTCGCTGTAAATAGTTGTTGAATTTTTTTCCACTTACCCCAACAATTAAAAATTGAATTAAAAATAAAAATTTCGTGCTAAGCACTAAAAACTCTTTCAAAAAAAAATTAAATTCAGATTTTTTTGTCTTTCGGTAACAAAAATATTTTATTTTTCAAAATAAATCTCACATGTTGAGCAATATAAAAACACTTATTTGAAAAATCTTCATTGAATGTATGTAGATATGTACATATTTTTTTTATTTCTTGCTCAAAGTTTTTCTGTTGAAAATAAATATCAGTGAATAACAGAAAAATTCAAGAAATAAGGTTTTCTCTCAGACAAAAATAATTATTTTTTTTGTCTTTGGATTTTTGTTTTTCAAAAATTGTTACAGTTTTTGTCTAAGATTTTTTGTTATTTTCAAAACCTTTAAAATTGTTAACAATTATTTTCAATGTCTGATATTTTTGCGTTGGTATGTACGTGCAAATGAATAAGAATAGAATCGAGGCACATAAAGGAATAGAATTGTGAATTTGTCGCGAATATGGGTTCAAAACAACTCCTGTAGCTGGATTCAGTAACATTAGACGACAACGCAAATCGAGTTGTTAACTTAACAACAATGACGTTTGCAGTGACAACAGTAGGATTCGCTAACTTATTTTTCACGACATAAAACAGCTGACTTTTAGTATTTATTCAAAATGACAAAAAGCTGAAACTCTGCTCACATCAGCGGTTTGAAACGTTGATATTTACGAAAAGCACAAAAAGGAATGTGCAAAAATGCAAAAGTAAATTTTCTCAATTAAATTTTCTTAATAAATATAAATAAATATGTAAGTAAATATAATTAGTATTAATATATGTATGTATTAGTCAAATATTGAGGCATTTATTAAGATGTCCCCACGCGTGTGTGCCAATGCAAATGCTTGCGAAAACATTTGTACAATAATATATGAGGAGGTCCATAACAAAACGCAATAATTCCACCAAAACAATTTTTTGGATAAACGAAAAAAACTAATTATTTTTGTTAAACTGTTGTTGTAGTTTAATAGTTATCTAAAAACAATACAAATCATAAAAAAAAAATTTTTATCTGGCAATTAGTTTTTAAGTTATTTAGATTAAAAAAATGGAAATGTTGCGTTTTGGTCCGTCCAATAGTATTTATTTCATTTTGCTCTGAACATGTATGGAAATGTTGCGTTTTGATATAAACTAGGTTTGGAATTTTGGCTTTTTGCTTTAAATAATTTTTTTTTTTATTTTAATTGCTTATACATATTCTATAGGAAAATTAAAAACTGTTTTATATCAACGGTTTTTATTGCATTTAAATATATTAAATATATTACCTTAATACGCGTACTTGGAATTAGAACACACGAGAACACGTTTAGATTGGATGCGTATATTTCCAGAATGAAAAATTGTAATGCATTCCAAAGTTTTCTCAAAATATTTAGCATAAAAAGAATTGGCAAATGTGTATACAATATTAAATGCAAAGTAGTTATTCACAAAGGTAGTTTAATCAAAGAATATTTCTAACAACCATAAAAATAACATTAATTTAATTGGATAGATATGGAAATGTTTCATTTTGGTCTGAACTAATATTTTTGGTGTTGAATAACAGTAAAATTATTGACCTTTGGTATGTTTTATAGCAATGATTACATAGGTTTTAATGCGTAGAATTGGATTTAGTTAAAAAAAACAAAATATTTGAAAAGTGGAATTATTGCGTTTTGTTATGGACCTCCTCATATATACAAATTAATTAATTTAAAAAAAGTGGTTTAATTCGAGTAATTTAATATCCATTTTATGTGAATATTGATTCAGAATCAATTTCGGCTATATTTTAATCAAATACTGAGGCATTTATTAAGATGTCCTCACGGTGGTGTACTACTGCAAATGCTTGTAAGAACATTTGTACAATAATACATATGTGAGGTAATTAATTTAAAAAAAGTTGCTTAATTCAAGTAATTTAATGTCTATTTTATGTGAATATCTATTCAAAACCAATTCCGGATATGCTTTAATCAAATAATGAGGCATTTATTAAGATGTCCTCACGCTGGTGTACCACTGTAAATTCTTGTGAGAACATTTGTACAATAATACATATGTGAGGTAATTAATTTAAAAAAAGTTGCTTAATTCAAGTAATTTAATGTCTATTTTATTTGAATATCTATTCAAAACCAATTCCGGATATCTATTTATCAAATATAAGAAAAATATTTGGCTTTAAACCTTTCTCACAAGTTTTCTCACAAATAAACAACACAAAACTACAAGTCGTCAAATCACTGACGTTGACGGCGACAGCTGTTTGTTCGATCGCGAATGTTGTTAAGGAAATAGCTGACGAATATTAAAGGTAACAAAAATATCGTTTACTTCGCTAAACGATAACGCATGTTGTTAAAATTGGGTAGTGAATTCCGCTACTGGTTTGCGCGTCACTACAACGAGAAGGCCTATTCGGTATACTTTTCAAGTAGCGAATTTTCCCTTCTTATACATTTACGTTCTTTGCATGCAGCTCGAGGAAGGTATTACCGTACCTTGTACAATTTCATTTTGTAAAAATTTACTTTGAATGAAGATGCAACCAAGTTGTACAACTTGCCAAAAAATCAAAAACTTTTGATACACAATTCACGATACACAACTTCATACAACAGCCCCAAAAACGTTCCAATTTCAAGCGCAACTTGACCAAGTTGTATAAAAAATTATTGTCATTCCTGAAAAAATTACACTTTTTATGAGATCTTAGCTTAACTATATAATTACGTTATTTGATGAACGCATATACATATGTACATATATATGTACAAAATAAATAAGTATATATATATATATATATATATATATATTTGAGAATGTTGGTTTTTTTTTTTTTATACTTGTTGCTGTTGCTTAGCGAACTTTGCTACTGTTGTTGCTGTGGTTTCCACCACCGCCACCACCACTGCTGCTGTTATTATTTGTTGTTAGCGTCAGTAACTACCAAGTTGATTGTTCTTTTCAAACATGCCACATCCACCGATTTCGTCGTCTACACATGCGGATACGGAACTGTTTTGTTTTTGTTGCTGGCGTTTTAACGTTAATGGTGGTGATGAACGATTCGTCGCGTCTTCGGTATTCGAAAGGGAACCACCTTGTTAAAAGAAGAATAATAAATATGTATATAAAGCAGATTGGATAAATTGCTGGTTTTTATCGCGAAAACAAAATAAAACAATAAAATATAAAAGATATGGACGAAATTTATTAACACTTTTGGTGACCTACTTTTCGTATACGCTTTCGTAGGCATTTCTCTTGACTTGACTCGACTTGGATTGACTTGACTTGACTTGACTTGAGCTGACTTGACTTGGATTGACTTGACTCGGATTGACTTGACTTGACTTGAGCTGACTTGACTTGGATTGACTTGACTAGACTAGACTTGACTTGACTTGGATTGACTTGGCTTGGATTGACTTGACTTGGATTGTCTTGACTTGACTTGACTTGACTTGACTTGGATTGACTTGACTTGACTTGAGCTGACTGGACTTGACTTGGATTGACTTGAGCTGACTTGACTTGGATTGACTTGACTTGGATTGACTTGACTTGACTTGACTAGACTTGACTTGACTTGACTTGGATTGACTTGGCTTGACTTGGATTGACTTGACTTGACTTGAGCTGACTTGACTTATTAAAACTTTATACTCTTGCGGATTCGTCATTGCGAAGTGGGACGGTTATTTGCTAGTGCATAAGTAACGTTTAGGACAAACTTTCGGCGAGCCTATGCCTAATGTCCCTTGCTTCAGTGGAGTCGCTACCCCCGAACTCCTCATCGTATTCAATATCATCATTTTCTCTTTCTACCCACTCGTCCTTGTAAAAAATACAAATGTTATGTAGGGCGCAACATACATTTATGATTTGTGTTGTTTTTTCAGGGCTATAATGCAGCCCCCTCTCCTCAATTACGCAGCGAAAACGGTTTTTTAAAACCCCAAAACATCTTTCCACAACGTTGCGGCCTTGCGATAATTTTTCGTTAAACACCGATTGCACTTGATTTGAAGGATTTCGGAATGGTGTCATTAGATATGGCAAGAGCTGGTAACCGGAATCTCCTAAAGTTAAAGAATAAAAAAATAACCCGCGTGTAGCACGGTACACGTGATAGAAGTTAACTTCTGACATTAAGAACAATTATAACAAAAAAACTGAAGTAAGAACGCGGCTGTCTTCGGCCGTACCGAAGAATCCTACTTAAAAGAGCTCTATGTTTAAGCCCTACTCAACACCTTTCATTTGATACCAATATCGTCCAAAAATAATAATTCTAAACAAAAAAAGTCCATGGAAGTAGAGCTTTAAACGGATTTCGACCCCCCGAAACTTCGATTTTTTAAATTTGGTAAAATTTTGTTTGGAATAATTAAGCCCGGTTTCACCATCTTCGGTTAAGTGCTTAGCCGGAGGACTTCTCCCGGTAAAGCAAATTATTTGACAGCTCGCCATACAATTTACGTCCACTTAACGGGAGATGGTGAAGACGGCCCTAAGAGTATACAGTTTTGTAGCCAATTAAATTTTACTATAGATAATAATATGTAAATCTCAACACTCTAACAAATTCCGCTGATTTTTTATAATTTTTTTCCATATAAGAAAAAAACAATCTTGTCTTACCCAAGGGCCAAGTATTTCGTTTACCAGACTCGAATTGCGACTTCAAATAAGAATCAGCCCTGCTTGCACCCCAAACAAAAGCATCATGATTTGAACCCGGATACCTGGCGTCCACGTATCGGATGCAAAGGGTATGATCGCAAATCTGAAAAACGTAAAAATTTGTTTGATTGGTAAAAATAAACAAAAAGTACCACTTACTATCATAGCATTTATATTATAAAAACCCTTTCGAGTGTAATACAAATGTTTTGTGTCTTCACTTGGACACTTGATTTTTATATGCGATCCATCGACGCAACCTATTACACCCGGTATCCCACACTTGACAAAAAAATGTTCCCTGACCTCGCTTTCTTCTTGTTCCGTCATATTTAGTTTTATCCATTGATGACAAAAATGACTTTCGAATATATTAAGGCATTCTGCTATAATATTGCTTATCATCGGCTGGGACATGCTGCATAAAGTCATTTCCAATGCCTTTTTGGTAGCTGCCTGACGCTAAAAATCTTAAAAAAGCAGCCAGCTTATGAATTGGCGCTATTTTGGTACATCTGTTTCCATCGTTGATATGCCTTGATAATTCATCCAAAATTATTTTGAAAACGTGCTTAGACATTCGGAAGTTTTTTTTGAACCTTAAAAAAGAGAATTTAATAAACCTAGGGCAAAAAGATCTCCAACGTTTCGGAAAATTCCAAGTAATTCTCAATTTGAGTTCCGAGACTTCCTTAAAAGTGTTTCCAACGTTTGAGAAAAATGTGCCTTTTAAGTTGGGAATGCTATCACCGATTGTTTGAGATACATTGGAGAACTAACATTTTTAATTTTAAATTATTGTTAGCTCTCAAATGCTCATAGCTGAGAATTGAGAAGATTTTTATTGGGAAATAGTGTATGCATGTAGGCCTGCAATTCAAAAAGTAATGCTTCCACAATAAATGCACCACTTAACAACTCTGGTATTAACATATTTCGTAGTTATGCTCGCATCATTACCTTAATACCTACATACATACATGTGTGCTAGGGACTCCAATTTTCTCGATTTTTACGATCCCGGGATTTTCGAGATTTGTTGAAATGAATATTTCCAATATTGCCGCAAAATTCTGAAAATTGACGCAACTCTCGAAAAAATCGGAGGCACAAATTTTGAGAAGTATTTCTAGTATACAGCTGCATAGCACAATTAATTTGAGTATGGTAGTATGTAACTCAATTCTATTTAAAAATTTTTCCTGATTGTTGGTAATTTTATTTTTTGAATACTGTTTGCCTTTTTTTCCATTATTTACTTTACATGGGAGAAAATTCCATGAACACTTGGGGAAAAAATTTCCAAAAATCAGGAAAAAGTTGTCAAATGAATTTTACCCCAAGAATTCTAAAGATTTTAAAAATACGTTTCCTTACAACAAATTTAATTATTAAAACAAGCATATAGATATTATTAGAGCAAAATTTCATTACTTTACGACTTCTAGTTACAAGGATAATAGGAGAAATTCTGTCTTCATATTATCCCGAAAATATCGGAATCAAATTCTAGTAATCCCGGGATTTTCGGGGCATCAAAAAGGCCTAAATCACGGGATCCCGGAACTGGATCCCTACTGTGTACCCATATTTATTTTTATTCAGCTCTTTAATATGATAGCTGAGTGAACTTACTCTTTGTCGGGAATATCCAATATATTGGAACTGTCTCTGAGGACTCGTTTCCTTATCCGCATATACGACGCATTGGTATCCTCATCGCTCTCGCTACTATCGGATAGGAAACCTCCGATTGAAAACATCTAAAGAGAAAGCAACTTTATAAATTTTCAAAATGTATTACATATGTATGTACATCTGTGTCTAAAATCGATAACTGCTCAATATGCACGTTTCAAACTTTTTTCCAATCTTGGAGAAATTTTGTGGTTCTTAAAGGGATATCCAACTTATATCATTTGGAGATACAAATTTGGATTTCAAATAGAGTGCCATTGGAGGTCAATGGCTCAGATTTCCATCTGTCTACCAAAAGAGCCGGTTTTATACTAAGGAACCACGGTCGGAGGAAAAGGGTAGAGGTCCTCTCACAGATCTCACAACTTAAATCAAAACCTGCCGGAGGCTTATAGTTCACGAGATATTTGTTGTTAACATTTAAAATTTATCAAACAAAACACCAACACTGCGCACTATTACCGAGGAAAAGCACTTCTGAAAAAACGCATATATGTATATACCTATGTGCGTAGAACGAACACCTTTTTGCGTTGGCGGCATTGGGCCGCGTTTTAAGAAAATAACCGTCAGCTGGAAGAATTCTCTTTACGGAGTAATATCTATGGGGTTGGCTTTCCAATAATGTCACACACCCCGAGAAAAACGACTTTTACTGGGTTGTAGGGGAGGTGGAGTAGGTTCTGAATCAGTTAAATTTAGGCGCCGGACGTACGTAGTTTTCCCGGAATTTGTTAAAGTTGTTAAGTTTTTACCAATAACAACCCCATTTCCTCATTTACAAAACAAATTTCACTCTTTATTTTAGTCACAACACGAATATTACTAATATATTTAATAAATTTTACAATATTGCGTTAAAATCACTTTTATTAAAAATGTTGCCAATAGCGACTTCACAGGGTGTACTACGCAGAAGGACATCACCGTGGCGGTAGCCACGGTTAGGGCACACGTCCGGACGGATGGCGTAGCCCAGGGTTATTTTTTATAAGCGCGGCCGAAGGCCGCCAACGCAGAAAAGTGTTCTGCGCAAAAGTTTTTTCTTTATCTATCGAATTTATATGGAGTTACTAAACTTTAACCATAAATTTCTCGAAAATGAGGTACGTCCGGCGCCTAAAATTTACTGATTCAGAACACCCTTCCCTTCCCCTACCACCCGGTAGAAGTCGTTTTTTTGGGGGCGTGTGACATTATTGGAAAGTTTCCCCTATCTATGGACCCATCCAACTATCAACAAATTACCAAAAGATATCTCGTAAACTATAAGCCTCCGGCAAGCTTTTATTGAGTTTTGAGATCTGTGAGAGTACCTCTACCTCCATGAAAAATCCATTTTTCTTTGACTGTTGTTCCTTAATGTAAATCACTTTTGGTAGACAGATGGAAATCTGAGCCGCAAAGTTCGTCGAACTAGACCAGCCATGGGCACGCCATACCACAGTTGTACATGTACATACATATGTATGTGGTGCCTAGAGGCACAAAAAATACCATCGCTTTGCTTCTGTCACGCTCCAAATCCTTATACTTCTATCGGCTACGGTATTTGTGATAACGATAACTTTCTGTATCAAACAATTGTGTTTAGAAGATACACAAAAATGTATTACCGCACAGAAAAACGAAAAAGAATTCGTTAAGCAAATAACAAAAAAAGAACAAATCACTTATTGGTTGGAAAGGTAATAACTTTATCAAATTTTGCCGTGGGCGCAGTATTTTGATTTTCGATTTCACTACACAATTGAATTGTAAATAAGAGCCTATACACACTTGCGACTCAATCGATTAGTCGAATGTTGATTTGCATGGGAATGTATGGAAGCATTCACACTAGGGTTGGGCGATATATATCGATATATCAATATATCGATATTTTAAAAATAGTACAGCCGATAATATCGACGATATTTTGAACTACCGTGCATCGATAATCGATAATTTTTCGTCATTTCGAGCCAAATTCGATATTTTTCATACATTTCTGATTCGCTTTGAATTTAACAGCAGAACATTTTTAGGAAGTGGTATAACAATAATGTCCGGGTGCTTGAATTTACATTACTTTCTTCTTCACGCAATTCTTAATGATTTTTATGTTTATACTTCAGAATTGGTAGAATACATGTAGACACGTCCAACTTTAACAACAAATATCTAGTAAACTATAAGTCTCCGGCAAGTTTTGATATCAGTTTTGAGATCTGCGAGAGCACCTCTAACCCTGTGAAAAAATGGGTTTTCGCGGGGCGTGCTTCCTTAATGTAAAGCCGACCCTTTCGATATATTGATATATCGATGTTTTTACACGGCATAAATCGATGTTTTTTTAAATATCGATATAATATATATCGATATATTTTTCCAATTTGCCCATCCCTAATTCACACTACATTCAATTAGTTGTACAACTGAAAGAGCCTATACACACTTGCGACTCAATCGATTTAGTCGAATGTTGATTTGCATGGGAATGTATGGAAGCATTCACACTACATTCAATTAGTTGTACAACTGAAACAGTTGGATTTGCAGCCCAATTTCATTCCAACTGAAACAGTTGTACAACTCATTGTGAATTTCCTTTACTTTTTTTAATTTCCTTTACTTTTCTAGCAAAAATTAAATAAAAAATAGTTTTGTTCGTTTACGGATATTTTTTGATGTTTTTCGAAAACTTTTAAAAACAAACACTTTGTCGCCGTTTTTTTACGCCAAATCTCCAACAGAAGAGAACCAACTGAGAGAGAAAACTGACATTTCAGTTTGTGAGAAGCTGTTGAATTCTGTTGGACACATTTTTGCCAACAGCAATTTTCCAACAGGAAAACAGCTGATCAAACAACAGCTGACTTGAATTTTTGCAAGTAACAAGATTTGCAAAATATACAAATCAATTATAAAATTGGAAAAATACACTAAATTGGCAACAAATATGGATAAATTAAATATGCAAAATAAGTTACATACTTTTTGCGAAGTATTTATATGCATATTATGTACCTTAGTATATTGTAATCTCCTTTGCGGGAATATATATTAACGGGGCCGCTGTGGTGCAGTGGGGAGTGTTGTGGCCATTGTGGTGTGGCGGACAGTGGCTAGTCTGCCATACCAGAGGTCATGGGTTGGATCCCCAGCCTGGATAGAGGGAAAATTTGTATATAATGATCCACGGTCCGATAACAATTAATTTTCCAGAGGGTAGGGGTGGTCTCACAGATCACAAAAAACAAAGTACTACCCTCCGGACGCTTATAGTTCAGGAGACATTCCTTGTTAAATTAATATATGTATGTGTAGAACATCTTTCTGCGTTGGCGGCTTTTGGCCGCGCTTCAATAAAATTACCCTCAGCCGGCAGAATTCTCTTTCTGGATTAATATCCATGGAGCAATCCACAGTTGTTTTGTATAGAACACCTTTTGCCTTCAGCCGCGCTTTACAAAAATAACCCTTAGCCGGGAGAATTCTATTTCTGGAGAACTTTAATATTATAATTTAATAATAGTTGAAAGTGTTAAGATAAGATGAATTATCATCTACAGAATATTTCCTGAAAGTTTCACTGAGCCTGGATAGACAACAAATTCTAACTAAAGCCCAATTATCCGGATTTTAAAAATAGCAGCCACTCTAGGCAGTGGGTGGCACACCCTCCGAGAGTAGTTCTGCAGTGGGTCGACTTCAGTATAATGCGCCCGCCGTATTTATTTTCAAACCACTGGAACTTTCGGGAAATCTTCTATGGATGTTAATTTTACTAATTATAACACTCCCGATCGCTCCGCAGATATAATTCGAGAAAGGAAATTTTGCTGGCTGGGGCAAATGCCGCCAACGCAAAAGTTTGTTCTACTCAAAAGTACTGTGGATCGCTCCATAGAGGGTTATTTTTTTAAAGCATGGCCAGGGCCGGGTGCATTAAATTGAAATCTCTTCTGCGGGGCAGCAGACGCGAAGACATACTGCGGTGGAAAACAGTATGGACATGGGTACAAAGAAAAGTAATTGTTAGTGTGATAATTATTACAATGAAATCCTATTTATTAGATAGTAACAGCGAACCCCAGCGGGTTAGGGGGTCTAGAATATACCCGTTGTAAGGAATGCCTGTCGTAAGACGCGACTAAAATCCACCGGCCTAGAAGGTTGATTATGGCCAGAAAAAATCGTTCGCACGACAGTCGGGCTAGTGTCAGAAGGGACTAGTACCCGAGCGTGCCGGATTTATCCGGCAAAGGACTGTCACATCCCCTACACTCCCCAAAACCTTCGGGGAGTGTCTTGGTGGCTACAACAACAACAACATGACGTTAATTGTATTGCAGATACATACATATGTGCATATATCTCCACTGTTTTCAGGCAGAATTGTAACTCCATTAGCATTTATATAGAACAAACAGTGCCGATTTATTGTAAAAGAGAGTTCCGGATGCATTTCCGAACTTCAAAAAATCTTTTTGCGAGCCTATGCGAACGATTTTTTTGATTGAGGAGGTTATCGCGAGGTGACAAAAGACTGACCAAAACGAAACCCAAAACGAATCAAAAGAAATTAAATAAGAAAAAAACTATGTTTTATTTTATTATTTTTATGTTATATGTCCATATATACATAATTAACAGCAATAATTTCCACCAATTTTTTTATCATTTTAATTTTAATCCTTTTTATCTTTTGAATTTGGGGCTTGTGAATGTAAATAAAAATCAGCTGTTTGCCAAAGCTGTTGAACTCTGCAAATTTTGTGTTCGTTTACCTCTTACGATATTTTTCTCTTGTGAGAGGATAGGTGACATTTTTCTCCAACACCTGGCTGTTGGAGGCTGCTGAGTAAATGCTGTTGGAGAAAGTACGCGAACAAAGCTAATCTCACGAGTCTCTTGCAACGAAATTTGTGAGAGTAAATTGGCATTTATTCTCAGCTGGAGATGTTAGCAAAAAAGTAAAGATACACGAAATTAACAAAATTTGCTGGTTTTCTATATTTTGGAATAAATTTGCATTTTCACATTTGCATTTTCACCTTTTTTAAATAAAAATAGATAGCTATTATGATTTACCTTAACTATTTTATTTGACATATATTTGTTTTGTTTTTCTTCCTGTTAATAATATCTGCTAGTTGAAAATTGTCTAGAAAAAGTTAGCAAAGAGAGTTAGTGGAAATGTAACTCTTGCTCTCAATTTTCGTAGATTTCGCTTTATTTCACTAGTTTGTGCATAATGAAATGGACCTATTAAGCGGTTTCTCAGACAAAAACAATTTTTTTTGTGTTGTATTTTGGTGTTGGTTTCGAATCATAAAATCGGCTTTATAATTCTTACCTTGAGCATAATGTATAATCAAACTTATGTATGTAACTCCGAGTTAACTTTAAACAATGAGATTGATATTTTATATATAATTGAAAATTTTACTCATTACAATTAAATTATTTATATACATATATGTGTACATAATTTAATTTTATTAATCAAACTTAAAGCTACTGTTCAAGAAATGAAATACATCACATAAAATTCATAAGAAACACTATTTAGTAATAACAAGTCGTGTTTTCCTTAATAGTTCTCGATTACTGAATTTCATTACTTCCTGCATTAAGAAATATTCCATTAAAAGAAGCTGGATATAAAAATA
This sequence comes from Urophora cardui, assembly GCA_960531455.1. NCBI lineage: Eukaryota > Metazoa > Arthropoda > Insecta > Diptera > Tephritidae > Urophora > Urophora cardui. The sequence goes on along the minus strand of OY482671.1, from coordinate 69,455,639 downwards.
TATGCGTAAATGCGTAAAGTATGGAACTAAAATAATTTTCACAAAATCTTATCATGCTTATGTTGAACAACTGCACCAAGTAAATTTACTAAAATTGTTATAAACTAAAGTGAAGCGTAAAAAGTTATGGTGTTTTGATTCTGAAACCAATTTTATTTATGTATATTATTTATCTCAATATATATTTATATTAGTGGTCTTCATCTAAAGTGAGAAAGTAATAAATTGTTAAAATTTAGCAGTTTATCCCCATTTTTACATGAACGCACCTTCGTAAATAATTGTTTAAACCCTTGTCAGCTGTCAATGTCAACTTGATTAATAAATAAAAAACCAAATAAAATAACACTTTTGTAGAAATTATTTAAATAATTCGTGCTAAAATGCCGAAAGAAATCACAATTTCTTCTTTTGAATTGAAAAAGTAAAACTGACAATGTGTCAGACTTGAATTTTACCGAAATTTAAAAATTTACGAAACAAAATCAGTCGTTAAATTGATTACCTTTGATTAAATATATTTTCATACAAATACATCGAAAAAAATATATCCGAAAGTTGTGAAACACGGTAACACTCCTTCAGAATTTCTCAGGGTTTATGAGGTGCAGAATCTCCACAAAACCCTGATTTACACAAAATCGAGAGCAGCAACCCTATTTTTTTGAGAAATATATATGTATTTTTACAACAACCACATCCGGCCGCCATACCAATCTGTACCCCCGGAAGTGGCCGCCATACCAATCTGTCCCCGATTTTGACATCTCCCGATAACATATCGTTTTTTTTTTATCGATTTTCGATGAGCTGGGAGACTTGTATATCTTGACAATGGTACAACTGCTTGATCAGCAAGGCGCCCTTCTACGTATTCACACTTGAGACAATTTAGTCGAACGACTACAACAACAACAGTGATATTCGTAGTGGAAAGAGTTGCCATGCTGACAGAACTACTTTTATTTCACTTTTGGTAAATTGTAGAGATTGAATATTTCAATTAATATTTTCAAAATGTTTAAAAACAAAAGGTTCGTTTCTTATTAACTACACCATTTCCAGATGGATTTTAGAAAGCGTTAACTGGATTTTAGAAAGGGGAAATTGGATTTTAGAAATGTCAATTGGATTTTAGAAAGGGGAAATTGGATTTTAGAAATGTCAATTGGATTTTAGAAAGCGTTAAAAGGATTTTAGAAAACAAAATTGGATTTTTGAAAGCGTGAATTGGATTTCAGAATGTGCGTTTATAATAAATTTTACACAGAATTTTTCGAATAGAAATTCTTTATTGCGTATGAAAGTATAAATTAATAATTATATAAATTCTCGAAAATCCAATTTACAGTTTTTAAAGTCCAATTTCCCTTTTCTAAAATCAAATCGACATTTCTAAAATCCAATTTCCCCTTTCTAAAATCCAGTTGACGCTTTCTAAAATCCATCTGGAAATGGTGTAGTTATAGACAAGAATTATCTAACTAAGGATATTTACTTCCGTTTTCATATGTTTCTTGATATTGTTGTTCTCTTCAAATGTCATTAATCGCATTTTAAAATAGAAATAATGAAAATGAAATTTCATGAAAATTATTAATGGCTGATTTTTACTATTTTTCCGTTTCTTGTACTTCTGTTCGTTTCGCCTTTATGAGCGTAATTCCTTCCGTTTTTCTCTTTTCATTTACTTGACAGCTAGTTGCTAGTTTAATAAGAAACAAAGCCAAACAATGTATGCACTTTTTGTTTATTTTATTATTTTTTATTTATTAATCAAGTTGACAGCTGACAAGAAGGTGCTTTCATGTAAGAATGCAGATAAACTTTAACAATTTAATACTTCATCACTTTATATGAAGACCACTAATGTAAAATTTGCTGAGTAAAATGTGAACATTGGCAACACTATGTCATTGTCAATCGCACGACTAAGGTGGCACATAAGCTACGTAAATCGTTTGACAATCGTCGTGACTACGCAACAGGGTGAACGCGAAAATGTAAAATCTTATATAATACAAACTTTTGCGCGAAGGTGAGCGTGAGTGAGTGTGAGTGACTGCGTCGCAAAGAGTCACCGCGTTTTGTATAATAAGGGCATAAGAGGACAGATGGTAAATCTATGCATACGGCAGACCCACCAAAATATATTCGATATGATGAGGGCTATGAGCTGAGTCGTTGAGCAATGTCCATATGTGCGTCTGCATAAACGCAAATTAGTCCCTCATGTTTTTGAGATATCTACTTGAAATCTGGTACGTGGGTGACTTTTTAAGAGAAATCTGACTACTATAACATATAACTCCCATACAACCTATTGTTCAGATATACATTTTGGTGTATAACTCCTCCATTTCAACAGTTAAGGATATGAAAATTAGAAGTATTTGTACCCATATTGGCCCAAACAAGTTTACCGAAAATTGTCAACATCGGACCACTATAACATATAGCTCCCATACAACCGATTGTTCAGATATGGACATTTTGGGGCATAACTTCTGCATTTAAACAGCTAACGGCCTGAAATTTTGAAGCATTTCGTCACATATGGTCCCAAACAAGTTTACCGAAAATTGTCAAGATCGGGCCACTATAACATATAGCTCCCATACAACCGATTGTTCAGATATGGACATTTTGGGGTATAACTGTAATAATATTCATAATATTAGTTATAGTTGATGTATTACATGCAACCCTTACACTACTGTTATTAGAACCTAGAACCGCTGTTATAATATTTTTACGTATTTGTCGATAGCTCGATTATTTCTATCGGGTTCGTATCACTAAATTGTTAAATAAAAGTCTTTATTTACTTCTTAATTCACACTGCTTTATTTCACGACTAAAAAGTTTAAACTTGTTTTACTTGACTTGATGTTAACGCTTCTACGGTTAAGTTACGACTGACTGCGGAGCGCCTGCTCGCCGCCTTATATAGTCTGTCAAACGCAATCTGGAAAATTCTGGCAACACTGGAAATTATCTGGTCTCTTCTTCTTATTCTGGCAGTTTCCTTAGAGGTGTGTTCAGTCATTATTAGTGATGTGAGTTGAACCGATTATATTCGTCACACTGCCCTCCACCTAAGTCTGATCGTCCCGATCTGACACATTACTTGTTCCAAATGCTGCTAGCCTTTCCAGATGAACCACTTTAATTTTATTCCTCGGTCTTCCAATCGTTTGTATGCGATACACAACATTTAATCACTTTGTAGGACCCTTCCCAAGTACACTGTAATTTCGGGGACAAACCTGTCTTTCGCTGCGGGTTGTATAGCAAAACTAGATCTCCCTCAACAAAACCTTCCGAGTTCATCGCCTTGTCGTATCTGGCCTTCATCTTGTCACTCATGATCTTTGTTCGCTGTCTTACAAGTTCATGTATTTCTCTCATTTCCTCTTCCAGAACGTTGTTAGATTGTCTGGCATTTATTCCCGCATCAGCACTTATCCCAAATTTCAAGTCAGCTGGCAGTCGAAAGATCACTACCAAAGATTACTTTTGCGGGAGTCTGACCTGTTGTATCGTGTACGGCCGATCGATATGCCATCAGGAACGGAGGAATATGTGTGTCCCAGTCTCTCTGGAACTTGTCCACCACTTTTCGTAAATGTTCCTCTAATGTTCTGTTAAATCTTTCTACCATGCCGTCTGATTGTGGATGCAACGCAGTTGTTCGGGTTTTCCTAATACCCAGTGTCTTGCACATCTCCTGAAACACAACTGATTCGAAGTTCCTTCCTTGGTCGGAATGTAGCTCTATAGGTGCACCATATCTCGCCACCCAATTGTTTGTGAATACTTCGGCTATAGTTTCTGCTTCCTGATTTGGAATCGGGTACACCTCCGGCCATTTGCTGAAGTAATCCACGATCACCAGTACATATTTGTTTCCAAGTTTGCTAGTAGGAAATGGCCCAGCTACATCCATGGCAATTCTCTCAAATGGTGCTCCTGAGTTGTATTGTTTCATCAGCCCATGACTCCTGGATTTGGGACCCTTAGCCTTTATGCACACATCGCAGTTTGCAATCCACTCAACAACTGTCTGACGGCAGCCGATCCAATAAAACCTCTTCTTGATTTTCTCTACCGTCTTTGTTACTCCAAGATGACCTCCACTTGGACCATTGTGTAGTTCATTTAGCACATCCGGTATTCTTTTCCTTGGAACAACTATCAATGTTTTAGAGCTTTGACCATCTTCACTCTCCCAAACACGATGTAGGCAACCATTTACCAATTGCAAACTATTCCACTGTGCCCAATATGATTTGGCAACAGGACTCTCTGCTGACATCTCTTCTTTTGATGGACGTTCATTTTGCTCCAAACCGATCATTACACGTGCCAGATCTGAATCTTCTAGCTGACACTTCCTTAGTTGTTCCGCATTCCATTCGACTGTAGATGTTATTGTCATTAACCGAACATCTATGATGTCTTCCTTCTCCTCAGCTTTAGAGCAATGGTTGCATCCAAGATTACATGGTCGCCACGACATTGCATCGGCATTTCCATGGGTACTGCCTTTACGATGGTCTATGGAAAAGTCATACTTTTGTAGTCGCTCAATCCACCTTGCTAACTGACCCTCCGGATTTCGGAATTTCAAAAGCCATTTTAACGCTGCATGATCAGTCCTGACGTGGAATCGCTGCACTCTACCAATGCCAATGTATCTGGCCTTCATCTTGTCACTCATGATCTTTGTTCGCTGTCTTACAAGTTCATGTATTTCTCTCATTTCCTCTTCCAGAACGTTGTTAGATTGTCTGGCATTTATTCCCGCATCAGCACTTATCCCAAATTTCAAGTCAGCTGGCAGTCGAAAGATCACTACCAAAGATTACTTTTGCGGGAGTCTGACCTGTTGTATCGTGTACGGCCGATCGATATGTCATCAGGAACAGAGGAATATGAGTGTCCCAATCTCTCTGGAACTTGTCCACCACTTTTCGTAAATGTTCCTCTAATGTTCTGTTAAATCTTTCTACCATGCCGTCTGATTGTGGATGCAACGCAGTTGTTCGGGTTTTCCTAATACCCAGTGTCTTGCACATCTCCTGAACCACAACTGATTCGAAGTTCCTTCCTTGGTCGGAATGTAGCTCTATAGGTGCACCATATCTCGCCACCCAATTGTTGGTGAATACTTCGGCTATAGTTTCTGCTTCCTGATTTGGAATCGGGTACACCTCCGGCCATTTGCTGAAGTAATCCATGACCACCAGTACATATTTGTTTCCAAGTTTGCTAGTAGGAAATGGCCCAGCTACATCCATGGCAATTCTCTCAAATGGTGCTCCTGAGTTGTATAGTTTCATCAGCCCATGACTCCTGGATTTGGGACCCTTAGCCTTTATGCACACATCGCAGTTTGCAATCCACTCAACAACTGTCTGACGGCAGCCGATCCAATAAAACCTCTTCTTGATTTTCTCTACCGTCTTTGTTACTCCAAGATGACCTCCACTTGGACCATTGTGTAGTTCATTTAGCACATCCGGTATTCTTTTCCTTGGAACAACTATCAATGTTTTAGAGCTTTGACCATCTTCACTCTCCCAAACACGATGTAGGCAACCATTTACCAATTGCAAACTATTCCACTGTGCCCAATATGATTTGGCAACAGGACTCTCTGCTGACATCTCTTCTTTTGATGGACGTTCATTTTGCTCCAAACCGATCATTACACGTGCCAGATCTGAATCTTCTAGCTGACACTTCCTTAGTTGTTCCGCATTCCATTCGACTGTAGATGTTATTGTCATTAACCGAACATCTATGATGTCTTCCTTCTCCTCAGCTTTAGAGCAATGGTTGCATCCAAGATTACATGGTCGCCACGACATTGCATCGGCATTTCCATGGGTACTGCCTTTACGATGGTCTATGGAAAAGTCATAATTTTGTAGTCGCTCAATCCACCTTGCTAACTGACCCTCCGGATTTCGGAATTTCAAAAGCCATTTTAACGCTGCATGATCAGTCCTGACGTGGAATCGCTGCACTCTACCAATGCCAATAGTTCTCTTCGTGTTACACAGTAATTTCTTTCCGGTTTCCCAACTGATCGGCTGTAGTATGCGATAACCTTCTCCTGTCCGTCGATTTCCTATGACAAAACACCTCCTATAGCATAACCACTCGCATCAGTATCCAAAATAAACCTCGCTCCTGGTACCGGGTATGCTAGCATTGGAGCAGTACAAAGCCGATCTTTTAACGTTTGGAAAGCCATTTCTTGTTCGTTCCTCCACTCAAAAGTCTTATTTTTCCTCATAAGCTCCGTGAGACTATTTGCTACGCTGGCAAAATTTGGTACAAATCGGCGATAGTATGTGCACAGCCCAAGTAAGCTTCGCAATTCATGTAGATTCCGAGGTCTTGGCCAATCTTTTACTGCTTCTATTTTTTCGTTATCAGTGCAGATGCCCTTTGTAGTCACTTTATGTCTCAAGTATTTTTCTTTCGATGAATTCTTGAGGTGCTCCTGCGTTTGCCAAATGAGCTATCCTCTCAATCTCAGAAGAAAATTCTTGTAACGTCTCATTTGGTTTCTGGAAGCGATTCTGCAACTTAATTTGATATATCTGCTCCCTGTGCTCACTACCATAACGTCTTTCAACGGCACCCATAATTGCGTCATAGCTGTTCCTTTCGCCCTCGCTAACAGTCTGTAATATTTCTGCTGCAGGTCCTTTCAATGCTACGAACGGGGCAGCGACTTTGTCCTCCGCACTCCAATTATTTACAACTTCCGTTTTCTCAAATTGTAGCTTAAATACTTGAAATGGACCGCTTCCATCAAACGACGGAGGTTTTATCTTCTGTGTAGCAGTTGAAGCGATTGGAAGACTTAGTTGAATATCCTGAAGATGGGCTTTCAATGCTTTTACATCGTCCTCTAATTTTTCTTGTCTTTCTTCAAGGACCTCCATAACTTGTATAATTTTTGCATCCTGTGCCTTCAATTGTAAGGACATGCGTTCTTCTTGTGCCTCCAACTGAGCCGCAATGCCGGACACCTGTGATGAAAGTACTGACTGTTTGAATTCCATTTTGGACGTTATCTGTGCCTGTTGTTCTTCCATTTTTGCCGACATCTGTGCCTGTTGATCTTCCATTTTTGCCGATATCTGTGTCAGTACAGCCAATATCGAGTTCATGGCCACGTTTTCTACTCACCGTGGAGCCTCTTCCTTCTGGGTTTCTTCCTTTTGGACCTCTTCCACATCATCGTTGAAATCAAACTCATCTACATTAATGTTATATGCTTCCATAGCTACTCTTAACCTTGCCTGTAGTTCAATTATATTGCCAGTTGTACTCAGGTTTCTCTTTTCTAACTCCTTTTTAAGCTCTTGGAATGCAGAATAGATACATTTAAAAATAAAAAAAAGCAAAAGGCAAAAGTGGATATCATCAACACGTGGGGGCGAAAAATAAATCGAATATTATCAGCCGTATTAAGTGATCCATTACAACTGTTAACTGAAATGGCTTCGAATTCACGATGACTAGATCCCCTTGACTGCTCGAACCTGGGACATGATTGGCCAATATGGAAACGAACCTTTTTAATGTACATGCTTGCGAATGGCAAAGAAACGACTGCTGAAGCAACAAAAATAGCAACTTTCTTATGGTTGGCCGGGTCCAAGGCAGCTAAGCTTTACGACTTGTTGTTCCCAAATGATGGAACAACGAGCGGAATGGTTGGTGAGTCGAAGGATCCAAAACAAGGTCGTACTCTCGATGATGTACTACAAGCATTTGAAAAATGTTGCATACTAAAAAAAAATGTTACGATGGAATCCTTCAAGTTTAATACAATTAAACAAAACGAGAAGCAATCATTTGCAGATTTTGAAACGGAGCTGCGAAAACAAGTGCAATATTGCGATTTCAAGTGTGAGTGTGGTAAATCTTATGAAAACCGCATGCTCATTGACCAAATAATTATCGGCATCAATGACAAGAGGCTGCAGCTTAAATTATTAGTCGCAATAAACAAAACTCTACCTGAAATAGTAGAAAAGTGCAAAACATTCGAAGCAGCAAACAAAAACAAAGCATTGTTGGATAAATCACTTCAGCATCAGGGAGTATATTCTACAGAAGACAAGCTACCAATAGAAGTCAATGCTCGTCGGTGTTACAACTGCGGATCGATTTTTAACCCTGGTCATCTAAAGGATTGTCGCGCAAAAGGAGTAAGTTGTCACAAGTGTGGACGCCAAGGTCATTTCAGCAAATTTTGCAAACAAATTACATCAAAACCGGGTGCCAAACCTGGGCAGAAGAAGTAGGCTGCAATCGACTGGGCAGAGAATTCAGGTAACTGTAGTGGATTAATGAAAAGGGTTGATCAATACCTCATAACAATAAATTATCTTGTAGTGGGATAAACAGTGTTAAGTGGACAAAGGAATACCAAATAGGAAACCAATCTGTTGTTTTTAAAATCGACACGGGGGCTGATGTTAATTGCATTCCAATCAAAATCGTAGCAGCTTTGAAGTTAAATATTGAAAATCAAAATATAAACTATCCTCTGTATGATTATAATAACAACAAAATAAAAATATACGGGTCTTTTGAATTGTTTTGACCGAAAAAGTAAAATAAATAAACGATCGATATTCTTAGTAGTGGATAACAATCGAGAAGCGACACTAGGGTTGAATACAGCTGCAGCTTTTATCTTGATTAAGCGCAGTGGCGGATTAAAGGCCCTAGGCAGCCACTTTCTCGGCGCCCCTGTACCGACCATAAATGGCCATCATAATACTATAAATTTTAACTACCTAGTTGTTTTACACCCTAACTATCAAAATCTTTCCTCTTTATAATATTAGTGTAGATGTAGATATAGATGATGTAAAAGCTTAGATAATTTGTTAATCTCTACATATCGAGGGCGTTCTTGAAGCAAAATCTGAAATAGGACGTTATTGAAACAATTTTTCAAATAGGGCGTTTTTGAAACAATTTTTGAAATAGGGCGATCTTATTCTCAGCCGTCGATATAATAAAATTGTAACAGGTCGATGTCAGTACATTGCAGATATCGAGAAAAAAATTATTGGGGGAAGCATTATTAAGCCAGTAGAATCCAAATCAACCATTTTTAGAATTTTTGTCTGTCTGTCTGCCTGTCCGTATGTTTGTGGCCGTATCACTCAAAAAGTGCTGAATGGAATTGAAAGAAACTTTTTTTATTTGATTGCTAGACGCTCAACTTAAAGTTCAAGGTATTACTTGTTTCGATATCTCGACCGATTTCGGAGTTATCGGCCAATATGTGCACCAAAATGTGTTAGTACAATATGGGTATCAAACGAAAGGTGTTTATGAATGCTGCCATATACCATTTGATTAATTTCAATACCTAAACTGGCTTCGGAGATATCTCATAAAATGTGAACCTTCTTAATCTCAAAATGCTTAATATGGCTATTTTGTTATAAGAAATAAAATAATGGCTACCTGGTAACCGACGTACAGAGTGTACTTATGTTATGGAGCGATAAATTCTCCGCATTGATAAATTGCGAGGGAGTCGTCGAACCCGATAAACAATCCCTCACGATGGAAAAAACATTCCACCACCCGACTATGATGAAGTGAGGACAGCTATACCCCGGGTTCAAAACAATAAAGCTCCTGGAAAAGACGGACTACCTGCCGAGCTGTTCAAACACGGACGCGAAGAGCTGGTTGAAAGCAGGCATCATCTTAGAGTTGAAATCCAGTCTTTTTTGTTGGTACTTATTATTTACCAACAGAGTTGAAAAATAGAAGAGAAATTATACGCATACGAAGTCGCGGGCAACAGCTAGTATTTAATAAATTAACAAAATAAGTTTTGAATTATTTATTGAAAAAATATAAGTAAGTAGTAACAGAGCAAACAAAATTTAAAAAATTAAAAATTTGTATGAAGAAACTTTCAAAATTTGAGAAAAAGGCTTGAAAAAGTAATTGCTTTTTTATTAATATAATCTAATATTTTGATAATCGCCAAAAAAGTCGCCATCGCCAATTTTCATAAATTGGTCGCCAAAGTTTGTAAAAAATCGCCAATTTGGCGACAAATCGCCAGTACTGGCAAGCCTGACGACGCAACAAACGCGCAATATTGCACAATATATCGATGCTTGTGCAATATAATCGATTTATCTATTATCAATCTATTATAGATCAGCTTTAATTCTTAATCGTCGATATGTTATTTTCTTTATTTGTTTAAAAATTCTGAGCTCGCGCGCCCCTTGTAACTACGCGCCCCTAGGCAAGTGCCTAGTTTGCCTTAGGGATAATCCGCCTCTGATTAAGCGCCTAGACATGGACTCTCTTGCATGTTTGCCTCAGGAGGAATCTTTCTTGAAGGAATTTAAAGACGTTTTTGAGGGTTTGGGAAAATTTCCCAATAAACAAAGAATTATCTTGAAAGAACAGATAGAGCCAACATTGCACTACAAAAAACGCGTACCTCATAGCTTACTTGAACCATTGCAAAAGGAACTAAAACTACTAACACAGGAGCGCATCATCACGCCAGTAACATATCCTACTGATTGGGTAAATAATTTGCAGATAGTGGAAAAATCTAATGGAGCCTTAAGACTTTGTCTAGATCCAAAACCATTAAGCCGTGCAATTAAACGAGAACACTTCCTCATACCTACTATAGATGACTGCATTAGCCAAATGGCTGGTAAGAAGGTGTTTTCGGTTCTAGACCTTTCCAATGGATTTTGGCAAATGGAGCTAAACAATAAGAGCTCTGATCTAACCACATTCATGACCCATTTGGCCGTTTTAAGTTTAATCGTGTGCCATTTGGCATCAACAGCGCACCCAAAATGTTTCAACGCAATATGGTCCAAATATTCGGGGACATACAGGGAGTAGTAGTATACTTCGAAGACATTTGTGTGATGGGGGAAACACTAGAACAGCATGATAAATCATTGTCAATGGTAATAGATCGGGCAAGAACAAATTGTGTCAAATTTAACTTTAGAAAACTTCAGTATCGTAAACAGTGTTGCCAGAATATTTTGAAGCTTATAGCTAAATAAAAAAAAAATTGCTAAAAATAGCTAAATAATTTTTTTCATAGCTAAAATAAATAGCCAAAAAAATTTTTTTTCAAAAATAGCCAAATAATCATTTATTTAAAAAGACGTGACATAAAACAACTTCACATATGTGAATATTTATATATACATATATTATATATTGTAGCCACATACATATATTTGTTTGTATGTACTTATATATGTACGCCGCATAATAAGATTATTACAATAAAAAAAATCAATTCATTTCATATGTATGTATGTATGTATGTACTTCAATTGCAGTATTAAAATAAATTATAATAGCGACTAGTTAATATTTAAACTTTAGTTAAAAATTTTATTCAATCACATTTCAAAAATCATATCTTCTTCATTTAATTCACAGGTTGAATCATATATATTAATTGAAGTCATTGCTTTAATAAGATCGCTAGGAATTTCAAAGTTATTACAACATTTTTCAAGCCTTTTTAGACCATACCTAACAGTCAATATAGAGTTTAACATAAATAATTGCATTCTATTTCTTTGCTTTGTTTTTATTGCGTTCATAACAGAAAAGCTACGTTCTATTTCTGCATTACTAAGCGGTAGGATTAGAAAATTAAACACAAAAGATTGTAGTTCTTCAAACGGATTTTCGTTAAGAGCATTTCTAAGCTTTCTTACTTCTACCCAAAACTTTATTGTAGAGGTAGTTTCCTTCCATGGGCATGCGTGTAGTTTTTTCCATTGCATTTCTAAAATAGTGATTTCCTCCGTGTTAAAGTGGCCCTTTTCATCCTTGAAAGTGTCAAATATTTTTGGCTTTACAGCATTTAAAGCATTATTTACAGAAAAAAAATTCAATATTTTTTAAAGATTAAATATTCTGCGGTAAGCGTTGGCGGAGTTGCTCAATTAACTTGACAATAAATTTCTGACAAATTTTACGAATATACCGTGGAAAGGACGGAAGTAAAAAAGCGAGAAAAATATCGCAGTATTCATATTGAACGTACAGCACTAGCTTGCGATTCATCAATACCGATTCAAATATCGCGATTCATATTGACAGTGTAGCGTATGCCAATGGTCATTTGCGAACTCAGCAAAATGGGCAACAACAAAATGTATGGCAGAGTTGCTTTTGCGCATTGCGAAAACCTTATTGATCAACCTTGCATATGAATGCACCAATAATCGATAAAATAAGGAAGGCATGCCATACTATCAACTTTTGTATAGTTTGATAATCATAAGGATCAGTATACACTTTCAAGTTCTCATAAGCTCACAGATGACTCATTAGCTTAAAATGATAAACTGATGTGCAAAATAAAGAAATTAAGAAAAATAGCTAAAAATAGCTAAGCTATTAAAAAAAAAGCTAACAAAAATAGCTAAAGCTAAACGCAAATATCTGTAGCTAAACGCCAAAAGTTATAGCTAAATCTAGCTACAAAATAGCTAAAGTGGCAATACTGATCGTAAATCACAAGTAGAATTCAGGGTCAGGTAAAACCAAAAAGAAAATACCTGGAGGCCATAATCAATTTCAAAAAACTTGTCAAAAAAATCCGCCCATTTGCGAAATCTAACAAGAAACGACGTTCCATTTGCTTGGAGTAAAAGACATGATAAGGAATTTCGGGAATTAATAAAAATAATGCATCCGAGCCTCTGTTGGCTGTGTATAACAAAACCAAACCCATAGTTATACAAACGGACGCATCCAAAGATGGACTTGGTTGTGTATTGTTACAGGATGGACGACCTGTAGGATATACATCCAGAACGTTAAGCCAGAATGAACAAAAGTGGGCTCAAATTCAGAAAGAGTTGCTAGCCATCGTGTTTGCTTGCTAGCGTTTCCATTATTACGTATTCGGGCGAGATTTCACTGTGGAAAGTGACCATAAACCTCTAGAAACCTTGGTTAAAAGAGACATAGATGACGTCACTGTTCGACTGCAACGCATGCTAATGTACTTGTTAAGATATCCAAAGATGGAGGTGAAGTACAAGCCTGACAAGGAGTTGGAAATCGCTGACTGCCTCACGGGCCCAACTACCAGAAGTAGAAGAAATCCAAGAACTGTCTCAAATGATTCACTCAATAACTCGCTCCGTGTGTCTATCAGAGGACAATTACAAATTTTACAAGTTAACCCTAGAACAGGATGAAAAACTTAAACGTATTTGCGATTACGTTAAAACCGAATGGCCTCCATACCATAAATTAGATGACTTCACTCGATTATACTACAGACATAAAGCGGAGCTACACTTTGAAAATGAACTACTATTTCGAAACTGCAGACTTGTTATCCCAACTAATTTACAAGGTGTTATTACAAAGCAACTACATGCCCCACATCTTGGGGCTGAAAAAACACTTGCCCGCGCACGAATGTACTATAATTGGCCAGAGATGAACTCTCAAATAAAGGAACTAATATCAGCCTGTAAAATATGTGAACAGTTCAGACGGAACCATCAAAAAGAGCCGCTTGTTCAGGATGAAACTCCTGAGTACCCATTCCATATAGCTGGAATGGACATATTTGAATATTCTGGTAGACCATTTTGTCTATAATTGATGCGAATTCAGGGTTTCTCATAGTAGAAGAATTAAAAAACAAATCAGCAAACCACATTATTGACAAACTCAAGAAAAGATTCAATCATTGTGGGCAACAATCCATTCAACTCTGATGCATTTGATAAGTTTGTAACATTATATTTCAGTATTCCAGTCCAACATACGCTCAAAGTAATGGTTTGGCAGAAAAAGGGGTAGCAATAGCCAAAAACATCCTCAAAAGGTATATCGTAGCATACGATAGAGAAGAATAGCAGTATCGAATACTTGAATTTAATACAACTCCTGTGGCAAGCATGCAACTAGCCCCATGTGAATTGTTTAACGGAAGAGTGCTGAAAACAAAATTACCAGTATCAAAATCGGTTTTGTGTACGAACAAGTTGAAAGAGAATGAAATACAAAGAAAATTAGAAAACAAAAAAGCCAGGCAAAAGTACTATTTTGATAGGGGGCAAGGGATTTACCTAGACTAAATATAGGAGATCGTGTAATATTTAAGGAGGGCGGAAAGGATTGGGTGAAAGGAGTCATTATCAAAAACGTAAACGAACGTTCGTATATTGTCCAAGACAACTTAGGAAAATACTACAGACGAAATAGACGTCTCTTATCTAAAACTAAAAATAGTTCACTTGATCACAGCGACATTTTTGACGATTATTGTGTAAAGGGGGGATATGGTCGGAGAAAGAGCAGTTTAAAGGAAAGTAGAAGTGGCTGCAATGAAAGGAATTTTTGCGGAATCGATGTGGGGACACGAAGAGTGGCCAATGAAAACTATACATTGAAAGTAATGGTAAAAGTGATTGTGAATTGGAAGAACCGTCAACATCAGCCGTGGCCAACGAAAGCAACATTTCCCTCTGAAATCGACCCACTGCAGTCTCCGCCGCATGAACATAGAACTCGTTTCGGCCGTGTGATTCGCCGCCCCGCCCCCCCTGAAAAACTTGATTAGTAAAAAAAAAAAAAAACGAAAGAAAAGCATGTAATAATATTCATAACATTAGTTATAGTAGATGTATTACATGCACCCCTTCCACTACTGTTATTAGAACCTAGAACCGCTGTTATAATATTTAAGTATATAGTTAAGACTCTGGTAACTCTTAATATAAAAAGCACTTATGTAACATGGCAACATCATTCTTTATGTATGTGCCATATGATATCGATGATCGATATCTTTAACCGCTCTCTAATAATGTTTTATAGATTTATACCATGTCTCCACATAACGTGTTTCGCTCTTTTTTTCTGCATTTTCTCTCTCAATCTTGTTTCGACACGGAAACCAGTGCCGAAACTCACGATTAGCCACGTGGAGACGGGTTATTGAGCGAGATGTTTTGCTACATGTTTCTCTGGTGAATCAAGTTATGTGGAGACGGGCTTTAAGCAGCCATTTTTATAGACCATTAATAAAATCTGATTAATTATAAATTATCATAAGTAATATTAGTGGCAATCCTTTGTAAGCAACCTGCAAAAGAATGCACTACCTGCTTTTATTGAGGGATTACTGAGGTATGGTTGAGGAATTTTTTAAACTGTGATTCATTTACAACACTACTGTGAGCTTTCATAATTTGACTTTTTTCATTGACACTATCCCTGCAAAAAATTCGACTAATTCGGGGTGTATCCGGGATCACTCGCAATGGAGCATGCGACTAATACAACTTGTGGTCTCTTTATATGGAATCAAGGCAGATCTAAGAAGGTAGGCTCTTTGGCGAATTCAGAAATTTCCCATGTATTTTGTTATTGTAATTGGTAGAGTGTAATGTCAAAATTATAATTCGCCTTAGTTAAAATCTGAATTCGGTTGGGACTCGCCTATTGCTATTGGTCATTATGTGAATTCGCTTTGATTTTGACATTAAACTCTACCTTTGTAAATAAAAAAAGTAGTTTCTGAATTCGCCACCGAGCCTACCTTCCTAGATCTGCCTTGTATGGAATTAAGTTTTCCCTTTTGTTTGAGCATGTCCTATGTGGAGACTAATTGTACCCTTTTAGACCTGAACGAGTACGAAAGTAGACTACTCCACTTTTATGCCAATCGGATATCGAATGGAAGTTGTACCCTTTTATACCTGAACAAAATCATATTTCGAAATTCGTTTATAACCTTTTGAGTACAATTGTCAACAATTTGTCTACATTTTCACCCTTCCATGTAAAATTGAGGAGTAATTGTACCCGAAAGAGAGGAGTCCGGGACAAATCGCGCAATTTTTACAGGGCTATTGAAGGAAACAAAAAAAAGCGGTTTGTTTTTAAAATTTATTTAAATTTCTATGTACATATACATATATAACTAATGAATGTCGCTAGAATCGTTCCAAATAAAAATTAAATATGTGTATTAATGGAAAGAATAAAGGCGTTACTTATTTATTTGCGAATTTCTCCAGTAGATCTAGCTTTCTTTTTTCTATTTCGAGGTATTTTCCAAATTTAGCCTTCAAAATTTTCTTCGTAATACCTTTCTCGAGCTGCAAGCCTTTTGCGTGTGGATAGATTTTGTGAGACGGATGAACGATGTGATGGTGATGATGATAGTGACGACGGAGATGATTGTAATAGGGACGGTTTTGGGTGGATGGTGGTGGTGGAGATAATTGTGATGAAGACGACGATGGTGATGAGGGCGATGATGTTTGAGATAAAGGCGTCATATGTGCTGAGGGCGGCGATGATTGTGGCGGGATCGATGAAGATTTTATACCAAATGGCCTGGAACCAGAATGAACCATGTGCTTATTTCATATTATTGGGGTTTGCCCAAATATTTCTTCTCTTTTTTCCATAAATGGAGCGAAATATGGACTGGCTCCTGTTCGTCTATTGTCATTGGACGCGGATTTACATGCTTGAAGCAAAGTGCGCATCTTCGATTCCAAAAAAAAAAATGAAGTAGAAGATTTCAATGATATCAAATTTGATCAAAAAATGATTGAAAAATTTTTAAAAATATGTATTATAAATGATTACTTAAGAATAATCATATTTAGGGTACATTTTTCTCCCGACGATTCACTCATATTCCAATAGAAAATGTTTTTAAATTTGATCGTTTTTAATCATATGGGCGTATGATATTTGAATATTTTTTGATCAAAATTTTCAAAAAATGCTGGCTGGGAGTTTTTTTCATTTCTGATTTTTTGACGTTTATTTTGAAATTTTCCAATTACTTTCCGTTGACCATTCACAATGGGTGAGTTTCTAAGAAAAAGCTGCTCCGCAACTGTTGAGCTGAACAGTTGCCAACAGTTGTGTAGCAGTTGAGTTAAACAGCTACGTCTTAGAAACGGTTTGATGAATTTATTATCTGTTTGGCTTTACACAACATGTTGAGCTCAAGTAGCGAAGAAAATTTGTGATGCAAAAAATGGCGAAAAGTTGCCAACTGTTGAGCTGAGCGGAATTACTCAACAGTGCGCTTCTAAGACAAACACTCAACAGTTGCACAACAGCTCAGTCTTAGAAACTCACCCAATGACGCACGTTTTTAAACTTTTCAACACTGTTTTCAAGTTGGTTATGACTTACCGAGTTATACGCTTGCTTTTTTAACTGGTAGATTATTTTTTTGTATGAAGTTCCTCAATTTTTGTGGTGTTCTTTTGCATGTTGCTTGCAAAAGATTACAACTATTACAAGTAGTAATATTACAATAACTACTCAATTTAAATAGCTAAGACACAATTTTTTCTAATAAACCTATCCATAAATAACCCACAGATTTGAAACTAAACAAAATCAGGCTATGTACATTAAATCACGTTATATGGACAAAAAAAAGTTTAGTGTGTCAGTTTTAATTGAATACTTATGTCGAAAAAATATTTTTGGTGTAACAATTTTTTTTTTAGGCCCGCGTTAAAAACAGCTAAATCGCGTTTTTTGTAATAACTTCCTTATTTGATGTCGGATCTCTATGATCTTAATGTCGCTGAAAAGGTCTCGCTCAGCACTATATTTGGCCCTTATAAAGTTTCGTCCTCAAAGGTTGTGCTGAGTGTTACCTTTAAAAATTTTGGGGTTACTATCCCTAGATTTTTTTATTTTTATCACTAATACAAAGCTCTCAAAAAACCATGAGGACTCCGCTAAAAAAGTTGTAGCCTTTATTCACAAACAAAAAAGTTATACCGATGTAAAATGAAACACTTGTTTTTTTTTATAAAAAATTACCACAGAGAAACGGGGAACAAGTGCAGAATAGCTACATTTTAGCTAGATAAAAATAAAAAATTGGGCGTGGTCCGCCTTTTTTTCTGATTTTAGTGGTCTATTTTTTTTTTGGTGCAAACCAAAGGGGATGGCGGTAGGGGGGGGGGGGGTGGGGGGTAAAGATAAATTTTTTCAAAGGCGTATATCTTGAAAAGTACTAATCCAATCTTAAAAAACTTTATACCGGTGAATAGGTAATTAAACGGTCTTTCATTTGGTGCCCATATTTATATAAAGTTTTATACAAAAAACACTTAAAAAACATAATTTTCATATTTTTTTTATAAAACACATGCTTTTTTCGTAAAAATGCCTAACTATATGTAAATGTATCATTGTCAGAAAGAGCTTTAAAATACCTTTAATTTGGTGTATAACTTGTTGGAAAATACCACAGAGTTCTCCTTCTAGAGTAGAATATATGGACCGATCCACAGTACTTTTGCGTGGAACACCTTTCTGCATTGGCGGCCTTCGGCCGCGCTCTACAAAAATAACCCTCAGCCGGCAGAATTCTCTTTCTGGAATACTATCTAAGGACCGATCCACAGTACTTTTGGGTGGAACACCTTTCTGCGTTGGCGGCCTTCGGCCGCGCTCTACAAAAATAACCCTCAGCCGGCAGAATTCTCTTTCTGGAATAGTAGCTAAGGACCGATCCACAGTACTTTTGGGTGGAACACCTTTCTGCGCTGGCGGCCTTCGGCCGCGCTCTACAAAAATAACCCTCAGCCGGCAGAATTCTCTTTCTGGAATAGTATCTAAGGACCGATCCACAGTACTTTTGGGTGGAACACCTTTCTGCGTTGGCGGCCTTTGGCCGCGCTCTGCAAAAATAACCCTCAGCCAGCAGAATTCTCTTTCTGGAATAGTATCTAAGGACCGATACACAGTACTGGAATATTCGAGAACTATAAGCCTCCGGCAGGTGGGGTCTTCAGTTTTTTGATCAGGGGGCCCTCCCCCACCCCCCTAAAAAACCGTTTTTTTCTAGGCGTGGTGGAGAGGTGTACCCTGACCCAATTTCTCCTTTTTATATTAATTCGTGAGAGAGTGGTTACTTAATCGCACTATTTTACATAACACTTAAATATTACCTAACAATGTTATACACCAAAATGAAGGTAATTTTGTCGCTTTATTTTAAGATAATTTTAGCAGTTTCTTTATAACGAATTTTTTTAAGAAAACACACATTTTCCTAAATTAAATGTTTATAATTTCGTTTTTTTGCTTTTTTTTACAAAAATATAAATTTTTTGGTGAAGTATGTATATCGCCTGAAAGGCAATTAAATTACCTTTTTAACGACGTAAAATTTTTGAAAATAGACCCAATACTTTCTGAAATATAAGCATTTAAAGATATTTAATTTTGAAACTTTACCCCCCTCAAACTCCCCACCTATATATTTGCACCAAAAAAAAATAATATTTTTAAACTCACCTTGAGAAGCTTTATTGATCCCAATATAAATTTTGTCGATTTGCAAAATGTAGCTATTCTGCACTTATGCCGAGATCCTCCTGATTCTAAATGTAAAAGTCCTGGCTTCCGGAGGTGTATAGTTTTTAAATAATTTGTAATTAAAGTTGAAAAAAAGTAAAATTTAACCTCACTTTTCTCTGCGAAACAATGAAATAGAAACACCGGTGTTGCCACACTAAGTCGACTATTTCATAAGGCCGTCGTCACAGTGGGAAACGAGTTGGGGCGTATTGAATTTTTCTGCGTTGGGGGCCTTCGGCCGCGCTTATAAAAAATAACCCTGGGCTACGCCATCCGTCCGGACGTGTGCCCTAACCGTGGCTACCGCCACGGTAATATTCTTCTGCGTAGTACACCCTTCAGCGTAGGCGGCCTTCGCCTTTATTTACTCATTTCATTGGCTCCGAATCGCGCACTGTGAATGCGACCTTATCATGTGACTTACTTTTTGGTAGATGTGGCATCACCATTATATGTTGGTGGCCATTATTATTATTGAAAAGGTACAAAAGCAGTTGGTCGAACAATTAAAATGTAAAATTCGGCAAATAAAATAAATAAAAAGTGTGTGAAAGTGGTGCGAACAGCTTAATAAAGCTACGTGTGAAAATATAGTAAGGATTAGGTGTTTGTTTCATTTAGAAATTGGTGTTAATGGTGTTAGTTTATTTAACAACAATTTGCTATTATTAATATTAGTAAAATATTTATGAAAAGGTAAAATTTTAGACGTCGATACCCCGGCTAAAAAAAAACGGTTTTTTTAGAGTGGTAGGGGGGGCGGAGGGGATCACAAAACTGAAGACCCCACCCTCCGGAGGCCTATGGTTCCAGAGATATACGTCGTTAAAGTTCCGATATTTCCCATATGAATTTCACCGAACACTCGCCAGGGTTGCCGTTGGGTGTTGTGTTGGGTGTTGCCGTTTGGGGGAAAAATGGTGTAACACCAAATTTAAATAAAAATTATCAAAAACTTTTCTGCGTTGGCGGCCTTCGGCCGCGCTTATTTAAAATAACCCTGGGCTAGGGGAAACTTTCCAATAATGTCACACGCCCCCAAAAAAACGACTTTTACCGGTAGGTAGGGGAGGGGAAGGGTGTTCTGAATCTGTAAAATTTAGGCGCCGGACGTACCTCGTTTTCGAGGAATTTATGGTTAAACTTTAGTAATCTCCATATAAATTCGATAGATAAAGAAAAAACTTTTGCGCAGAACACTTTTCTGCGCTGGCGGCCTTCAGCCGCGCTTATAAAAAATAACCCTGGGCTACGCCATCCGTCCGGACGTGTGCCCTAACCGTGGCTACCGCCACGGTGATGTCCTTCTGCATAGTACACCCTGTGAAGTCGCTATTAGCAACATTTTTAATAAAAGTGATTTTAACGCTGTATTGTAAAATTTATTAAATATATTAGTAATATACGTGTTGTGACTAAAATAGAGAGTGAAATTTGTTTTGCAAATGAGGAATTGGGGTTGCTATTGGTAAAAATTTAACAACTTTAACAAATTCCGGGAAAACTAGGTACGTCCGGCGCCTGAATTTAACTGATTCAGAACCTACTCCTCCTCCCCTACAACCCAGTAAAAGTCGTTTTTCTCGGGGCGTGTGACATTATTGGAAAGCCAACCCCTGGGCTACGCCACCAAAGTCCGGACATACTGCCCAACCGTGGCTACCGCCACGGTGATGTCCTTCTGCGTAGTACACCGCGCGATTTGTTATTAAATTTTGGTATTTTTAAATAAAAATTATCAAAAACTTTTCTGCGTTGGCGGCCTTCGGCCGCGCTTATTTAAAATAACCCTGGGCTACGCCACCAAAGTCCGGACATACTGCCCAACCGTGGCTACCGCCACGGTGATGTCCTTCTGCGTAGTACACCGCGCGATTTGTTATTAAAAATTTTCATATTTACATGCCTTTTTCTTACTTACTTACCTCGATATGGCAACACAAAAAGTACTGTATAATACAACCCTGCATGTAGTCAGAAACACAGAAGCACACATAACTCGTCGCGGTTAGTGAAAAAATGTAAACAAATTAATAAAAGCGAGTTTTTTATAATAAAAACGTAAAATTCTCCCGAAAATATAAATAAAATCGAAGTTTAAATCTAATTAAAAGTTATAAAAGTGAAAACTTGTATAAACAGTATCGTTCCAAAGGCAGTTGAATCAATTTTCCCACATGAAATTTTGCTTTTGGGAAGGGTGAATTTAACAATAAATTACATGAATTGTGTAATTAAAAAATCTGTGAAAATGATTTATTTAGTTAAATTAAAGCTAGAACTTGCATTTTAGTCACATTCCAACTGATTTTCGTGGTGAAATTGCCATTATTTCGCATTTTCAAAAAGTGGATATCGACGTCGAAACTCTAGCCTATGAAAATAATAAATTTAGATAAAGAAAAGTCTCGCCTAACATCCCCTAAAAATTCATTTGAAAAACATTAATACCTTTGGAGATATAGCTTTTGGTAGACAGAAGGAAATGTGAGCCAAAATTGTATTCAAAACAATGAAAATATGTCTTTAGTGGCAAATCATTCCCATTTTTCCATAATCTGAGTAATTTTTTTTTAGTGTGAGCAAAGTAATATAAGCGACGAAGAGCTCACTTTCAGAGCTCTGAAACTTCTTTCATAAATATCTCATAATTTGGAAGACATCGTCATTTTCGGTCTCGTTTATCATAGATAAGAAGATGTTTTCGGGATTAAAGTAAAATGCGTTGTTTTCAATTGTAGTCTGAATAATTAACTGCATTTATAGGGGCAGACGACGCATCCAGCGCAAGTATTGATAATACATTTAGACTTCCATTGTCTCTTTAGGCGCGTATAATTTTACAACGAACTCTAGCAGTTTTTATAAACAACTTGGATGATTTTACGATACGCACGGATGCAGAAATCGTGAAGCCGTTGTAAGCCAGCGCGCTGTGCTTAGAGATCTCATTTGAATACTTACCAAATCTTCACTACAGCCATTATCATTCAATATACATAACGTTGAGCAGCACGAATAGTCCAATCATCAATAATTTTTTGCATATCATGTATCCAGTATTGGTAGCTGTTCCATCGCGGTACAACATTCTCAAGACAAGCAAGAACTTAGAATACTTTTTAATCAAAAACTCATACTATATGGCGTTACTGCCTCATATAAATAAGAACTGATTTTAAAACGGTATAACTTTTTTGTTTGTGAATAAAGGCTACAACTTTTTTAGCGGAGTCCTCATGGTTTTTTGAGAGCTTTGTATTAGTGATTAAAATAAAAAAATCTGGGGATAGTAACTCCAAAATTTTTAAAGGTAAAACTCAGAACAACCTTTGAGGTCGAAACTTTATATGAGCCAAATATAGTGCAGAGCGAGACCTATTCTGCGACATTAAGATCATAGAGATCCGACATCAAATAAGGAAGTTATTACAAAAAACGCGATTTAGCTGTTTTTAACGCGGGCCTAAAAAAAATTTTTACACCATAAATATTTTTTCGACGTAAGTGTTCAAATAAAACTGACACACGCAAACTTTATTTTCGTGATACGGCTTAATGTTAAAAGTTTAGTGTGTGTCAGTTTGATTTGAACACTTATGTCGACAAAATATTTGTACGTCATTTTTCTGAAATTTTTTTTAGTTTATATTAGGACCGTTCGGCGGCAGCAAATTGCTGCAAATTGCAGAAAAAACTGCAAATTCGCGTTTTTTGAGGCATAAACTCAGTCAAAATTTGCAGAAGAGAGCGCAATTTTGACAGTTCAAAGAAGAAGAAAGCTGCAAAGTTTTACTGACAAAATTTGTCGTTGCAGAGTTCAGTAGACTGAAAAAACATTTGCGATCATATGGTTGCAATTTAAAAAAAAAATCGAAAGTGATTTCAAGTCAAAAAACTATGAAAATCGGGAATATATGTGATTCAATAGAAAATGAAGTGAGAAAATTATATTATTTTAATTTACAAAGTTTATTTAAATGATTTAATTTGTTTAATAAGGTACCAGCTAAAAGGAAACGTGTTAATGACACCGCAGTGGGATCATCGTCTGCACTCTCGGGATTCTGCGTTGTTGAATCGCAAATAGGAGGTTGTATACTACTTAAATGGGAAAATTGTCCATTAATAGGTGTACTCGCGTACTTTTTCCAGCAGCTTTTCTCTGTTTGCCTCTATCACTCTCTATCTCGCCAAATATCATTCTTCCTCTCACAAGAGAAAAATATCCAAAAAAGTAAAAAAATGCAAATCTATTCAAATCTTGCAGGAAAGATGAACAGCTGATCAAATTAAAATTATGGGAATTAACAAAATATATACAAATCCTATATTTACAAAAATTTATACGAAATTTGTATTACTTTAGCTTAGTTTCAGCTGTAGATTATGCCTGCATTGTATTTTACTAATAAAGAAACATGTATGTATGTATATAAATGCGGAGCTGCGGCTGCCTGCTGGCATTGCATATTGACATACATACATACATACATATAAGTTATCAGAGGTAACCGGCGGACTTCCTACATTAAGCAACAAACATACAATGCTGCTGTTATCATCCGACATTTAGCTCAAGTACAGATGCAGACATAATCAAATGTTATTTATTTACATCTTTCATAATTAATTCGTCCATATTTAACTTTTTTAATTTTGAATTTCAATTTTGCAATTTTCGCAAATTACAAACATATGTTTTTTCATCAGCTGTTTTGCTGCTGGACAAATGTGATGGAAAAAATTTGTCCTGCAGAATTTTGCAGCCTCTCACAAAAATAAACGTCACTTTGCTCTCTCATTTCCATCACTTCTGCAATTTTTTTGCGTAAAAAAATGGAAAAAGCGGATATTTGTTGCAAAATTGTAATAAAGAGAAAAATGACTTATACATGGGTGTAGAGGGGCTATCACAGATCCCAAATCTGAAAACCAAACTTGCCGGAGGCTTATGGTTTCCGAGATAGGTAAATTTTAGACGAGCCCCCCACGACTAGAAAAAAATGTTTTTTTTAGGAGGGTAGAGGGGGCCCCCAGATTACAAAACTGAAGACCCCACCTACCGGAGGCCTATAGTTCCCGAGATATTTGCTGTTAAAGTTCCCATACAAATTTCACCACACATGCAGTTTAGCGAAAATTTCGCAAAAGAATACTTTTCTGCGTTGGCGGCCTTCGGCCGCGCTTATAAAAAATAACCCTGGGCTACGCCATCCGTACGAACGTGTGCCCCAACCGTGGCTACCGCCACGGTGATGTCCTGCGTAGTATTTTCACAACTTTAAGAAGGAATATCTCGGGAACTATAAGCCTCCGGCAAGTTTGGTTTTCAGTTTTGAGATCTGTGAGAGCCTCTCTACCGCCCTGCATAAGTCATTTTTCTCAGGGTGTGCTGGAATAATGGAAAGCCGACCCGCTTTCCCTTCGATTTCATTTCGTAAAATTTTAATTTTGTTATGCACTTGTGAATAAAGACAAACAGCTGATTTGCTGCAAATTTTGACAAATTTCTGTTCGTTGAAATGCCAGTAAATTTGCATAAGTTTCTCTCTTTCGGAGAGCAAGACATATATTTCTTTGTTTGCAAATTGCTGCAATTTGCAGCCACCGAACAATAATTGCGTTTTGCACGAACAGCAGAACTCCAAATATTCAAAAAAAATTGTGTATGTTTCAAAATAGTTCTGAAGTTCTTTTTTTAACATTTTTTTTTTTTTATATTGACACTATCATCATGTTAAATAAACCAAATTCCAAATGACATTTAGGAATAAAATTGTATATTTGAATCATCTTGTATATTTTAAAATTTCTTCATGTTGTATCAACAATAAAACTTTGTTGAATTTACCAAATTTTCAGATGACAGTTACAAAGCCAAAATCATGTTTCAAACATCGTGTAATTTTTAAAAATTGTTGCTGTTCTATGTGTAAAGATCGATCGTGTTAATTTTACATGAGTCGTGATGATGATTTTTTTTCTGAGTGTGGTAATTCGAAATTTAGCGCTTTTTCACGAAGTATTACTTATAATTCTAGCGTTTGTTGAGCCGTAGGAAAGTGCAAGAATCGCAGGAATTTTACTACAATTTACATTCTTTGTACTTATATTCGCTCTTTTGTGGTAAAATTCCTACGGTTCCAGCACTTCCCTACGGCTCAACAAACGCTACAATTATTATACGGTATTGCTGTTATTAACAAGCTAATAACAGAAAAGTAACTCCAATTATTTAAATTTCAAGTTTTCTTTCAATTACTTATCATCTTAATCAAATAATATTAGTATAAACTACAATGGGAATAAATATGCAATGTATAAGAGTATATGAACTTGAGATTTTACTTAATGTCTGTTGTAGATGAGTTAGCAAGGGAGGGCACAAGCTTGCAGGATATCACATCTGCGACATCGGCTGGCACCCCGCTTAACTCATGCAAGCATTGGTTGAGATCTCGCTTCATTGAACAGGCTAACGCTAGATGGGCCAGGGAGTCAACTTGTGTGATTTCTAGGCAAATCTGGCCTAGACTGGACGAGGCTAGATCAGTATCGGTGCTGCATCTGAATCGGCTCTCTATAGGTCCGCTGGTGGGACTTCTAACAGGCCATTGTCTTATGGGCACTCACGCCTCTCGCATGGGCCTATATAAAAACGACTTCTGCCGCAGCTGCAGGGACGTGGAGGAAATAGAGAGTGTTGAGCACTATCTATGCCACTGCCCCGCACTGTCGCTATCCAGGTACCGCTTTCTCCATAAACACTTTCGAGTGTCTGGCGGAGATGGAAAATGCAAGGACACTAGATTTTCTGTGCTTCATGAAACAAACGCGCTGGTTTAGCTTCACGGGCATCTAATCTTATACTATTGAATCTAATTTTTCCGGAAAGGTTTGTAAACAGGGATAAGGAAGCCAGGGCTCCCGTGTGGTATCACAATGGGCCACCTCGGCCTAAGTGTGTCCCCGCTTTCATGAATTGCGGGACAGCCACCTCAACCTAACCTAATGTCTGTCAAAATGGAATATTAAAAAACTAAATTATATAAGAAAACTATTATTTATAACCGTAGCACATAGGTAGAAATATTTTATTGTGTACATCTATTCCAAATTGCTTGTTATACTCAGCTGTACTAGTACACAGAGTATTATAGTTTTAATCACATAACGGTGGATTGTAACAGAATGAAATAATCGATAGATATAGACTTATATATATCAAAATGATCAGTGTGAAAAGAGAAATCGATTGAGCCATGTCCGTCCGTCCGTCGGTCCGTCCGTCCGTAAACACTAACTCACGCAAAAATTGAGATATTTTGATGAAATTTGAAATGCAAGTTGGTATCGACACTGGGACGGTTGGTATTGAAAATGGGCGAAATCGGACCATGACCACGCCCACTTTTCCTATATAGAAAAAATCGGAAATTTGGTATCTCAGCCACTAATATAGCTAGAGTGATGAAATTTTACCCACGTGTTGAGCTCAGGCCCCTAAGAAGAAATTTGATGGAATTTTGGAAAATGGGCGGTGCCACGCCCACTTATTAAGTATTAAGTACTTGTGTACACTTAGATTACCTTGCATCAAATAAATAAATAAATAAAATAAATAAATATCTGAAGTTAATTTTTTTTGTTTTTTTCTTACTTATTTTTAAGTGCTAGTTTCAACTTGAATATTTATTATTTAAAGCATTTCATTAAAGTAATCGTGATGAATCCTAAAGATTCAAGTAATTATTAACACTTTTCAATAATATCCTTGGTTTCCAATAATTCTAAGTTTATAGTTTTAAGCTTTTAAAGTTGGGATATTTAAAAAAAAATTAGCACTCTTTTTCATGTTAAAAATTGGTTTTGTTATGTTGCTCTTTCAGACTCAGTCAAATTAACCCTCGGACATGATATCTAGTACAATTAGTAGTTAGCCGACAAAAAATTACGTCGCACAAAGCCGCACTTCACTACTAGATACAGGGTTTTTCATATGTACCTACAATAATTTTCTTTTTGTGCTTTATATTTAATTTTAATTTTTATATTTCTAACGCATATCTTGGTTAATGTAGGTGATGCTCGAAAGTAACCCAGATATTTAGCAGCGATTATTGTTAACTTTTAAGGCAGTATTTTTAGTATTTCCAATTTTTCAAAGTTAAGGAAATACTTATCGTAAAAAGGGACTAAGAATTATAAAGCTACATTTTTTAGAAGATTTTTGAGTATGCAATTTTGCAGCTCATTCAATTTTAATATAATAGTATGCAACATTCAACTTTTTGAAAATGTTCATTGGCTTTTCGGAAATTTTAATTGGAACGGTCTCACGTACATATAACGCAAACACCCTACAGAAAAAAATTACTAAAATCGACGGAAATTTTTACAGCATTGAGAATAGCACTTTTTACACTAAAATTGGTTGGCTACATAACAGTACACTTAGAAATCTCCTCAAAATCTTCTATAAATTCTGGCCGCGCTTTGAAATTTTTAATCCACTTTTAGAAATTTCTACGATTTTTCGGATTTTTCCATAAGCTTAGAAATCCTGCTTAAGGCGATTTTTGTTGAAAAATTGTTTACATTTTTAAACGAAAATAAGAGAGTCAAATTTTCGACAGAACTGTTTGAAATAAATTTAAAAACTCTGGCGTATGATTTTTTTTTTTTGAGTCACTGTATATATTTTTCAATAAAATCGACTTTTAACTAGAGCCCTAGATACCCGGGTATTGAGCAATTCGATCTGATCGTTTTTGTTTGAAGCTTACAAACAAAAAAATGTGTATCGGAAAAACAAAAATAAAAAAACTACATATAAAGAAAAAAAAAAAAATAAACAAAAGAAAAAAACAAACTTCAAAATACCCGAATTGTTCAAATGCCCGTACAAACATACGGGTAATAAACAAACAAACAACTCTTCGAGCATTTGAACAACAATTGTTCGGGCTACTCGAAAATGTTCAAAAAAAAATCGAGAGCTCTACTTTTAACACAAATTATTAAAATTTTACATTAAACAAGTAAGGAAGCCTAAGTTCGGGTGGAATCGAACATTAGATACTCAGCTGTATGCTTTCATTGTTTGTTTGCGTTTGATGGAAACACGGAGTAGGTACTTTATATAAAGCAAGTGCTGCATAAAGTGGGCGTAGCCGCACCCATTTTCAAAATTTTTATCAGTCATCCAACTAAGCATATGAATATTATTCTTTGTGCAACATTGCATTCCTTTATGACTTCTAGTTACAAAGATGTCACGTTACAAATTCCCAAAGGGCGTTCCAGAAATATCTTTGTTAAAAAGTAGGCGTGGTCGTCAACCGATTCCGCTAAAATTTTGAACGTGTATTACCACGAGCAATAAAAGTACACACCAAGTTTCGTCATAATATCTCAATTATTTGTCGAGTTATATGCTAAGAAATCTCGTATATTCCTTTGTCTAAAAAGAGGCGGTGCCACGCCCATTTTCCAAAATTTGTCTATTTTTTGTTACCGGTCTATAGTGGAACTCTTGCCACAAAATTTCAATGAATTATCTTTATATTTGACAAAGATATCGCTTAAAATGTTTTTATTAGGCCACTTTATAATACCCATATATAAAAGTGGGCGTGGTCAACCGATTTCGCTAAAATTTTCAACATGTATTACCACAAGTAATAAAAGTGTACACACCAAGTTTCGTCATTATATATTAATTATTTGTCGAGTTATGGGCTCAGAAATCTTGTATATTCCAGCTTCTAAAAAGAGGCGGTGCCACGCCCATTTTCCAAAGTTTTTGTGTTTTTCGTTGTATATCTGCAGGTGGACTCCTGGCGTAAAATTTCAATGATATATCTTTATATTTGACAGAGATATCGCTTAAAATGTTTTTATTAGGTCACTTTATAATACCCATATAGAAAAGTGGGCGTGGCCGTCAACCGATTTTGACAATTTTTCGTCCAAACATTTGCCTAATTAAGTATATCACGCGTACCAAATTTCATCGATATATCTTCAATAGTTTCTGAGTTATGACTCATAAAGCTTTCAATGTTTGCTCCTTAATAAGTGGGCGTGGCACCGCCCATTTTCCAAAATTCCATCAAATTTCTTCTTAGGGGCCTGAGCTCAACACGTGGGTAAAATTTCATCACTCTAGCTATATTAGTGGCTGAGATACCAAATTTCCGATTTTTCCTATATAGAAAAAATCGGAAATTTGGTATCTCAGCCACTAATATAGCTAGAGTGATGAAATTTTACCCACGTGTTGAGCTCAGGCCCCTAAGAAGAAATTTGATGGAATTTTGGAAAATGGGCGGTGCCACGCCCACTTATTAAGGAGCAAACATTGAAAGCTTTATGAGTCATAACTCAGAAACTATTGAAGATATATCGATGAAATTTGGTACGCGTGATATACTTAATTAGGCAAATGTTTGGACGAAAAATTGTCAAAATCGGTTGACGGCCACGCCCACTTTTCTATATGGGTATTATAAAGTGACCTAATAAAAACATTTTAAGCGATATCTCTGTCAAATATAAAGATATATCATTGAAATTTTACGCCAGGAGTCCACCTGCAGATATACAACGAAAAACACAAAAACTTTGGAAAATGGGCGTGGCACCGCCTCTTTTTAGAAGCTGGAATATACAAGATTTCTGAGCCCATAACTCGACAAATAATTAATATATAATGACGAAACTTGGTGTGTACACTTTTATTACTTGTGGTAATACATGTTGAAAATTTTAGCGAAATCGGTTGACCACGCCCACTTTTATATATGGGTATTATAAAGTGGCCTAATAAAAACATTTTAAGCGATATCTTTGTCAAATATAAAGATAATTCATTGAAATTTTGTGGCAAGAGTTCCACTATAGACCGGTAACAAAAAATAGACAAATTTTGGAAAATGGGCGTGGCACCGCCTCTTTTTAGACAAAGGAATATACGAGATTTCTTAGCATATAACTCGACAAATAATTGAGATATTATGACGAAACTTGGTGTGTACTTTTATTGCTCGTGGTAATACACGTTCAAAATTTTAGCGGAATCGGTTGACGACCACGCCTACTTTTTAACAAAGATATTTCTGGAACGCCCTTTGGGAATTTGTAACGTGACATCTTTGTAACTAGAAGTCATAAAGGAATGCAATGTTGCACAAAGAATAATATTCATATGCTTAGTTGGATGACTGATAAAAATTTTGAAAATGGGTGCGGCTACGCCCACTTTATGCAGCACTTGCTTTATATAAAGTACCTACTCCGTGTTTCCATCAAACGCAAACAAACAATGAAAGCATACAGCTGAGTATCTAATGTTCGATTCCACCCGAACTTAGGCTTCCTTACTTGTTTAATGTAAAATTTTAATAATTTGTGTTAAAAGTAGAGCTCTCGATTTTTTTTTGAACATTTTCGAGTAGCCCGAACAATTGTTGTTCAAATGCTCGAAGAGTTGTTTGTTTGTTTATTACCCGTATGTTTGTACGGGCATTTGAACAATTCGGGTATTTTGAAGTTTGTTTTTTTCTTTTGTTTATTTTTTTTTTTTTCTTTATATGTAGTTTTTTTATTTTTGTTTTTCCGATACACATTTTTTTGTTTGTAAGCTTCAAACAAAAACGATCAGATCGAATTGCTCAATACCCGGGTATCTAGGGCTCTAGTTAAAAGTCGATTTTATTGAAAAATATATACAGTGACTCAAAAAAAAAAAATCATACGCCAGAGTTTTTAAATTTATTTCAAACAGTTCTGTCGAAAATTTGACTCTCTTATTTTCGTTTAAAAATGTAAACAATTTTTCAACAAAAATCGCCTTAAGCAGGATTTCTAAGCTTATGGAAAAATCCGAAAAATCGTAGAAATTTCTAAAAGTGGATTAAAAATTTCAAAGCGCGGCCAGAATTTATAGAAGATTTTGAGGAGATTTCTAAGTGTACTGTTATGTAGCCAACCAATTTTAGTGTAAAAAGTGCTATTCTCAATGCTGTAAAAATTTCCGTCGATTTTAGTAATTTTTTTCTGTAGGGTGTTTGCGTTATATGTACGTGAGACCGTTCCAATTAAAATTTCCGAAAAGCCAATGAACATTTTCAAAAAGTTGAATGTTGCATACTATTATATTAAAATTGAATGAGCTGCAAAATTGCATACTCAAAAATCTTCTAAAAAATGTAGCTTTATAATTCTTAGTCCCTTTTTACGATAAGTATTTCCTTAACTTTGAAAAATTGGAAATACTAAAAATACTGCCTTAAAAGTTAACAATAATCGCTGCTAAATATCTGGGTTACTTTCGAGCATCACCTACATTAACCAAGATATGCGTTAGAAATATAAAAATTAAAATTAAATATAAAGCACAAAAAGAAAATTATTGTAGGTACATATGAAAAACCCTGTATCTAGTAGTGAAGTGCGGCTTTGTGCGACGTAATTTTTTGTCGGCTAACTACTAATTGTACTAGATATCATGTCCGAGGGTTAATTTGACTGAGTCTGAAAGAGCAACATAACAAAACCAATTTTTAACATGAAAAAGAGTGCTAATTTTTTTTTAAATATCCCAACTTTAAAAGCTTAAAACTATAAACTTAGAATTATTGGAAACCAAGGATATTATTGAAAAGTGTTAATAATTACTTGAATCTTTAGGATTCATCACGATTACTTTAATGAAATGCTTTAAATAATAAATATTCAAGTTGAAACTAGCACTTAAAAATAAGTAAGAAAAAAACAAAAAAAATTAACTTCAGATATTTATTTATTTTATTTATTTATTTATTTGATGCAAGGTAATCTAAGTGTACACAAGTACTTACAGACTACTTAGAAGATAATATAAAATAATATTAAATTGAAAGTTCACATAGTTATATCTTTAATTAACAGCTTAAATTTAGCTCTAGAAGTTGAGAAATAGACAGAAAAGGAATTAGCAAGGCTATTGAATTCATTGAGTGCTCGGAAAATAGGTGCATTTGAAGCATATAATGCTAAGTTACGACCATCTGGGGCAAGTGCAGAGTATGGGGTCGGGAAAAAAGCGATGAATTATTGTTCCCCATTCTATTTCCAATATGTGGGTATGTTTTTTTTTCTGTAATTGTAACAATTTTACAAAATTCAATTTTGGGCGCATAAAACTTGAAAATCTACCTATGCGCGTAGATTTCCAGAAGAGAATATGAGACTTACTTTTGAAGTATAGTTAAAGGCCCTTGGCAACTGACAATCTGGCATGTCAAGCAGTGTGTATGTGTGATTAATTTTTTTTTTTTGTGTGTTAGTGCAATCGGCAGTCGTCGTGCTACACGTTCTTGTTCGGGCTCGCGTTGATGAGAATCAAATCTTTTAGATATTTGCGTCAATCACCCGACACTCACACATATGTATACACTTCTTAACATTCCAGATTTTAAGTGGCCAAGGGCCTTAACCCTAATCACCGAATTTTAAAAAGGTACGTAAAACCGAAAGTGAGACTCTGAGGCTCACCTATGGAGAAATTTTGAAACACATTATTTTGGTATTTATTTTTTACTTTTATTTATGCAGTAATGAATTTAGAAGCATTTTTATACATCCTTATAACGGTTTATGACAATTTGTTTAGAAAATAAAAATAAAGAAAGGTAATTTCGTAAAATAGGGCATATTAATGAACTCTAATTATTACACATTTTTGTAGTTGTTTGAATGTTCATTACGAATGGTTTTATTATCTCTGTTATAAATTTTTTTTTGTGCACACAATGAGAAAAGCTATGCATCAAATGAATATGAATAAATTTTTCATATGATCGCCCTTAATATATATTTTCCGCAACAAAATTCCAAGTTTTTAAAACGCGACGTTCGTGGTGAAATTTCTCAGGCATAAAGCAGCTCATAGTTCGTTTCTCTATCTGAATGCATCTTTTCCGTAATTTAGGATCTCAGTAAACAGAAAAATGGTAAAATGTTAATTGTTTTGAAATTGTTGACTTTGCCGGTCTCCTTAATTTTATGACATCCTATTATATAAAGATCTATGGTGAAATACGACGAATTCACCAAAATCCGGAGGATGTATGGTGAGTTCACAATGTAAAACCCTCACTGGGTAAACCTTGTAAACAACGGATTCAAAGTTTAGTTGAATTCTAGAAATGTAAGCTTATTACGATAAAAATACTTAAGGTGAGTCTTTGAGGCTCACTTCCGGTTTTTCGTTACAATTTTATACGATTGCAACAAAAATTGTTAAAATAAATAAATAGCCCAAAGATCATAATTAGTTCATAATTTATGAACACAACTGGAGGAATACACAAAATTTCAGACAAAAAGCTTTTTTGGTTTAGGAATAATTCGCTTTTAAACTTTAAAGGGAGACTGAGAGGCTCACTTTAGAGGATTAGGGTTAAGAGTTTGATATATGTATTATAAGCGATATTTGTGTACTAAAATGTTAAATTATAGTCTGAAAAAATTACATTTCGCTAGCTTAGAGTGCAAACTGTGTAAGTCCAGTTTTATGAAAAAGTTGTCGCGGTCTGATCGCGGCAAAATATTTTTCTCTTTGCTACTCCCACTATGTATATATGCACTGGCAGAGCAAATTTTCATTTGTTTTGTTTATTTACCTTTTTACCTTTTATCCTTTGTTCCCAACGGGGAGCGCACCCTGGCGGCGACAAATGAATTTAATTGATATTGCCATGATGGGCAGTACTGGCGGAGTGTGTTGCGAGCTTTTGCCTTTTAGCGGAGTTCCCCACCAAATTGTTATACATATATGTAAATATGTAGGATGTAAATAAAGAAAAGCAAAGAGCGCGGAAGGCGCAGAAAGGGGTGTCATCGCTTTCGTCCCTTTTGCGGTGCATTAAGGCATCCGCTAGATGAAGGCAGTTTATGTGTGTGTGGTTGTATATCATTGGTCGGGGCATCGGTGATGACCGCACAGGTTAGCGGTTCGGTGCGACCGGGTGGTTACCCACACATACAGCCTGATGGTATATACAAAAATGTATATGCTGGCGCGCAGCCTTCGGCCTGGCTCGCGGGTGCGCGTCAGAATACTCTTGTATGCGAGTGCGGTAACATCTTTTTGTGCGAGTGCGAAAAATAAGAAAGTAGAGGGTTATAAAAGGTTTTAGTGTTTGAAAAAAAAAAAAAAATTATAGAAAAATAAAAAGCTAGTGGTCAAGTGTTTTAGATAAAGGTTTTGAGAAAAAAGAATTAAAGAAAGGTTTTAAGGGGAAGTTAAATTTAAAAAAAAAAGGGAAATCCAAGTGCGGAAGGAAAATAGTGTAGGTTAGGGTGTGTCATAAAAAAAAACAAAAGGAAGTGGAATTTAAAGGATCAAGTTGGATCGTGGCAAGTGGCTGGTGGACACCGTAGAGGATCTTAAGCCGGAACACACTCCGGCTTGGTTAAGTATCTCGTTTGTTGTTGTAGTTGTGCCATTTGTCGCTTCTTTGTTTCGTTCCCCGATTTCCTTAACCCATCCTTTTAGCATCCCGCACCCAGAGCCCAGTCATTTGGCGGCGGGTTAAAGTTGTTCCTGGCAGCTCAGGAACTGTGCGAGTGGGTTCGTAACCTTACGGTTGGACCTCACCTCGGGTGCACCCATAAAACATTTGTTTGTCTTAGTTTTGGGTATTTTCGTGAAAAGTTTTTGGTATTTCAATTTTGGTTGACTTTAGTTTTGTGGTTGATTTATTATATGTACCCACCCCGTCTCCACTGAGAGAGTCGGTGCATTCAGTTTAGTTACTGTCACCTAGTGTTGTTGTTTTGCCTTTTTGTATTAAGCCGTGGCTTTGTTATTTGTGTAAAAGGGTAGGTGACAAATTGGCGCCCAACGTGGGGCAACAAAAAAAATAAAGAGTTGGTAAATTGTTTTTTTTTTTGTGAGAAAAGAAAAATTCTACGAAGTGTTGTTTTTGGTAGCAGTGTATATACATAGGTACTGTGTTGTTGGTATATTTTTCTGTGCTTGTCGGTTTTTGTGATCTTTTTGCCTACTTTACAAGAATAATTCTGCCGATCAATTTTTTTTTTTGTTTTATTTATTTTCTTACTTAGGAGAATCGGAGAGCCGAGAATTTTTGTTGGTATTCACAAGTGTAAGTTGGTCAAGTCGGAGTTTGTCGCAAACGAGGAGTTTTTTTTTTCTCTAGAAAGTATACATACATACACATTATAAAAGGTACGTAAGCTATTGTTGGTGTTGTCCCAGTAGGTAGTGTTGTTGGTGTTGTTACATTTGTAATAGGCTCTATTGTTTTTTGTTATAGCTCCCAAATTTGCTGCGCCAGTGCTAGGGTGGTTCAAAAATTTTAGAGTATTGGAAAATACTAGGGTGTCAAGTTTAGATTTGGGAATTGGAGTTTTTTTGGTTAAATTTTTATTATTGCGAAATATTTATTATTTTAAATTA
Organism: Urophora cardui; assembly: GCA_960531455.1. NCBI lineage: Eukaryota > Metazoa > Arthropoda > Insecta > Diptera > Tephritidae > Urophora > Urophora cardui. The sequence goes on along the minus strand of OY482671.1, from coordinate 69,419,707 downwards.
AGTTAATATATATACAAAAAAAAATTCTCTAGGATTGATTTTTTTTTAATTTTTACGGAAATTACAGGCGTAGTAATTAAAGAAAAAAATTTTGCTTGGAATTGCGTTTAGAGTTTAATTTAATTTTTGGTTTGGCAAAAAAAAAAAAAAAAAAACTGGTTGTGGTACATAATTCTAGAGGGTTTTACTTAGATTTTTGTGTTGGTCATTTAAATTAATTTTTAAATCTTGTAAATTTTTTGTAATATTTACGATTTGGTTTGGCGGCGATAAATTCTCTTCTCTGAGTTGGAAATTTTATATTGAATTTTTTTTTGCGTTGGAAATTGTTTTTTTTTTCATCTGGAAACAAAATGGAGATAAATCGTTTGTCACAGGAAGAATTAGCGTATGAAATGGAGGCGCGCGGATTAACTGTAGCATCGGTGGAGTCTATGAGGAAATCGCTAAGGGCATCGCGGGCTGTTGAACGTCGTGGGTCTGTTGACTTATTTAAGGATTATCCTTTTACGTTTGAGGAAGATAAAACTTCGGTAGAGGAAAAAATAGTAGAGATAGGGAAGTTAGTTTCGGCTCTTAATAATGGAGGAAAGCCATCAGATGGTATCAAGGCGACCACAAAACTGGAGTGGTGTTTGAATAGGATCGGTAGGGCTAAACCCGAAAATGATGACGATATGGCGTCACAGGCGGATATAAGGAATAGGATAATTTTGATGCTGGGTTATTTGGAGGAAATGAATGAGTCAGAAAAGGGTGAGCAACCCAGTGCTAAATCACCAGAGCAAGTGGTCTCACCGGGACCAGATGTGAGACCTGTGCCAGTAAGGAGTTCCGAGGAAGTAGAACTACTTAGTAGGATTTCGCAGGAGCCACCGAATCTGGCTAAATGGAACTTAAAATTCGACGGGGAAAGATCCGGATTGTCGTTATATGCATTTTTGGAGCGTGTTGATGAGCTTAGCGAGGCACGCGGCGTTGCTAAGTCTCAGTTACTTAGAGGTGCGGTTGATTTATTTTCGGGAAAAGTTTTGTTGTGGTTTAGGTCGATTAGGCGTTCGATAGCTACATGGGAAGAATTAGTGCGTGAATTAAAATTGGAATTTCTTCCCCCTAATTATGATGACCTTTTAATGTCGGAAATTCGAAGAAGGACTCAGGGAGCAAATGAGTCAATTGGAGTATATGTGGCTGCGATGAGGATTATGTTTGGAAGGTTACAAGAACCAATTTCTGAGAGTAGGATGTTGGGAATAATTAGGGCGAACCTTTTACCATTCTACCAGACCCAATTGGGACTAGTTACACCTGGTTCGATTTCAGAGTTAGTTGCTTTGGGAAGGAAATTGGAAGCGGTTAGGTCGTCGGTTGATGCATTTGTACCCCCTCCAAACCATCGGGCTAGAGGTTTGTTGGAGCCAGACTTGGCATACATGTCTGTTGGTGGTGAGGCTGCGTCAGTGAACCAGTCGGCAACCAGTCCGAGGAATAGGTATGGGCCGAATACTAGGTGTTTCAATTGCAAGCGATTTGGTCATGTTTCGGCAGATTGTAGGAAAACAATCAAGTGCTTTGGATGCGGTAGGATTGGTGCCATGAAGCGGGACTGTCCGGTGTGTACAGCAAAGCCTAGTGGTACCCAAAGTGGTGGTAGGTCTGGTCCAGAGGGAAGGCGGTCTTCAAACCCCTTCAGATCAGATTCAGGGTCGAATACAAATTCCAATGGTGGTTCAAACAATTCGGGAAACGCGAATTAGACACCTGGGACGGCAGGTCAGGTGGTCTAACAGGAGTTAGTAATCCTGCTAACTCCCAGCTGGCTATAATAGGGGATCGTCGAGTTGTTTCTTATATGGGTTATTCATTGGTGGCGAGCGGCCATGATCAGCGTCCACATATCGATGTGTCGGTTTTTGGTTTCTCGTTTCGAGCATTGTTGGATTCTGGGGCTTCACGTACGGTGATTGGTCGAATTGGTTGGAGTATGTTACAAGCGTATGGCATCAGAATTTCTTCATCGGTAAATATCCCTCAAATTACTTTGGCGGATGGTGGTCGAGTATCAGCGTTAGGTTCTATTTCGTTACCAATTCTGGTGGAGGGCAAGTCGGTCCTCGTAGATTGTCTTATTGTTCCTGGTATACCTCATGCTCTTATTCTTGGTGTAGATTTCTGGACCAAGGCGGGTATAACCCCGGATCTGAGGGGCAGAGTATGGTCGTTTTCTCGACCGGAACAGGAGGCGTCGGTAGCGATCATGGACCACAGTGAATTAGATACTAGGCAATCTGAAGCTTTAGGTAGATTAGTTGGGAATGCTTTTGAGACTATGGCAGACGGGTTAGGTCGAACCCATCTTGTTGAGCATTGGATAAGGATAAAGGCAGGAGTTGAGCCTGTGAAGCAGCGTTACTACCCGGTATCGCCTACCATACAGTCGCGTATGGACGAGGAGTTGAAGGATATGCTCAGCAAGGGTGTCATTGAGACGTCTCATAGTCCATGGGCTTCCCCTGTGGTCATGATAAGGAAGAAAGACGGTATATATAGGTTTTGTGTAGACTATAGAGTTCTGAATAAGTGTACCGAGAAGGATAGTTACCCCCTTCCTTATGTGTCGGCGACCTTGGATAAGCTGAGGGATGCGAAATTTTTATCAAGTTTAGACATCAAGTCTGCTTACTGGCAAATACCAGTAGAGAGGAGTTCTAGGCCCTATACAGCATTCACGGTGCCAGGTAGAGGTCTTTTCCAATTTAAGAGAATGCCATTCGGTTTACATAATGCGCCTGAAACGTGGCAGAGATTTATAGATTCGGTCATAGGACCAGAGTTAGAGCCCCATGTTTTTGTATATTTGGATGATATACTCATCGTAACAAAAACGTTTGAAAAACATTTGGAAATTCTGCAAGAGGTTTTGGATAGATTAGCTGAGGCAGGATTAAAACTCAATAGAGAGAAATGCAGTTTCTGTAGGCCTGAGTTAAAGTATTTAGGATATGTCGTAGATAGGAACGGCCTACATGTTGATCCTGAAAAGGTAGAGGCAATGGTTAGGATAGAAGTCCCGAGAAATGTTAAGCAAGTGAGATCTTTTGTAGGTACAGTGTCCTGGTACCGTAGATTCATCAAAGATTTTTCAGAGTTAGTTAGACCTCTCACCGAATTAACGAAGAAGAATAAAAAGTTCATTTGGAGTGAAGAATGTGATAGGAGTTTTAGAGAAGCTAAGGAACGTTTAGTTACGGCGCCCGTTTTAAGTTGCCCAGATTTTGATAGGCCCTTTATTATACAAACGGATGCGTCAGACTTTGGTATAGGAGCTGTGTTGACCCAAGACTTTGAAGACGGTGAGAAGGTGATAGAATATCTGAGTAGGTCCCTGAATAAAGGTGAAAAAAAATATTCCACCACAGAAAAGGAATGTTTGGCGGTCCTGTGGGCGGTCGAGAAGTTGCGACCATACATCGAAGGGACAAAGTTTAAAGTTATCACCGATCATTATCCCCTGATTTGGTTAAATAGGTTGAAAGATCCTTGTGGTAGATTGGCTCGTTGGGCATTGAAGCTTCAACAATATGATTTTGAGATTATCCATAGGAAAGGGAAAGAACATGTTGTCCCAGATTTGTTGTCGAGAAATGTTCCTGTTATTTTTGAAATTTCTACGTCGGACCCTTGGGTAACTAAAATGATTGAATCGGTGTCGAATAATCCTTTGTCGTACCCTGCGTGGAGAGTAGAAGATGGTGTCCTTTACAAATATGTTAGACCTCCATACCCATCCATTTACGGGGAGGGGCCCGAATGGAAAATGGTTATTGAAAATTCTCAGAGAGAAAATGTTTTGAAAAGTTGCCATGATTGTCCGTTAGCAGGACACATGGGTGTGAGGAAAACGTTCGCTAGAGTTGCTCAGAAGTTTTATTGGCCGCGAATGAAATCCGATGTTGCTAAGTATGTTCGAACTTGTAAGACATGTCAGCAGGTAAAGCCTGATAATAAACAGCCAGCTGGGGGAATGATAGAGAGGTCGAAGGAAGTTGAACCGTGGGAGATGATTTGTGTTGATTTGGTTGGTCCTTTGGTAAAGTCGACTCAAGGTTACCAATATATTCTTACGGTTGTGGATTATTTTTCGAAGTTTCCATTGTTGTTTCCTTTGCGCACAGCGACTGCGAAGAGTGTCTGTAAATTTCTTGAAAATGATGTTTTTCTATTGTTTGGCGTTCCGAATTCCGTTGTGTGTGATAATGGACCCCAGTTCAAGAGTCGTGAGCTTCAGGGTCTCTGTGGTGTCTACGGCGTTCAGTTGCGATACACTGCGCATTATCATCCGCAGGCTAATCCAGCGGAACGGATTAATCAAATTATTAAGACTACCCTTAGGGCTTATGTTTCAGAAAACCAGAGGTCATGGGATCAGCAATTAGCGAAGGTAGCGTGTTGCATTAGGTCGTCACAGCATGAGGTGTTAGGAGTTACACCATACTTTGTTAACTTTGGTCGGGACATGGTGCTTGAAGGTAGTCAGGGTTATGTAAGGTCCTTAGGAGAGCAGGAACAATTGAATTGCGAGGAGAGAGCTAGGAAGTTAGTGGAAATTAGAACAGACATAAGATTGAAGTTGGAGCAGGCAGGAGCTAAGTTAGCTAAGCAGTATAACCTTAGGAGAAGAGATGTCCAATATATGCCAGGAGAGTTAGTGTGGAGGAAGAATTTTGCGTTGTCCGATGCGGCTAATTATTTTGCAGCGAAGTTAGCGCCGAAGTATGTAGGTCCTTTTGTGATTAAGAAGAGGGTATCTCCTTGGACATATGTTTTAGTAGATGAGAATGATAGGGAGAAAGGAACCTGGAATGTGAGGGATTTAAGGCCGTATCGGGATAGGTAGCATTAGGGCCAAAGAAGGAAGTTTCCTTCTTTCACGAGGAAAGGGTGGAGTTGTCGCGGTCTGATCGCGGCAAAATATTTTTCTCTTTGCTACTCCCACTATGTATATATGCACTGGCAGAGCAAATTTTCATTTGTTTTGTTTATTTACCTTTTTACCTTTTATCCTTTGTTCCCAACGGGGAGCGCACCCTGGCGGCGACAAATGAATTTAATTGATATTGCCATGATGGGCAGTACTGGCGGAGTGTGTTGCGAGCTTTTGCCTTTTAGCGGAGTTCCCCACCAAATTGTTATACATATATGTAAATATGTAGGATGTAAATAAAGAAAAGCAAAGAGCGCGGAAGGCGCAGAAAGGGGTGTCATCGCTTTCGTCCCTTTTGCGGTGCATTAAGGCATCCGCTAGATGAAGGCAGTTTATGTGTGTGTGGTTGTATATCATTGGTCGGGGCATCGGTGATGACCGCACAGGTTAGCGGTTCGGTGCGACCGGGTGGTTACCCACACATACAGCCTGATGGTATATACAAAAATGTATATGCTGGCGCGCAGCCTTCGGCCTGGCTCGCGGGTGCGCGTCAGAATACTCTTGTATGCGAGTGCGGTAACATCTTTTTGTGCGAGTGCGAAAAATAAGAAAGTAGAGGGTTATAAAAGGTTTTAGTGTTTGAAAAAAAAAAAAAAATTATAGAAAAATAAAAAGCTAGTGGTCAAGTGTTTTAGATAAAGGTTTTGAGAAAAAAGAATTAAAGAAAGGTTTTAAGGGGAAGTTAAATTTAAAAAAAAAAGGGAAATCCAAGTGCGGAAGGAAAATAGTGTAGGTTAGGGTGTGTCATAAAAAAAAACAAAAGGAAGTGGAATTTAAAGGATCAAGTTGGATCGTGGCAAGTGGCTGGTGGACACCGTAGAGGATCTTAAGCCGGAACACACTCCGGCTTGGTTAAGTATCTCGTTTGTTGTTGTAGTTGTGCCATTTGTCGCTTCTTTGTTTCGTTCCCCGATTTCCTTAACCCATCCTTTTAGCATCCCGCACCCAGAGCCCAGTCATTTGGCGGCGGGTTAAAGTTGTTCCTGGCAGCTCAGGAACTGTGCGAGTGGGTTCGTAACCTTACGGTTGGACCTCACCTCGGGTGCACCCATAAAACATTTGTTTGTCTTAGTTTTGGGTATTTTCGTGAAAAGTTTTTGGTATTTCAATTTTGGTTGATTTTAGTTTTGTGGTTGATTTATTATATGTACCCACCCCGTCTCCACTGAGAGAGTCGGTGCATTCAGTTTAGTTACTGTCACCTAGTGTTGTTGTTTTGCCTTTTTGTATTAAGCCGTGGCTTTGTTATTTGTGTAAAAGGGTAGGTGACAAAGTGTATTTTTATGTAGAACGCTAGAAAAATCAAGTACGCACCGCGCTAAACAAGTCTGAGATACTTGTCATATATCTACTCGTTGTTATTCAGTGATACGCAAATTGTGTAAGTCCAAAAAGCGAAAAAAATTGTGTAAGTCCAAAATATTTATATGAACAGAAATTTTTTTCATTTCGAATTTTTTTTTCTTTTTTGTTTTTTGTCTCTCCTACAAAGTTTTACAAAAGGACTTACACAATTTGCATTCTAAGCTAGCGATTTTTATCATTTGTAAAAAAAATTGTAGTTTTTTTTGGTAATTTTAATTTTGGTAAATTTTTTACATTGGCTGTGACCCCCCTCCTCCCCCCCCCCCGAAAAATTCTCTAGCTACGCCACTGTGGAAAGTAAATAATGGAAGAAAATGGAAACAAAATTTTAATTAGATTTGATATTCTTACAACACTAAAAAAATTACTAATTACACTAAAATTAAATACGCAGCTGCATACTCGGAATTCATATCAAAATTTTGCCTCCGATATTTATCTATTCAGAAGTTGCATTAATTTTCTGAATTTTTCGGAAAGCTTATTCGCTTAAACAAAGTGCGTCGTTAAATTCTAAAGAAATTTTTATTAGAAATTATCACATGACTGCAAGCCTTTTTATTAATATCCTAAAAGTAGCAACAATACTGGTCGAAAAATTTTTGTAACAGAAATAAAATACTACGTTTAAAAAGTATTTCGGAGTAGTTTTTGAGATATTCATGTCCAAAGAGGCGAAAACGCAGTTTGTGGCCATATTCACTCCTCAATATTTTTAAAATTACTCACTTTCATTAAAAACTGCACTTAGAAAAATCACAGTAGTCTCAACAGTTTTCTTCTGTTAATCCCTAAATTCGTTAAAGTAACAGAAATACATATGTTTAAGTAGACACATTTAGAACTATATAAACGAAAACATCTTTTTTTTCTTGTTGATTTTAGGCCATTTTTTCAAAATTAATTTGATTTTTATTCGAGCTTTTTGGCCGGTGCAAATGAAAGCGAAACAATGTTTCCTTTTCCTCTCCTACGCGTTTCGGCGAATTTTTTCGCCTTCATCAGGGAGACTTTATTCAACAAAATAAAACAATACATTATTAAAGCACTACAATTTAAAAAACTACTTTATATATGTATATAGTTTTTAACTTAACCCTAATATCTGTTGCTGTAACCTTTATATTTATTTGTTGATTTAACAAATCATTACTGTCGACTATCAAAAGAAAAATCAGAGATGAAGCTACATATTTGGGTACCCCGAAATAAGTCCCAAATGAAATAAGTCCCAATGAAATAACTCCCAATGAAATAAGTCCCAATAAAAATGAAATAACTCCCAACTTTTAGAAATGAAGTAACTCCCAAAGAAGAAAATGAAATAAGTCCCAATATTTGGGACTTATTTCATAATGAGGCCCCAAATCCCAAAAAATATGAAATAACTCCCAAATGAAATAATTCCCAGAAATATGAAATAACTCCCAAATGAAATAAATTCCAAGAAATATGAAATAACTCCCAAAAAGTACTACGCAGAAGGACATCACCGTGGCGGCAGCCACGTTTGGGGCACACGTCCGGACGGATGGCGTAGCCCAGGGTTATTTTTTGTAAGCGCGGCCGAAGGCCGCCAACGCAGAAAAGTGTTCTGCGCAAAAGCACTGTGGACCGGGCCATAGATATTACTCCGGAAAGAGAAGATAAAGAAAAAACTTTTGCGGAGAACAGCTTGTGTGTTGGGGGCCTTCGGCCGCGTTTATAAAAAATTCTCTTTCGGGAGTAATATCTATGGCCCGGTCCACAGTGCTTTTGTGCAGAACACTTTTCTGCGTTGGCGGCCTTCGGCCGCGCTTACAAAAAATAACCCTGGGCTACGCCATCCGTCCGGACGTGTGCCCCAACCGTGGCTGCCGCCACGGTGATGTCCTTCTGCGTAGTACACCCTTCAGCGACGGCGATAAAAATGTAAGTATACAAATTTCGGCCTTTTTCGTACATTTTTCTCATTTCGACATTTTTTAATCCGGTCAAAAATGTATTCGGTATAATAAGGCTTTTTTCAATGCGGTCTTTTAAGATTCGACCTTTTTTTTCGACTTATCGTACGGATCCCGTCTTTCGGTTACTTTATACCGTTACAAAAACGTCGAAGCTTGTTAAATTGCAATTTTAAGAGAAATGAAATAAGTCCCAAGAAATATGAAATAACTCCCAATGCATTTTTAAGGGAAATGAAATAAGTCCCAACAAATATGAAATAACTTCCAAAGCTGGAAAATAATGAAATAACTCCCAACGGAATTTCGTTGGGAGTTATTTCATTTGGGACTTATTTCGGGGTACCACATATTTGTACTTGGAAACCGAACGGATGAAGTGAAAAATGAAAACAAAAGATTTAAAAAACCTGCCAATAGCTCTAAAAATACACATTATAAAGTAATTGTTAGAAATAAATGGTCATGTAAAAACACAAAGGGATTTATTTTTAAGTGACAAAATCTCAACTGCGGAAAGTTGTTGATTTAACAGCAAAAGTGTTTGTGTAGGGACTGCGAATTGTACGGCGCGGGTTCGAATCCGTTCACGTCTCCCGTGTTTTTTCTTTTAAATAAATTTTATTGTTTAATATTTTTTTTTTATTAAATATCTAATACCTGTGTTCAATAACAAAAAATTGTTACGAACTTTTCCTAAAAAAGTGTCACTTTTATATGGAGAACTGTCATTATTTAGGAAAAATTCGTAACAATTTTTTTGTTCTTGAATAGAGCTAATAAGTGTCGTCAAAAGACAAGATACATATGTATGTAGGTATATTAGAATCGCGAAAAAGTAAACCAAAATGTTCCAAGGGTATTTTTTTTTTCTTTTCGGAAAATACTAACGTTTCCAAACGGTTTTCAAATTTAAAAAAGTAGGTACGGTAATAAACATAATTTTTTGATATAGGAAAATACTAGTGTTTCCAAACGGTTTTCAAATTTAAAAAAGTAGGTACGGTAATAAACATAATTTTTTGATATAGGTACCTATCACGTAAAATTTTTTTAAGTGATTCAGTTTTAATCATTACATGGCGATGTCATTGCATATATGTACATATGTATATATACATATATGTTTCAAATGCGAATAAATATGGGTTCACCGAATTACCAAGCTAAACATATATATGCATGCATATACATACATTTTTAAAGCTAAGAAATATGAAATTCCCTGAATTATCAACTACGCGATATGTATTTGTTAGTTTTTAAAATAAAAATGTTGATGTTTCAGAGCTTTTGCCAATTGTTCATATTTTAGAGTATCCATTGGTGACCGAAATGTGTTTTGGGGTGTTCATATTATTCACTGCATATAAATTATTAAATAGCGTAAAATTAAATAATGAAATTTTTTTCTAAAATTAAATAAAGATATTTTAACAACTTTTATACCTATGATCTCAGCGCTTTTTGAAAATTGTATATTAAAAATGTATAGATATATTCCTTACTTGTTTTATTTTTTAGTTAGAAATATTTCTTCAAAATGAATCTATGAATAGTAAAATTTATTAGCATAAAATTATATTTTATCGTGGCATGTACATTCATACATTTAAAATGAAATACCCACATATGTATATATGTGATATGATGATAAATAAGTTAAAACCAAATTAGTAGTTTTATACTCAGCTGTACTAGTACACAGAGTATTATAGTTTTAATCACATAACGGTGGATTCTAACAGAATGAAATAATCGAGATAGATATAGACTTATATATATCAAAATGAGTTTATGAACAGAAATTTTGTTTCATTTCGAATTTTTTTTTCTTTTTTGTTTTTTGTCTCTCCTACAAAGTTTTAAAAAAGGACTTACACAATTTGCATTCTAAGCTAGCGATTTTTATCATTTGTAAAAAAAATTGTAATTTTTTTTGGTAATTTTAATTTTGGTAAATTTTTTACATTGGCTGTGACCCCCCCGAAAAATTCTCTAGCTACGCCACTGTGAAAACGTGTGTGACATTATTGGAAAGCCAACCCCTGGGCTACGCCACCAAAGTCCGGACATACTGCCCAACCGTGGCTACCGCCACGGTGATGTCCTTCTGCGTAGTACACCGCGCGATTTGTTATTAAATTTTGGTATTTTTAAATAAAAATTATCAAAAACTTTTCTGCGATGGCGGCCTTCGGCCGCGCTTATTTAAAATAACCCTGGGCTACGCCACCAAAGTCCGGACATACTGCCCAACCGTGGCTACCGCCACGGTGATGTCCTTCTGCGTAGTACACCGCGCGATTTGTTATTAAAAATTTTCATATTTACATGCCTTTTTCTTACTTACTTACCTCGATATGGCAACACAAAAAGTACTGTATAATACAACCCTGCATGTAGTCAGAAACACAGAAGCACACATAACTCGTCGCGGTTAGTGAAAAAATGTAAACAAATTAATAAAAGCGAGTTTTTTATAATAAAAACGTAAAATTCTCCCGAAAATATAAATAAAATCGAAGTTTAAATCTAATTAAAAGTTATAAAAGTGAAAACTTGTATAAACAGTATCGTTCCAAAGGCAGTTGAATCAATTTTCCCACATGAAATTTTGCTTTTGGGAAGGGTGAATTTAACAATAAATTACATGAATTGTGTAATTAAAAAATCTGTGAAAATGATTTATTTAGTTAAATTAAAGCTAGAACTTGCATTTTAGTCACATTCCAACTGATTTTCGTGGTGAACTTGCCATTATTTCGCATTTTCAAAAAGTGGATATCGACGTCGAAACTCTAGCCTATGAAAATAATAAATTTAGATAAAGAAAAGTCTCGCCTAACATCCCCTAAAAATTCATTTGAAAAACATTAATACCTTTGGAGATATAGCTTTTGGTAGACAGAAGGAAATGTGAGCCAAAATTGTATTCAAAACAATGAAAATATGTCTTTAGTGGCAAATCATTCCCATTTTTCCATAATCTGAGTAATTTTTTTTTAGTGTGAGCAAAGTAATATAAGCGACGAAGAGCTCACTTTCAGAGCTCTGAAACTTCTTTCATAAATATCTCATAATTTGGAAGACATCGTCATTTTCGGTCTCGTTTATCATAGATAAGAAGATGTTTTCGGGATTAAAGTAAAATGCGTTGTTTTCAATTGTAGTCTGAATAATTAACTGCATTTATAGGGGCAGACGACGCATCCAGCGCAAGTATTGATAATACATTTAGACTTCCATTGTCTCTTTAGGCGCGTATAATTATACAACGAACTCTAGCAGTTTTTATAAACAACTTGGATGATTTTACGATACGCACGGATGCAGAAATCGTGAAGCCGTTGTAAGCCAGCGCGCTGTGCTTAGAGATCTCATTTGAATACTTACCAAATCTTCACTACAGCCATTATCATTCAATATACATAACGTTGAGCAGCACGAATAGTCCAATCATCAATAATTTTTTGCATATCATGTATCCAGTATTGGTAGCTGTTCCATCGCGGTACAACATTCTCAAGACAAGCAAGAACTTAGAATACTTTTTAATCAAAAACTCATACTATATGGCGTTACTGCCTCATATAAATAAGAACTGATTTTAAAACGGTATAACTTTTTTGTTTGTGAATAAAGGCTACAACTTTTTTAGCGGAGTCCTCATGGTTTTTTGAGAGCTTTGTATTAGTGATTAAAATAAAAAAATCTGGGGATAGTAACTCCAAAATTTTTAAAGGTAAAACTCAGAACAACCTTTGAGGTCGAAACTTTATATGAGCCAAATATAGTGCAGAGCGAGACCTATTCTGCGACATTAAGATCATAGAGATCCGACATCAAATAAGGAAGTTATTACAAAAAACGCGATTTAGCTGTTTTTAACGCGGGCCTAAAAAAAATTTTTACACCATAAATATTTTTTCGACGTAAGTGTTCAAATAAAACTGACACACGCAAACTTTATTTTCGTGATACGGCTTAATGTTAAAAGTTTAGTGTGTGTCAGTTTGATTTGAACACTTATGTCGACAAAATATTTGTACGTCATTTTTCTGAAATTTTTTTTAGTTTATATTAGGACCGTTCGGCGGCAGCAAATTGCTGCAAATTGCAGAAAAAACTGCAAATTCGCGTTTTTTGAGGCATAAACTCAGTCAAAATTTGCAGAAGAGAGCGCAATTTTGACAGTTCAAAGAAGAAGAAAGCTGCAAAGTTTTACTGACAAAATTTGTCGTTGCAGAGTTCAGTAGACTGAAAAAACATTTGCGATCATATGGTTGCAATTTAAAAAAAAATCGAAAGTGATTTCAAGTCAAAAAACTATGAAAATCGGGAATATATGTGATTCAATAGAAAATGAAGTGAGAAAATTATATTATTTTAATTTACAAAGTTTATTTAAATGATTTAATTTGTTTAATAAGGTACCAGCTAAAAGGAAACGTGTTAATGACACCGCAGTGGGATCATCGTCTGCACTCTCGGGATTCTGCGTTGTTGAATCGCAAATAGGAGGTTGTATACTACTTAAATGGGAAAATTGTCCATTAATAGGTGTACTCGCGTACTTTTTCCAGCAGCTTTTCTCTGTTTGCCTCTATCACTCTCTATCTCGCCAAATATCATTCTTCCTCTCACAAGAGAAAAATATCCAAAAAAGTAAAAAAATGCAAATCTATTCAAATCTTGCAGGAAAGATGAACAGCTGATCAAATTAAAATTATGGGAATTAACAAAATATATACAAATCCTATATTTACAAAAATTTATACGAAATTTGTATTACTTTAGCTTAGTTTCAGCTGTAGATTATGCCTGCATTGTATTTTACTAATAAAGAAACATGTATGTATGTATATAAATGCGGAGCTGCGGCTGCCTGCTGGCATTGCATATTGACATACATACATACATACATATAAGTTAGCAGAGGGTAACCGGCGGACTTCCTACATTAAGCAACAAACATACAATGCTGCTGTTATCATCCGACATTTAGCTCAAGTACAGATGCAGACATAATCAAATGTTATTTATTTACATCTTTCATAATTAATTCGTCCATATTTAACTTTTTTAATTTTGAATTTCAATTTTGCAATTTTCGCAAATTACAAACATATGTTTTTTCATCAGCTGTTTTGCTGCTGGACAAATGTGATGGAAAAAATTTGTCCTGCAGAATTTTGCAGCCTCTCACAAAAATAAACGTCACTTTGCTCTCTCATTTCCATCACTTCTGCAATTTTTTTGCGTAAAAAAATGGAAAAAGCGGATATTTGTTGCAAAATTGTAATAAATTGCAACAAATTGCTGTACGCGAATACAACTAATGTCGCACGCCCCGAAAAAATAACTTTTTCACAGATGTTATAACAGAAATAAAAACCTGCCGGAAACTTATAGTTTATGAGATTTTTGTTGGTAAAGTTGTAAAATCCACCAAACAAAACACCAAAACTGCGAACTATTGGGAAATTTTTCCATTATTCCAGCACGCCACGAGAAAAATGACTTATACATGGGTGTAGAGGGGCTATCACAGATCCCAAATCTGAAAACCAAACTTGCCGGAGGCTTATGGTTTCCGAGATAGGTAAATTTTAGACGAGCCCCCCACGACTAGAAAAAAATGTTTTTTTTAGGAGGGTAGAGGGGGCCCCCAGATTACAAAACTGAAGACCCCACCTACCGGAGGCCTATAGTTCCCGAGATATTTGCTGTTAAAGTTCCCATACAAATTTCACCACACATGCAGTTTAGCGAAAATTTCGCAAAAGAATACTTTTCTGCGTTGGCGGCCTTCGGCCGCGCTTATAAAAAATAACCCTGGGCTACGCCATCCGTACGAACGTGTGCCCCAACCGTGGCTACCGCCACGGTGATGTCCTGCGTAGTATTTTCACAACTTTAAGAAGGAATATCTCGGGAACTATAAGCCTCCGGCAAGTTTGGTTTTCAGTTTTGAGATCTGTGAGAGCCTCTCTACCGCCCTGCATAAGTCATTTTTCTCAGGGTGTGCTGGAATAATGGAAAGCCGACCCGCTTTCCCTTCGATTTCATTTCGTAAAATTTTAATTTTGTTATGCACTTGTGAATAAAGACAAACAGCTGATTTGCTGCAAATTTTTAAAAATTTCTGTTCGTTGAAATGCCAGTAAATTTGCATAAGTTTCTCTCTTTCGGAGAGCAAGACATATATTTCTTTGTTTGCAAATTGCTGCAATTTGCAGCCACCGAACAATAATTGCGTTTTGCACGAACAGCAGAACTCCAAATATTCAAAAAAAATTGTGTATGTTTCAAAATAGTTCTGAAGTTCTTTTTTTAACATTTTTTTTTTTTTATATTGACACTATCATCATGTTAAATAAACCAAATTCCAAATGACATTTAGGAATAAAATTGTATATTTGAATCATCTTGTATATTTTAAAATTTCTTCATGTTGTATCAACAATAAAACTTTGTTGAATTTACCAAATTTTCAGATGACAGTTACAAAGCCAAAATCATGTTTCAAACATCGTGTAATTTTTAAAAATTGTTGCTGTTCTATGTGTAAAGATCGATCGTGTTAATTTTACATGAGTCGTGATGATGATTTTTTTTCTGAGTGTGGTAATTCGAAATTTAGCGCTTTTTCACGAAGTATTACTTATAATTCTAGCGTTTGTTGAGCCGTAGGAAAGTGCAAGAATCGCAGGAATTTTACTACAATTTACATTCTTTGTACTTATATTCGCTCTTTTGTGGTAAAATTCCTACGGTTCCAGCACTTCCCTACGGCTCAACAAACGCTACAATTATTATACGGTATTGCTGTTATTAACAAGCTAATAACAGAAAAGTAACTCCAATTATTTAAATTTCAAGTTTTCTTTCAATTACTTATCATCTTAATCAAATAATATTAGTATAAACTACAATGGGAATAAATATGCAATGTATAAGAGTATATGAACTTGAGATTTTACTTAATGTCTGTTGTAGATGAGTTAGCAAGGGAGGGCACAAGCTTGCAGGATATCACATCTGCGACATCGGCTGGCACCCCGCTTAACTCATGCAAGCATTGGTTGAGATCTCGCTTCATTGAACAGGCTAACGCTAGATGGGCCAGGGAGTCAACTTGTGTGATTTCTAGGCAAATCTGGCCTAGACTGGACGAGGCTAGATCAGTATCGGTGCTGCATCTGAATCGGCTCTCTATAGGTCCGCTGGTGGGACTTCTAACAGGCCATTGTCTTATGGGCACTCACGCCTCTCGCATGGGCCTATATAAAAACGACTTCTGCCGCAGCTGCAGGGACGTGGAGGAAATAGAGAGTGTTGAGCACTATCTATGCCACTGCCCCGCACTGTCGCTATCCAGGTACCGCTTTCTCCATAAACACTTTCGAGTGTCTGGCGGAGATGGAAAATGCAAGGACACTAGATTTTCTGTGCTTCATGAAACAAACGCGCTGGTTTAGCTTCACGGGCATCTAATCTTATACTATTGAATCTAATTTTTCCGGAAAGGTTTGTAAACAGGGATAAGGAAGCCAGGGCTCCCGTGTGGTATCACAATGGGCCACCTCGGCCTAAGTGTGTCCCCGCTTTCATGAATTGCGGGACAGCCACCTCAACCTAACCTAATGTCTGTCAAAATGGAATATTAAAAAACTAAATTATATAAGAAAACTATTATTTATAACCGTAGCACATAGGTAGAAATATTTTATTGTGTACATCTATTCCAAATTGCTTGTTATACTCAGCTGTACTAGTACACAGAGTATTATAGTTTTAATCACATAACGGTGGATTGTAACAGAATGAAATAATCGATAGATATAGACTTATATATATCAAAATGATCAGTGTGAAAAGAGAAATCGATTGAGCCATGTCCGTCCGTCCGTCGGTCCGTCCGTCCGTAAACACTAACTCACGCAAAAATTGAGATATTTTGATGAAATTTGAAATGCAAGTTGGTATCGACACTGGGACGGTTGGTATTGAAAATGGGCGAAATCGGACCATGACCACGCCCACTTTTCCTATATAGAAAAAATCGGAAATTTGGTATCTCAGCCACTAATATAGCTAGAGTGATGAAATTTTACCCACGTGTTGAGCTCAGGCCCCTAAGAAGAAATTTGATGGAATTTTGGAAAATGGGCGGTGCCACGCCCACTTATTAAGGAGCAAACATTGAAAGCTTTATGAGTCATAACTCAGAAACTATTGAAGATATATCGATGAAATTTGGTACGCGTGATATACTTAATTAGGCAAATGTTTGGACGAAAAATTGTCAAAATCGGTTGACGGCCACGCCCACTTTTCTATATGGGTATTATAAAGTGACCTAATAAAAACATTTTAAGCGATATCTCTGTCAAATATAAAGATATATCATTGAAATTTTACGCCAGGAGTCCACCTGCAGATATACAACGAAAAACACAAAAACTTTGGAAAATGGGCGTGGCACCGCCTCTTTTTAGAAGCTGGAATATACAAGATTTCTGAGCCCATAACTCGACAAATAATTAATATATAATGACGAAACTTGGTGTGTACACTTTTATTACTTGTGGTAATACATGTTGAAAATTTTAGCGAAATCGGTTGACCACGCCCACTTTTATATATGGGTATTATAAAGTGGCCTAATAAAAACATTTTAAGCGATATCTTTGTCAAATATAAAGATAATTCATTGAAATTTTGTGGCAAGAGTTCCACTATAGACCGGTAACAAAAAATAGACAAATTTTGGAAAATGGGCGTGGCACCGCCTCTTTTTAGACAAAGGAATATACGAGATTTCTTAGCATATAACTCGACAAATAATTGAGATATTATGACGAAACTTGGTGTGTACTTTTATTGCTCGTGGTAATACACGTTCAAAATTTTAGCGGAATCGGTTGACGACCACGCCTACTTTTTAACAAAGATATTTCTGGAACGCCCTTTGGGAATTTGTAACGTGACATCTTTGTAACTAGAAGTCATAAAGGAATGCAATGTTGCACAAAGAATAATATTCATATGCTTAGTTGGATGACTGATAAAAATTTTGAAAATGGGTGCGGCTACGCCCACTTTATGCAGCACTTGCTTTATATAAAGTACCTACTCCGTGTTTCCATCAAACGCAAACAAACAATGAAAGCATACAGCTGAGTATCTAATGTTCGATTCCACCCGAACTTAGGCTTCCTTACTTGTTTAATGTAAAATTTTAATAATTTGTGTTAAAAGTAGAGCTCTCGATTTTTTTTTGAACATTTTCGAGTAGCCCGAACAATTGTTGTTCAAATGCTCGAAGAGTTGTTTGTTTGTTTATTACCCGTATGTTTGTACGGGCATTTGAACAATTCGGGTATTTTGAAGTTTGTTTTTTTCTTTTGTTTATTTTTTTTTTTTTCTTTATATGTAGTTTTTTTATTTTTGTTTTTCCGATACACATTTTTTTGTTTGTAAGCTTCAAACAAAAACGATCAGATCGAATTGCTCAATACCCGGGTATCTAGGGCTCTAGTTAAAAGTCGATTTTATTGAAAAATATATACAGTGACTCAAAAAAAAAAAATCATACGCCAGAGTTTTTAAATTTATTTCAAACAGTTCTGTCGAAAATTTGACTCTCTTATTTTCGTTTAAAAATGTAAACAATTTTTCAACAAAAATCGCCTTAAGCAGGATTTCTAAGCTTATGGAAAAATCCGAAAAATCGTAGAAATTTCTAAAAGTGGATTAAAAATTTCAAAGCGCGGCCAGAATTTATAGAAGATTTTGAGGAGATTTCTAAGTGTACTGTTATGTAGCCAACCAATTTTAGTGTAAAAAGTGCTATTCTCAATGCTGTAAAAATTTCCGTCGATTTTAGTAATTTTTGTCTGTAGGGTGTTTGCGTTATATGTACGTGAGACCGTTCCAATTAAAATTTCCGAAAAGCCAATGAACATTTTCAAAAAGTTGAATGTTGCATACTATTATATTAAAATTGAATGAGCTGCAAAATTGCATACTCAAAAATCTTCTAAAAAATGTAGCTTTATAATTCTTAGTCCCTTTTTACGATAAGTATTTCCTTAACTTTGAAAAATTGGAAATACTAAAAATACTGCCTTAAAAGTTAACAATAATCGCTGCTAAATATCTGGGTTACTTTCGAGCATCACCTACATTAACCAAGATATGCGTTAGAAATATAAAAATTAAAATTAAATATAAAGCACAAAAAGAAAATTATTGTAGGTACATATGAAAAACCCTGTATCTAGTAGTGAAGTGCGGCTTTGTGCGACGTAATTTTTTGTCGGCTAACTACTAATTGTACTAGATATCATGTCCGAGGGTTAATTTGACTGAGTCTGAAAGAGCAACATAACAAAACCAATTTTTAACATGAAAAAGAGTGCTAATTTTTTTTTAAATATCCCAACTTTAAAAGCTTAAAACTATAAACTTAGAATTATTGGAAACCAAGGATATTATTGAAAAGTGTTAATAATTACTTGAATCTTTAGGATTCATCACGATTACTTTAATGAAATGCTTTAAATAATAAATATTCAAGTTGAAACTAGCACTTAAAAATAAGTAAGAAAAAAACAAAAAAAATTAACTTCAGATATTTATTTATTTTATTTATTTATTTATTTGATGCAAGGTAATCTAAGTGTACACAAGTACTTACAGACTACTTAGAAGATAATATAAAATAATATTAAATTGAAAGTTCACATAGTTATATCTTTAATTAACAGCTTAAATTTAGCTCTAGAAGTTGAGAAATAGACAGAAAAGGAATTAGCAAGGCTATTGAATTCATTGAGTGCTCGGAAAATAGGTGCATTTGAAGCATATAATGCTAAGTTACGACCATCTGGGGCAAGTGCAGAGTATGGGGTCGGGAAAAAAGCGATGAATTATTGTTCCCCATTCTATTTCCAATATGTGGGTATGTTTTTTTTTCTGTAATTGTAACAATTTTACAAAATTCAATTTTGGGCGCATAAAACTTGAAAATCTACCTATGCGCGTAGATTTCCAGAAGAGAATATGAGACTTACTTTTGAAGTATAGTTAAAGGCCCTTGGCAACTGACAATCTGGCATGTCAAGCAGTGTGTATGTGTGATTAATTTTTTTTTTTTGTGTGTTAGTGCAATCGGCAGTCGTCGTGCTACACGTTCTTGTTCGGGCTCGCGTTGATGAGAATCAAATCTTTTAGATATTTGCGTCAATCACCCGACACTCACACATATGTATACACTTCTTAACATTCCAGATTTTAAGTGGCCAAGGGCCTTAACCCTAATCACCGAATTTTAAAAAGTTACGTAAAACCGAAAGTGAGACTCTGAGGCTCACCTATGGAGAAATTTTGAAACACATTATTTTGGTATTTATTTTTTACTTTTATTTATGCAGTAATGAATTTAGAAGCATTTTTATACATCCTTATAACGGTTTATGACAATTTGTTTAGAAAATAAAAATAAAGAAAGGTAATTTCGTAAAATAGGGCATATTAATGAACTCTAATTATTACACATTTTTGTAGTTGTTTGAATGTTCATTACGAATGGTTTTATTATCTCTGTTATAAATTTTTTTTTGTGCACACAATGAGAAAAGCTATGCATCAAATGAATATGAATAAATTTTTCATATGATCGCCCTTAATATATATTTTCCGCAACAAAATTCCAAATTTTTAAAACGCGACGTTCGTGGTGAAATTTCTCAGGCATAAAGCAGCTCATAGTTCGTTTCTCTATCTGAATGCATCTTTTCCGTAATTTAGGATCTCAGTAAACAGAAAAATGGTAAAATGTTAATTGTTTTGAAATTGTTGACTTTGCCGGTCTCCTTAATTTTATGACATCCTATTATATAAAGATCTATGGTGAAATACGACGAATTCACCAAAATCCGGAGGATGTATGGTGAGTTCACAATGTAAAACCCTCACTGGGTAAACCTTGTAAACAACGGATTCAAAGTTTAGTTGAATTCTAGAAATGTAAGCTTATTACGATAAAAATACTTAAGGTGAGTCTTTGAGGCTCACTTCCGGTTTTTCGTTACAATTTTATACGATTGCAACAAAAATTGTTAAAATAAATAAATAGCCCAAAGATCATAATTAGTTCATAATTTATGAACACAACTGGAGGAATACACAAAATTTCAGACAAAAAGCTTTTTTGGTTTAGGAATAATTCGCTTTTAAACTTTAAAGGGAGACTGAGAGGCTCACTTTAGAGGATTAGGGTTAAGAGTTTGATATATGTATTATAAGCGATATTTGTGTACTAAAATGTTAAATTATAGTCTGAAAAAATTACATTTCGCTAGCTTAGAGTGCAAACTGTGTAAGTCCAGTTTTATGAAAAAGTGTATTTTTATGTAGAACGCTAGAAAAATCAAGTACGCACCGCGCTAAACAAGTCTGAGATACTTGTCATATATCTACTCGTTGTTATTCAGTGATACGCAAATTGTGTAAGTCCAAAAAGCGAAAAAAATTGTGTAAGTCCAAAATATTTATATGAACAGAAATTTTTTTCATTTCGAATTTTTTTTTCTTTTTTGTTTTTTGTCTCTCCTACAAAGTTTTACAAAAGGACTTACACAATTTGCATTCTAAGCTAGCGATTTTTATCATTTGTAAAAAAAATTGTAGTTTTTTTTGGTAATTTTAATTTTGGTAAATTTTTTACATTGGCTGTGACCCCCCTTCCCCCCCCCCGAAAAATTCTCTAGCTACGCCACTGTGGAAAGTAAATAATGGAAGAAAATGGAAACAAAATTTTAATTAGATTTGATATTCTTACAACACTAAAAAAATTACTAATTACACTAAAATTAAATACGCAGCTGCATACTCGGAATTCATATCAAAATTTTGCCTCCGATATTTATCTATTCAGAAGTTGCATTAATTTTCTGAATTTTTCGGAAAGCTTATTCGCTTAAACAAAGTGCGTCGTTAAATTCTAAAGAAATTTTTATTAGAAATTATCACATGACTGCAAGCCTTTTTATTAATATCCTAAAAGTAGCAACAATACTGGTCGAAAAATTTTTGTAACAGAAATAAAATACTACGTTTAAAAAGTATTTCGGAGTAGTTTTTGAGATATTCATGTCCAAAGAGGCGAAAACGCAGTTTGTGGCCATATTCACTCCTCAATATTTTTAAAATTACTCACTTTCATTAAAAACTGCACTTAGAAAAATCACAGTAGTCTCAACAGTTTTCTTCTGTTAATCCCTAAATTCGTTAAAGTAACAGAAATACATATGTTTAAGTAGACACATTTAGAACTATATAAACGAAAACATCTTTTTTTTCTTGTTGATTTTAGGCCATTTTTTCAAAATTAATTTGATTTTTATTCGAGCTTTTTGGCCGGTGCAAATGAAAGCGAAACAATGTTTCCTTTTCCTCTCCTACGCGTTTCGGCGAATTTTTTCGCCTTCATCAGGGAGACTTTATTCAACAAAATAAAACAATACATTATTAAAGCACTACAATTTAAAAAACTACTTTATATATGTATATAGTTTTTAACTTAACCCTAATATCTGTTGCTGTAACCTTTATATTTATTTGTTGATTTAACAAATCATTACTGTCGACTATCAAAAGAAAAATCAGAGATGAAGCTACATATTTGGGTACCCCGAAATAAGTCCCAAATGAAATAAGTCCCAATGAAATAACTCCCAATGAAATAAGTCCCAATAAAAATGAAATAACTCCCAACTTTTAGAAATGAAGTAACTCCCAAAGAAGAAAATGAAATAAGTCCCAATATTTGGGACTTATTTCATAATGAGGCCCCAAATCCCAAAAAATATGAAATAACTCCCAAATGAAATAATTCCCAGAAATATGAAATAACTCCCAAATGAAATAAATTCCAAGAAATATGAAATAACTCCAAAAAAGTACTACGCAGAAGGACATCACCGTGGCGGCAGCCACGTTTGGGGCACACGTCCGGACGGATGGCGTAGCCCAGGGTTATTTTTTGTAAGCGCGGCCGAAGGCCGCCAACGCAGAAAAGTGTTCTGCGCAAAAGCACTGTGGACCGGGCCATAGATATTACTCCGGAAAGAGAAGATAAAGAAAAAACTTTTGCGGAGAACAGCTTGTGTGTTGGGGGCCTTCGGCCGCGTTTATAAAAAATTCTCTTTCGGGAGTAATATCTATGGCCCGGTCCACAGTGCTTTTGTGCAGAACACTTTTCTGCGTTGGCGGCCTTCGGCCGCGCTTACAAAAAATAACCCTGGGCTACGCCATCCGTCCGGACGTGTGCCCCAACCGTGGCTGCCGCCACGGTGATGTCCTTCTGCGTAGTACACCCTTCAGCGACGGCGATAAAAATGTAAGTATACAAATTTCGGCCTTTTTCGTACATTTTTCTCATTTCGACATTTTTTAATCCGGTCAAAAATGTATTCGGTATAATAAGGCTTTTTTCAATGCGGTCTTTTAAGATTCGACCTTTTTTTTCGACTTATCGTACGGATCCCGTCTTTCGGTTACTTTATACCGTTACAAAAACGTCGAAGCTTGTTAAATTGCAATTTTAAGAGAAATGAAATAAGTCCCAAGAAATATGAAATAACTCCCAATGCATTTTTAAGGGAAATGAAATAAGTCCCAACAAATATGAAATAACTTCCAAAGCTGGAAAATAATGAAATAACTCCCAACGGAATTTCGTTGGGAGTTATTTCATTTGGGACTTATTTCGGGGTACCACATATTTGTACTTGGAAACCGAACGGATGAAGTGAAAAATGAAAACAAAAGATTTAAAAAACCTGCCAATAGCTCTAAAAATACACATTATAAAGTAATTGTTAGAAATAAATGGTCATGTAAAAACACAAAGGGATTTATTTTTAAGTGACAAAATCTCAACTGCGGAAAGTTGTTGATTTAACAGCAAAAGTGTTTGTGTAGGGACTGCGAATTGTACGGCGCGGGTTCGAATCCGTTCACGTCTCCCGTGTTTTTTCTTTTAAATAAATTTTATTGTTTAATATTTTTTTTTTATTAAATATCTAATACCTGTGTTCAATAACAAAAAATTGTTACGAACTTTTCCTAAAAAAGTGTCACTTTTATATGGAGAACTGTCATTATTTAGGAAAAATTCGTAACAATTTTTTTGTTCTTGAATAGAGCTAATAAGTGTCGTCAAAAGACAAGATACATATGTATGTAGGTATATTAGAATCGCGAAAAAGTAAACCAAAATGTTCCAAGGGTATTTTTTTTTTCTTTTCGGAAAATACTAACGTTTCCAAACGGTTTTCAAATTTAAAAAAGTAGGTACGGTAATAAACATAATTTTTTGATATAGGAAAATACTAGTGTTTCCAAACGGTTTTCAAATTTAAAAAAGTAGGTACGGTAATAAACATAATTTTTTGATATAGGTACCTATCACGTAAAATTTTTTTAAGTGATTCAGTTTTAATCATTACATGGCGATGTCATTGCATATATGTACATATGTATATATACATATATGTTTCAAATGCGAATAAATATGGGTTCATCGAATTACCAAGCTAAACATATATATGCATGCATATACATACATTTTTAAAGCTAAGAAATATGAAATTCCCTGAATTATCAACCACGCGATATGTATTTGTTAGTTTTTAAAATAAAAATGTTGATGTTTCAGAGCTTTTGCCAATTGTTCATATTTTAGAGTATCCATTGGTGACCGAAATGTGTTTTGGGGTGTTCATATTATTCACTGCATATAAATTATTAAATAGCGTAAAATTAAATAATGAAATTTTTTTCTAAAATTAAATAAAGATATTTTAACAACTTTTATACCTATGATCTCAGCGCTTTTTGAAAATTGTATATTAAAAATGTATAGATATATTCCTTACTTGTTTTATTTTTTAGTTAGAAATATTTCTTCAAAATGAATCTATGAATAGTAAAATTTATTAGCATAAAATTATATTTTATCGTGGCATGTACATTCATACATTTAAAATGAAATACCCACATATGTATATATGTGATATGATGATAAATAAGTTAAAACCAAATTAGTAGTTTTATACTCAGCTGTACTAGTACACAGAGTATTATAGTTTTAATCACATAACGGTGGATTCTAACAGAATGAAATAATCGAGATAGATATAGACTTATATATATCAAAATGAGTTTATGAACAGAAATTTTGTTTCATTTCGAATTTTTTTTTCTTTTTTGTTTTTTGTCTCTCCTACAAAGTTTTAAAAAAGGACTTACACAATTTGCATTCTAAGCTAGCGATTTTTATCATTTGTAAAAAAAATTGTAATTTTTTTTGGTAATTTTAATTTTGGTAAATTTTTTACATTGGCTGTGACCCCCCCGAAAAATTCTCTAGCTACGCCACTGTGAAAACGTGTGTGACATTATTGGAAAGCCAACCCCTGGGCTACGCCACCAAAGTCCGGACATACTGCCCAACCGTGGCTACCGCCACGGTGATGTCCTTCTGCGTAGTACACCGCGCGATTTGTTATTAAATTTTGGTATTTTTAAATAAAAATTATCAAAAACTTTTCTGCGTTGGCGGCCTTCGGCCGCGCTTATTTAAAATAACCCTGGGCTACGCCACCAAAGTCCGGACATACTGCCCAACCGTGGCTACCGCCACGGTGATGTCCTTCTGCGTAGTACACCGCGCGATTTGTTATTAAAAATTTTCATATTTACATGCCTTTTTCTTACTTACTTACCTCGATATGGCAACACAAAAAGTACTGTATAATACAACCCTGCATGTAGTCAGAAACACAGAAGCACACATAACTCGTCGCGGTTAGTGAAAAAATGTAAACAAATTAATAAAAGCGAGTTTTTTATAATAAAAACGTAAAATTCTCCCGAAAATATAAATAAAATCGAAGTTTAAATCTAATTAAAAGTTATAAAAGTGAAAACTTGTATAAACAGTATCGTTCCAAAGGCAGTTGAATCAATTTTCCCACATGAAATTTTGCTTTTGGGAAGGGTGAATTTAACAATAAATTACATGAATTGTGTAATTAAAAAATCTGTGAAAATGATTTATTTAGTTAAATTAAAGCTAGAACTTGCATTTTAGTCACATTCCAACTGATTTTCGTGGTGAAATTGCCATTATTTCGCATTTTCAAAAAGTGGATATCGACGTCGAAACTCTAGCCTATGAAAATAATAAATTTAGATAAAGAAAAGTCTCGCCTAACATCCCCTAAAAATTCATTTGAAAAACATTAATACCTTTGGAGATATAGCTTTTGGTAGACAGAAGGAAATGTGAGCCAAAATTGTATTCAAAACAATGAAAATATGTCTTTAGTGGCAAATCATTCCCATTTTTCCATAATCTGAGTAATTTTTTTTTAGTGTGAGCAAAGTAATATAAGCGACGAAGAGCTCACTTTCAGAGCTCTGAAACTTCTTTCATAAATATCTCATAATTTGGAAGACATCGTCATTTTCGGTCTCGTTTATCATAGATAAGAAGATGTTTTCGGGATTAAAGTAAAATGCGTTGTTTTCAATTGTAGTCTGAATAATTAACTGCATTTATAGGGGCAGACGACGCATCCAGCGCAAGTATTGATAATACATTTAGACTTCCATTGTCTCTTTAGGCGCGTATAATTTTACAACGAACTCTAGCAGTTTTTATAAACAACTTGGATGATTTTACGATACGCACGGATGCAGAAATCGTGAAGCCGTTGTAAGCCAGCGCGCTGTGCTTAGAGATCTCATTTGAATACTTACCAAATCTTCACTACAGCCATTATCATTCAATATACATAACGTTGAGCAGCACGAATAGTCCAATCATCAATAATTTTTTGCATATCATGTATCCAGTATTGGTAGCTGTTCCATCGCGGTACAACATTCTCAAGACAAGCAAGAACTTAGAATACTTTTTAATCAAAAACTCATACTATATGGCGTTACTGCCTCATATAAATAAGAACTGATTTTAAAACGGTATAACTTTTTTGTTTGTGAATAAAGGCTACAACTTTTTTAGCGGAGTCCTCATGGTTTTTTGAGAGCTTTGTATTAGTGATTAAAATAAAAAAATCTAGGGATAGTAACTCCAAAATTTTTAAAGGTAAAACTCAGAACAACTTTTGAGGTCGAAACTTTATATGAGCCAAATATAGTGCAGAGCGAGACCTATTCTGCGACATTAAGATCATAGAGATCCGACATCAAATAAGGAAGTTATTACAAAAAACGCGATTTAGCTGTTTTTAACGCGGGCCTAAAAAAAATTTTTACACCATAAATATTTTTTCGACGTAAGTGTTCAAATAAAACTGACACACGCAAACTTTATTTTCGTGATACGGCTTAATGTTAAAAGTTTAGTGTGTGTCAGTTTGATTTGAACACTTATGTCGACAAAATATTTGTACGTCATTTTTCTGACATTTTTTTTAGTTTATATTAGGACCGTTCGGCGGCAGCAAATTGCTGCAAATTGCAGAAAAAACTGCAAATTCGCGTTTTTTGAGGCATAAACTCAGTCAAAATTTGCAGAAGAGAGCGCAATTTTGACAGTTCAAAGAAGAAGAAAGCTGCAAAGTTTTACTGACAAAAGGTGTACTCGCGTACTTTTTCCAGCAGCTTTTCTCTGTTTGCCTCTATCACTCTCTATCTCGCCAAATATCATTCTTCCTCTCACAAGAGAAAAATATCCAAAAAAGTAAAAAAATGCAAATCTATTCAAATCTTGCAGGAAAGATGAACAGCTGATCAAATTAAAATTATGGGAATTAACAAAATATATACAAATCCTATATTTACAAAAATTTATACGAAATTTGTATTACTTTAGCTTAGTTTCAGCTGTAGATTATGCCTGCATTGTATTTTACTAATAAAGAAACATGTATGTATGTATATAAATGCGGAGCTGCGGCTGCCTGCTGGCATTGCATATTGACATACATACATACATACATATAAGTTAGCAGAGGGTAACCGGCGGACTTCCTACATTAAGCAACAAACATACAATGCTGCTGTTATCATCCGACATTTAGCTCAAGTACAGATGCACACATAATCAAATGTTATTTATTTACATCTTTCATAATTAATTCGTCCATATTTAACTTTTTTAATTTTGAATTTCAATTTTGCAATTTTCGCAAATTACAAACATATGTTTTTTCATCAGCTGTTTTGCTGCTGGACAAATGTGATGGAAAAAATTTGTCCTGCAGAATTTTGCAGCCTCTCACAAAAATAAACGTCACTTTGCTCTCTCATTTCCATCACTTCTGCAATTTTTTTGCGTAAAAAAATGGAAAAAGCGGATATTTGTTGCAAAATTGTAATAAATTGCAACAAATTGCTGTACGCGAATACAACTAATGTCGCACGCCCCGAAAAAATAACTTTTTCACAGATGTTATAACAGAAATAAAAACCTGCCGGAAACTTATAGTTTATGAGATTTTTGTTGGTAAAGTTGTAAAATCCACCAAACAAAACACCAAAACTGCGAACTATTGGGAAATTTTTCCATTATTCCAGCACGCCACGAGAAAAATGACTTATACATGGGTGTAGAGGGGCTATCACAGATCCCAAATCTGAAAACCAAACTTGCCGGAGGCTTATGGTTTCCGAGATAGGTAAATTTTAGACGAGCCCCCCACGACTAGAAAAAAATGTTTTTTTTTAGGAGGGTAGAGGGGGCCCCCAGATTACAAAACTGAAGACCCCACCTACCGGAGGCCTATAGTTCCCGAGATATTTGCTGTTAAAGTTCCCATACAAATTTCACCACACATGCAGTTTAGCGAAAATTTCGCAAAAGAATACTTTTCTGCGTTGGCGGCCTTTGGCCGCGCTTATAAAAAATAACCCTGGGCTACGCCATCCGTACGAACGTGTGCCCCAACCGTGGCTACCGCCACGGTGATGTCCTGCGTAGTATTTTCACAACTTTAAGAAGGAATATCTCGGGAACTATAAGCCTCCGGCAAGTTTGGTTTTCAGTTTTGAGATCTGTGAGAGCCTCTCTACCGCCCTGCATAAGTCATTTTTCTCAGGGTGTGCTGGAATAATGGAAAGCCGACCCGCTTTCCCTTCGATTTCATTTCGTAAAATTTTAATTTTGTTATGCACTTGTGAATAAAGACAAACAGCTGATTTGCTGCAAATTTTGACAAATTTCTGTTCGTTGAAATGCCAGTAAATTTGCATAAGTTTCTCTCTTTCGGAGAGCAAGACATATATTTCTTTGTTTGCAAATTGCTGCAATTTGCAGCCACCGAACAATAATTGCGTTTTGCACGAACAGCAGAACTCCAAATATTCAAAAAAAATTGTGTATGTTTCAAAATAGTTCTGAAGTTCTTTTTTTAACATTTTTTTTTTTTTATATTGACACTATCATCATGTTAAATAAACCAAATTCCAAATGACATTTAGGAATAAAATTGTATATTTGAATCATCTTGTATATTTTAAAATTTCTTCATGTTGTATCAACAATAAAACTTTGTTGAATTTACCAAATTTTCAGATGACAGTTACAAAGCCAAAATCATGTTTCAAACATCGTGTAATTTTTAAAAATTGTTGCTGTTCTATGTGTAAAGATCGATCGTGTTAATTTTACATGAGTCGTGATGATGATTTTTTTTCTGAGTGTGGTAATTCGAAATTTAGCGCTTTTTCACGAAGTATTACTTATAATTCTAGCGTTTGTTGAGCCGTAGGAAAGTGCAAGAATCGCAGGAATTTTACTACAATTTACATTCTTTGTACTTATATTCGCTCTTTTGTGGTAAAATTCCTACGGTTCCAGCACTTCCCTACGGCTCAACAAACGCTACAATTATTATACGGTATTGCTGTTATTAACAAGCTAATAACAGAAAAGTAACTCCAATTATTTAAATTTCAAGTTTTCTTTCAATTACTTATCATCTTAATCAAATAATATTAGTATAAACTACAATGGGAATAAATATGCAATGTATAAGAGTATATGAACTTGAGATTTTACTTAATGTCTGTTGTAGATGAGTTAGCAAGGGAGGGCACAAGCTTGCAGGATATCACATCTGCGACATCGGCTGGCACCCCGCTTAACTCATGCAAGCATTGGTTGAGATCTCGCTTCATTGAACAGGCTAACGCTAGATGGGCCAGGGAGTCAACTTGTGTGATTTCTAGGCAAATCTGGCCTAGACTGGACGAGGCTAGATCAGTATCGGTGCTGCATCTGAATCGGCTCTCTATAGGTCCGCTGGTGGGACTTCTAACAGGCCATTGTCTTATGGGCACTCACGCCTCTCGCATGGGCCTATATAAAAACGACTTCTGCCGCAGCTGCAGGGACGTGGAGGAAATAGAGAGTGTTGAGCACTATCTATGCCACTGCCCCGCACTGTCGCTATCCAGGTACCGCTTTCTCCATAAACACTTTCGAGTGTCTGGCGGAGATGGAAAATGCAAGGACACTAGATTTTCTGTGCTTCATGAAACAAACGCGCTGGTTTAGCTTCACGGGCATCTAATCTTATACTATTGAATCTAATTTTTCCGGAAAGGTTTGTAAACAGGGATAAGGAAGCCAGGGCTCCCGTGTGGTATCACAATGGGCCACCTCGGCCTAAGTGTGTCCCCGCTTTCATGAATTGCGGGACAGCCACCTCAACCTAACCTAATGTCTGTCAAAATGGAATATTAAAAAACTAAATTATATAAGAAAACTATTATTTATAACCGTAGCACATAGGTAGAAATATTTTATTGTGTACATCTATTCCAAATTGCTTGTTATACTCAGCTGTACTAGTACACAGAGTATTATAGTTTTAATCACATAACGGTGGATTGTAACAGAATGAAATAATCGATAGATATAGACTTATATATATCAAAATGATCAGTGTGAAAAGAGAAATCGATTGAGCCATGTCCGTCCGTCCGTCGGTCCGTCCGTCCGTAAACACTAACTCACGCAAAAATTGAGATATTTTGATGAAATTTGAAATGCAAGTTGGTATCGACACTGGGACGGTTGGTATTGAAAATGGGCGAAATCGGACCATGACCACGCCCACTTTTCCTATATAGAAAAAATCGGAAATTTGGTATCTCAGCCACTAATATAGCTAGAGTGATGAAATTTTACCCACGTGTTGAGCTCAGGCCCCTAAGAAGAAATTTGATGGAATTTTGGAAAATGGGCGGTGCCACGCCCACTTATTAAGGAGCAAACATTGAAAGCTTTATGAGTCATAACTCAGAAACTATTGAAGATATATCGATGAAATTTGGTACGCGTGATATACTTAATTAGGCAAATGTTTGGACGAAAAATTGTCAAAATCGGTTGACGGCCACGCCCACTTTTCTATATGGGTATTATAAAGTGACCTAATAAAAACATTTTAAGCGATATCTCTGTCAAATATAAAGATATATCATTGAAATTTTACGCCAGGAGTCCACCTGCAGATATACAACGAAAAACACAAAAACTTTGGAAAATGGGCGTGGCACCGCCTCTTTTTAGAAGCTGGAATATACAAGATTTCTGAGCCCATAACTCGACAAATAATTAATATATAATGACGAAACTTGGTGTGTACACTTTTATTACTTGTGGTAATACATGTTGAAAATTTTAGCGAAATCGGTTGACCACGCCCACTTTTATATATGGGTATTATAAAGTGGCCTAATAAAAACATTTTAAGCGATATCTTTGTCAAATATAAAGATAATTCATTGAAATTTTGTGGCAAGAGTTCCACTATAGACCGGTAACAAAAAATAGACAAATTTTGGAAAATGGGCGTGGCACCGCCTCTTTTTAGACAAAGGAATATACGAGATTTCTTAGCATATAACTCGACAAATAATTGAGATATTATGACGAAACTTGGTGTGTACTTTTATTGCTCGTGGTAATACACGTTCAAAATTTTAGCGGAATCGGTTGACGACCACGCCTACTTTTTAACAAAGATATTTCTGGAACGCCCTTTGGGAATTTGTAACGTGACATCTTTGTAACTAGAAGTCATAAAGGAATGCAATGTTGCACAAAGAATAATATTCATATGCTTAGTTGGATGACTGATAAAAATTTTGAAAATGGGTGCGGCTACGCCCACTTTATGCAGCACTTGCTTTATATAAAGTACCTACTCCGTGTTTCCATCAAACGCAAACAAACAATGAAAGCATACAGCTGAGTATCTAATGTTCGATTCCACCCGAACTTAGGCTTCCTTACTTGTTTAATGTAAAATTTTAATAATTTGTGTTAAAAGTAGAGCTCTCGATTTTTTTTTGAACATTTTCGAGTAGCCCGAACAATTGTTGTTCAAATGCTCGAAGAGTTGTTTGTTTGTTTATTACCCGTATGTTTGTACGGGCATTTGAACAATTCGGGTATTTTGAAGTTTGTTTTTTTCTTTTGTTTATTTTTTTTTTTTTCTTTATATGTAGTTTTTTTATTTTTGTTTTTCCGATACACATTTTTTTGTTTGTAAGCTTCAAACAAAAACGATCAGATCGAATTGCTCAATACCCGGGTATCTAGGGCTCTAGTTAAAAGTCGATTTTATTGAAAAATATATACAGTGACTCAAAAAAAAAAAATCATACGCCAGAGTTTTTAAATTTATTTCAAACAGTTCTGTCGAAAATTTGACTCTCTTATTTTCGTTTAAAAATGTAAACAATTTTTCAACAAAAATCGCCTTAAGCAGGATTTCTAAGCTTATGGAAAAATCCGAAAAATCGTAGAAATTTCTAAAAGTGGATTAAAAATTTCAAAGCGCGGCCAGAATTTATAGAAGATTTTGAGGAGATTTCTAAGTGTACTGTTATGTAGCCAACCAATTTTAGTGTAAAAAGTGCTATTCTCAATGCTGTAAAAATTTCCGTCGATTTTAGTAATTTTTGTCTGTAGGGTGTTTGCGTTATATGTACGTGAGACCGTTCCAATTAAAATTTCCGAAAAGCCAATGAACATTTTCAAAAAGTTGAATGTTGCATACTATTATATTAAAATTGAATGAGCTGCAAAATTGCATACTCAAAAATCTTCTAAAAAATGTAGCTTTATAATTCTTAGTCCCTTTTTACGATAAGTATTTCCTTAACTTTGAAAAATTGGAAATACTAAAAATACTGCCTTAAAAGTTAACAATAATCGCTGCTAAATATCTGGGTTACTTTCGAGCATCACCTACATTAACCAAGATATGCGTTAGAAATATAAAAATTAAAATTAAATATAAAGCACAAAAAGAAAATTATTGTAGGTACATATGAAAAACCCTGTATCTAGTAGTGAAGTGCGGCTTTGTGCGACGTAATTTTTTGTCGGCTAACTACTAATTGTACTAGATATCATGTCCGAGGGTTAATTTGACTGAGTCTGAAAGAGCAACATAACAAAACCAATTTTTAACATGAAAAAGAGTGCTAATTTTTTTTTAAATATCCCAACTTTAAAAGCTTAAAACTATAAACTTAGAATTATTGGAAACCAAGGATATTATTGAAAAGTGTTAATAATTACTTGAATCTTTAGGATTCATCACGATTACTTTAATGAAATGCTTTAAATAATAAATATTCAAGTTGAAACTAGCACTTAAAAATAAGTAAGAAAAAAACAAAAAAAATTAACTTCAGATATTTATTTATTTTATTTATTTATTTATTTGATGCAAGGTAATCTAAGTGTACACAAGTACTTACAGACTACTTAGAAGATAATATAAAATAATATTAAATTGAAAGTTCACATAGTTATATCTTTAATTAACAGCTTAAATTTAGCTCTAGAAGTTGAGAAATAGACAGAAAAGGAATTAGCAAGGCTATTGAATTCATTGAGTGCTCGGAAAATAGGTGCATTTGAAGCATATAATGCTAAGTTACGACCATCTGGGGCAAGTGCAGAGTATGGGGTCGGGAAAAAAGCGATGAATTATTGTTCCCCATTCTATTTCCAATATGTGGGTATGTTTTTTTTTCTGTAATTGTAACAATTTTACAAAATTCAATTTTGGGCGCATAAAACTTGAAAATCTACCTATGCGCGTAGATTTCCAGAAGAGAATATGAGACTTACTTTTGAAGTATAGTTAAAGGCCCTTGGCAACTGACAATCTGGCATGTCAAGCAGTGTGTATGTGTGATTAATTTTTTTTTTTTGTGTGTTAGTGCAATCGGCAGTCGTCGTGCTACACGTTCTTGTTCGGGCTCGCGTTGATGAGAATCAAATCTTTTAGATATTTGCGTCAATCACCCGACACTCACACATATGTATACACTTCTTAACATTCCAGATTTTAAGTGGCCAAGGGCCTTAACCCTAATCACCGAATTTTAAAAAGTTACGTAAAACCGAAAGTGAGACTCTGAGGCTCACCTATGGAGAAATTTTGAAACACATTATTTTGGTATTTATTTTTTACTTTTATTTATGCAGTAATGAATTTAGAAGCATTTTTATACATCCTTATAACGGTTTATGACAATTTGTTTAGAAAATAAAAATAAAGAAAGGTAATTTCGTAAAATAGGGCATATTAATGAACTCTAATTATTACACATTTTTGTAGTTGTTTGAATGTTCATTACGAATGGTTTTATTATCTCTGTTATAAAT
The DNA here is from genome assembly GCA_960531455.1 of Urophora cardui. NCBI lineage: Eukaryota > Metazoa > Arthropoda > Insecta > Diptera > Tephritidae > Urophora > Urophora cardui. The sequence continues at coordinate 69,385,668 of OY482671.1, read as the reverse complement.
TTTTTTTTGTGCACACAATGAGAAAAGCTATGCATCAAATGAATATGAATAAATTTTTCATATGATCGCCCTTAATATATATTTTCCGCAACAAAATTCCAAGTTTTTAAAACGCGACGTTCGTGGTGAAATTTCTCAGGCATAAAGCAGCTCATAGTTCGTTTCTCTATCTGAATGCATCTTTTCCGTAATTTAGGATCTCAGTAAACAGAAAAATGGTAAAATGTTAATTGTTTTGAAATTGTTGACTTTGCCGGTCTCCTTAATTTTATGACATCCTATTATATAAAGATCTATGGTGAAATACGACGAATTCACCAAAATCCGGAGGATGTATGGTGAGTTCACAATGTAAAAACCTCACTGGGTAAACCTTGTAAACAACGGATTCAAAGTTTAGTTGAATTCTAGAAATGTAAGCTTATTACGATAAAAATACTTAAGGTGAGTCTTTGAGGCTCACTTCCGGTTTTTCGTTACAATTTTATACGATTGCAACAAAAATTGTTAAAATAAATAAATAGCCCAAAGATCATAATTAGTTCATAATTTATGAACACAACTGGAGGAATACACAAAATTTCAGACAAAAAGCTTTTTTGGTTTAGGAATAATTCGCTTTTAAACTTTAAAGGGAGACTGAGAGGCTCACTTTAGAGGATTAGGGTTAAGAGTTTGATATATGTATTATAAGCGATATTTGTGTACTAAAATGTTAAATTATAGTCTGAAAAAATTACATTTCGCTAGCTTAGAGTGCAAACTGTGTAAGTCCAGTTTTATGAAAAAGTGTATTTTTATGTAGAACGCTAGAAAAATCAAGTACGCACCGCGCTAAACAAGTCTGAGATACTTGTCATATATCTACTCGTTGTTATTCAGTGATACGCAAATTGTGTAAGTCCAAAAAGCGAAAAAAATTGTGTAAGTCCAAAATATTTATATGAACAGAAATTTTTTTCATTTCGAATTTTTTTTTCTTTTTTGTTTTTTGTCTCTCCTACAAAGTTTTACAAAAGGACTTACACAATTTGCATTCTAAGCTAGCGATTTTTATCATTTGTAAAAAAAATTGTAGTTTTTTTTGGTAATTTTAATTTTGGTAAATTTTTTACATTGGCTGTGACCCCCCTCCCCCCCCCCCGAAAAATTCTCTAGCTACGCCACTGTGGAAAGTAAATAATGGAAGAAAATGGAAACAAAATTTTAATTAGATTTGATATTCTTACAACACTAAAAAAATTACTAACTACACTAAAATTAAATACGCAGCTGCATACTCGGAATTCATATCAAAATTTTGCCTCCGATATTTATCTATTCAGAAGTTGCATTAATTTTCTGAATTTTTCGGAAAGCTTATTCGCTTAAACAAAGTGCGTCGTTAAATTCTAAAGAAATTTTTATTAGAAATTATCACATGACTGCAAGCCTTTTTATTAATATCCTAAAAGTAGCAACAATACTGGTCGAAAAATTTTTGTAACAGAAATAAAATACTACGTTTAAAAAGTATTTCGGAGTAGTTTTTGAGATATTCATGTCCAAAGAGGCGAAAACGCAGTTTGTGGCCATATTCACTCCTCAATATTTTTAAAATTACTCACTTTCATTAAAAACTGCACTTAGAAAAATCACAGTAGTCTCAACAGTTTTCTTCTGTTAATCCCTAAATTCGTTAAAGTAACAGAAATACATATGTTTAAGTAGACACATTTAGAACTATATAAACGAAAACATCTTTTTTTTCTTGTTGATTTTAGGCCATTTTTTCAAAATTAATTTGATTTTTATTCGAGCTTTTTGGCCGGTGCAAATGAAAGCGAAACAATGTTTCCTTTTCCTCTCCTACGCGTTTCGGCGAATTTTTTCGCCTTCATCAGGGAGACTTTATTCAACAAAATAAAACAATACATTATTAAAGCACTACAATTTAAAAAACTACTTTATATATGTATATAGTTTTTAACTTAACCCTAATATCTGTTGCTGTAACCTTTATATTTATTTGTTGATTTAACAAATCATTACTGTCGACTATCAAAAGAAAAATCAGAGATGAAGCTACATATTTGGGTACCCCGAAATAAGTCCCAAATGAAATAAGTCCCAATGAAATAACTCCCAATGAAATAAGTCCCAATAAAAATGAAATAACTCCCAACTTTTAGAAATGAAGTAACTCCCAAAGAAGAAAATGAAATAAGTCCCAATATTTGGGACTTATTTCATAATGAGGCCCCAAATCCCAAAAAATATGAAATAACTCCCAAATGAAATAATTCCCAGAAATATGAAATAACTCCCAAATGAAATAAATTCCAAGAAATATGAAATAACTCCCAAAAAGTACTACGCAGAAGGACATCACCGTGGCGGCAGCCACGTTTGGGGCACACGTCCGGACGGATGGCGTAGCCCAGGGTTATTTTTTGTAAGCGCGGCCGAAGTGTTCTGCGCAAAAGCACTGTGGACCGGGCCATAGATATTACTCCGGAAAGAGAAGATAAAGAAAAAACTTTTGCGGAGAACAGCTTGTGTGTTGGGGGCCTTCGGCCGCGTTTATAAAAAATTCTCTTTCGGGAGTAATATCTATGGCCCGGTCCACAGTGCTTTTGTGCAGAACACTTTTCTGCGTTGGCGGCCTTCGGCCGCGCTTACAAAAAATAACCCTGGGCTACGCCATCCGTCCGGACGTGTGCCCCAACCGTGGCTGCCGCCACGGTGATGTCCTTCTGCGTAGTACACCCTTCAGCGACGGCGATAAAAATGTAAGTATACAAATTTCGGCCTTTTTCGTACATTTTTCTCATTTCGACATTTTTTAATCCGGTCAAAAATGTATTCGGTATAATAAGGCTTTTTTCAATGCGGTCTTTTAAGATTCGACCTTTTTTTTCGACTTATCGTACGGATCCCGTCTTTCGGTTACTTTATACCGTTACAAAAACGTCGAAGCTTGTTAAATTGCAATTTTAAGAGAAATGAAATAAGTCCCAAGAAATATGAAATAACTCCCAATGCATTTTTAAGGGAAATGAAATAAGTCCCAACAAATATGAAATAACTTCCAAAGCTGGAAAATAATGAAATAACTCCCAACGGAATTTCGTTGGGAGTTATTTCATTTGGGACTTATTTCGGGGTACCACATATTTGTACTTGGAAACCGAACGGATGAAGTGAAAAATGAAAACAAAAGATTTAAAAAACCTGCCAATAGCTCTAAAAATACACATTATAAAGTAATTGTTAGAAATAAATGGTCATGTAAAAACACAAAGGGATTTATTTTTAAGTGACAAAATCTCAACTGCGGAAAGTTGTTGATTTAACAGCAAAAGTGTTTGTGTAGGGACTGCGAATTGTACGGCGCGGGTTCGAATCCGTTCACGTCTCCCGTGTTTTTTCTTTTAAATAAATTTTATTGTTTAATATTTTTTTTTTATTAAATATCTAATACCTGTGTTCAATAACAAAAAATTGTTACGAACTTTTCCTAAAAAAGTGTCACTTTTATATGGAGAACTGTCATTATTTAGGAAAAATTCGTAACAATTTTTTTGTTCTTGAATAGAGCTAATAAGTGTCGTCAAAAGACAAGATACATATGTATGTAGGTATATTAGAATCGCGAAAAAGTAAACCAAAATGTTCCAAGGGTATTTTTTTTTTCTTTTCGGAAAATACTAACGTTTCCAAACGGTTTTCAAATTTAAAAAAGTAGGTACGGTAATAAACATAATTTTTTGATATAGGAAAATACTAGTGTTTCCAAACGGTTTTCAAATTTAAAAAAGTAGGTACGGTAATAAACATAATTTTTTGATATAGGTACCTATCACGTAAAATTTTTTTAAGTGATTCAGTTTTAATCATTACATGGCGATGTCATTGCATATATGTACATATGTATATATACATATATGTTTCAAATGCGAATAAATATGGGTTCACCGAATTACCAAGCTAAACATATATATGCATGCATATACATACATTTTTAAAGCTAAGAAATATGAAATTCCCTGAATTATCAACTACGCGATATGTATTTGTTAGTTTTTAAAATAAAAATGTTGATGTTTCAGAGCTTTTGCCAATTGTTCATATTTTAGAGTATCCATTGGTGACCGAAATGTGTTTTGGGGTGTTCATATTATTCACTGCATATAAATTATTAAATAGCGTAAAATTAAATAATGAAATTTTTTTCTAAAATTAAATAAAGATATTTTAACAACTTTTATACCTATGATCTCAGCGCTTTTTGAAAATTGTATATTAAAAATGTATAGATATATTCCTTACTTGTTTTATTTTTTAGTTAGAAATATTTCTTCAAAATGAATCTATGAATAGTAAAATTTATTAGCATAAAATTATATTTTATCGTGGCATGTACATTCATACATTTAAAATGAAATACCCACATATGTATATATGTGATATGATGATAAATAAGTTAAAACCAAATTAGTAGTTTTATACTCAGCTGTACTAGTACACAGAGTATTATAGTTTTAATCACATAACGGTGGATTCTAACAGAATGAAATAATCGAGATAGATATAGACTTATATATATCAAAATGAGTTTATGAACAGAAATTTTGTTTCATTTCGAATTTTTTTTTCTTTTTTGTTTTTTGTCTCTCCTACAAAGTTTTAAAAAAGGACTTACACAATTTGCATTCTAAGCTAGCGATTTTTATCATTTGTAAAAAAAATTGTAATTTTTTTTGGTAATTTTAATTTTGGTAAATTTTTTACATTGGCTGTGACCCCCCCGAAAAATTCTCTAGCTACGCCACTGTGAAAACGTGTGTGACATTATTGGAAAGCCAACCCCTGGGCTACGCCACCAAAGTCCGGACATACTGCCCAACCGTGGCTACCGCCACGGTGATGTCCTTCTGCGTAGTACACCGCGCGATTTGTTATTAAATTTTGGTATTTTTAAATAAAAATTATCAAAAACTTTTCTGCGTTGGCGGCCTTCGGCCGCGCTTATTTAAAATAACCCTGGGCTACGCCACCAAAGTCCGGACATACTGCCCAACCGTGGCTACCGCCACGGTGATGTCCTTCTGCGTAGTACACCGCGCGATTTGTTATTAAAAATTTTCATATTTACATGCCTTTTTCTTACTTACTTACCTCGATATGGCAACACAAAAAGTACTGTATAATACAACCCTGCATGTAGTCAGAAACACAGAAGCACACATAACTCGTCGCGGTTAGTGAAAAAATGTAAACAAATTAATAAAAGCGAGTTTTTTATAATAAAAACGTAAAATTCTCCCGAAAATATAAATAAAATCGAAGTTTAAATCTAATTAAAAGTTATAAAAGTGAAAACTTGTATAAACAGTATCGTTCCAAAGGCAGTTGAATCAATTTTCCCACATGAAATTTTGCTTTTGGGAAGGGTGAATTTAACAATAAATTACATGAATTGTGTAATTAAAAAATCTGTGAAAATGATTTATTTAGTTAAATTAAAGCTAGAACTTGCATTTTAGTCACATTCCAACTGATTTTCGTGGTGAAATTGCCATTATTTCGCATTTTCAAAAAGTGGATATCGACGTCGAAACTCTAGCCTATGAAAATAATAAATTTAGATAAAGAAAAGTCTCGCCTAACATCCCCTAAAAATTCATTTGAAAAACATTAATACCTTTGGAGATATAGCTTTTGGTAGACAGAAGGAAATGTGAGCCAAAATTGTATTCAAAACAATGAAAATATGTCTTTAGTGGCAAATCATTCCCATTTTTCCATAATCTGAGTAATTTTTTTTTAGTGTGAGCAAAGTAATATAAGCGACGAAGAGCTCACTTTCAGAGCTCTGAAACTTCTTTCATAAATATCTCATAATTTGGAAGACATCGTCATTTTCGGTCTCGTTTATCATAGATAAGAAGATGTTTTCGGGATTAAAGTAAAATGCGTTGTTTTCAATTGTAGTCTGAATAATTAACTGCATTTATAGGGGCAGACGACGCATCCAGCGCAAGTATTGATAATACATTTAGACTTCCATTGTCTCTTTAGGCGCGTATAATTTTACAACGAACTCTAGCAGTTTTTATAAACAACTTGGATGATTTTACGATACGCACGGATGCAGAAATCGTGAAGCCGTTGTAAGCCAGCGCGCTGTGCTTAGAGATCTCATTTGAATACTTACCAAATCTTCACTACAGCCATTATCATTCAATATACATAACGTTGAGCAGCACGAATAGTCCAATCATCAATAATTTTTTGCATATCATGTATCCAGTATTGGTAGCTGTTCCATCGCGGTACAACATTCTCAAGACAAGCAAGAACTTAGAATACTTTTTAATCAAAAACTCATACTATATGGCGTTACTGCCTCATATAAATAAGAACTGATTTTAAAACGGTATAACTTTTTTGTTTGTGAATAAAGGCTACAACTTTTTTAGCGGAGTCCTCATGGTTTTTTGAGAGCTTTGTATTAGTGATTAAAATAAAAAAATCTAGGGATAGTAACTCCAAAATTTTTAAAGGTAAAACTCAGAACAACTTTTGAGGTCGAAACTTTATATGAGCCAAATATAGTGCAGAGCGAGACCTATTCTGCGACATTAAGATCATAGAGATCCGACATCAAATAAGGAAGTTATTACAAAAAACGCGATTTAGCTGTTTTTAACGCGGGCCTAAAAAAAATTTTTACACCATAAATATTTTTTCGACGTAAGTGTTCAAATAAAACTGACACACGCAAACTTTATTTTCGTGATACGGCTTAATGTTAAAAGTTTAGTGTGTGTCAGTTTAATTTGAACACTTATGTCGACAAAATATTTGTACGTCATTTTCTGACATTTTTTTTAGTTTATATTAGGACCGTTCGGCGGCAGCAAATTGCTGCAAATTGCAGAAAAAACTGCAAATTCGCGTTTTTTGAGGCATAAACTCAGTCAAAATTTGCAGAAGAGAGCGCAATTTTGACAGTTCAAAGAAGAAGAAAGCTGCAAAGTTTTACTGACAAAATTTGTCGTTGCAGAGTTCAGTAGACTGAAAAAACATTTGCGATCATATGGTTGCAATTTAAAAAAAAATCGAAAGTGATTTCAAGTCAAAAAACTATGAAAATCGGGAATATATGTGATTCAATAGAAAATGAAGTGAGAAAATTATATTATTTTAATTTACAAAGTTTATTTAAATGATTTAATTTGTTTAATAAGGTACCAGCTAAAAGGAAACGTGTTAATGACACCGCAGTGGGATCATCGTCTGCACTCTCGGGATTCTGCGTTGTTGAATCGCAAATAGGAGGTTGTATACTACTTAAATGGGAAAATTGTCCATTAATAGGTGTACTCGCGTACTTTTTCCAGCAGCTTTTCTCTGTTTGCCTCTATCACTCTCTATCTCGCCAAATATCATTCTTCCTCTCACAAGAGAAAAATATCCAAAAAAGTAAAAAAATGCAAATCTATTCAAATCTTGCAGGAAAGATGAACAGCTGATCAAATTAAAATTATGGGAATTAACAAAATATATACAAATCCTATATTTACAAAAATTTATACGAAATTTGTATTACTTTAGCTTAGTTTCAGCTGTAGATTATGCCTGCATTGTATTTTACTAATAAAGAAACATGTATGTATGTATATAAATGCGGAGCTGCGGCTGCCTGCTGGCATTGCATATTGACATACATACATACATACATATAAGTTAGCAGAGGGTAACCGGCGGACTTCCTACATTAAGCAACAAACATACAATGCTGCTGTTATCATCCGACATTTAGCTCAAGTACAGATGCAGACATAATCAAATGTTATTTATTTACATCTTTCATAATTAATTCGTCCATATTTAACTTTTTTAATTTTGAATTTCAATTTTGCAATTTTCGCAAATTACAAACATATGTTTTTTCATCAGCTGTTTTGCTGCTGGACAAATGTGATGGAAAAAATTTGTCCTGCAGAATTTTGCAGCCTCTCACAAAAATAAACGTCACTTTGCTCTCTCATTTCCATCACTTCTGCAATTTTTTTGCGTAAAAAAATGGAAAAAGCGGATATTTGTTGCAAAATTGTAATAAATTGCAACAAATTGCTGTACGCGAATACAACTAATGTCGCACGCCCCGAAAAAATAACTTTTTCACAGATGTTATAACAGAAATAAAAACCTGCCGGAAACTTATAGTTTATGAGATTTTTGTTGGTAAAGTTGTAAAATCCACCAAACAAAACACCAAAACTGCGAACTATTGGGAAATTTTTCCATTATTCCAGCACGCCACGAGAAAAATGACTTATACATGGGTGTAGAGGGGCTATCACAGATCCCAAATCTGAAAACCAAACTTGCCGGAGGCTTATGGTTTCCGAGATAGGTAAATTTTAGACGAGCCCCCCACGACTAGAAAAAAATGTTTTTTTTAGGAGGGTAGAGGGGGCCCCCAGATTACAAAACTGAAGACCCCACCTACCGGAGGCCTATAGTTCCCGAGATATTTGCTGTTAAAGTTCCCATACAAATTTCACCACACATGCAGTTTAGCGAAAATTTCGCAAAAGAATACTTTTCTGCGTTGGCGGCCTTCGGCCGCGCTTATAAAAAATAACCCTGGGCTACGCCATCCGTACGAACGTGTGCCCCAACCGTGGCTACCGCCACGGTGATGTCCTGCGTAGTATTTTCACAACTTTAAGAAGGAATATCTCGGGAACTATAAGCCTCCGGCAAGTTTGGTTTTCAGTTTTGAGATCTGTGAGAGCCTCTCTACCGCCCTGCATAAGTCATTTTTCTCAGGGTGTGCTGGAATAATGGAAAGCCGACCCGCTTTCCCTTCGATTTCATTTCGTAAAATTTTAATTTTGTTATGCACTTGTGAATAAAGACAAACAGCTGATTTGCTGCAAATTTTGACAAATTTCTGTTCGTTGAAATGCCAGTAAATTTGCATAAGTTTCTCTCTTTCGGAGAGCAAGACATATATTTCTTTGTTTGCAAATTGCTGCAATTTGCAGCCACCGAACAATAATTGCGTTTTGCACGAACAGCAGAACTCCAAATATTCAAAAAAAATTGTGTATGTTTCAAAATAGTTCTGAAGTTCTTTTTTTAACATTTTTTTTTTTTATATTGACACTATCATCATGTTAAATAAACCAAATTCCAAATGACATTTAGGAATAAAATTGTATATTTGAATCATCTTGTATATTTTAAAATTTCTTCATGTTGTATCAACAATAAAACTTTGTTGAATTTACCAAATTTTCAGATGACAGTTACAAAGCCAAAATCATGTTTCAAACATCGTGTAATTTTTAAAAATTGTTGCTGTTCTATATGTAAAGATCGATCGTGTTAATTTTACATGAGTCGTGATGATGATTTTTTTTCTGAGTGTGGTAATTCGAAATTTAGCGCTTTTTCACGAAGTATTACTTATAATTCTAGCGTTTGTTGAGCCGTAGGAAAGTGCAAGAATCGCAGGAATTTTACTACAATTTACATTCTTTGTACTTATATTCGCTCTTTTGTGGTAAAATTCCTACGGTTCCAGCACTTCCCTACGGCTCAACAAACGCTACAATTATTATACGGTATTGCTGTTATTAACAAGCTAATAACAGAAAAGTAACTCCAATTATTTAAATTTCAAGTTTTCTTTCAATTACTTATCATCTTAATCAAATAATATTAGTATAAACTACAATGGGAATAAATATGCAATGTATAAGAGTATATGAACTTGAGATTTTACTTAATGTCTGTTGTAGATGAGTTAGCAAGGGAGGGCACAAGCTTGCAGGATATCACATCTGCGACATCGGCTGGCACCCCGCTTAACTCATGCAAGCATTGGTTGAGATCTCGCTTCATTGAACAGGCTAACGCTAGATGGGCCAGGGAGTCAACTTGTGTGATTTCTAGGCAAATCTGGCCTAGACTGGACGAGGCTAGATCAGTATCGGTGCTGCATCTGAATCGGCTCTCTATAGGTCCGCTGGTGGGACTTCTAACAGGCCATTGTCTTATGGGCACTCACGCCTCTCGCATGGGCCTATATAAAAACGACTTCTGCCGCAGCTGCAGGGACGTGGAGGAAATAGAGAGTGTTGAGCACTATCTATGCCACTGCCCCGCACTGTCGCTATCCAGGTACCGCTTTCTCCATAAACACTTTCGAGTGTCTGGCGGAGATGGAAAATGCAAGGACACTAGATTTTCTGTGCTTCATGAAACAAACGCGCTGGTTTAGCTTCACGGGCATCTAATCTTATACTATTGAATCTAATTTTTCCGGAAAGGTTTGTAAACAGGGATAAGGAAGCCAGGGCTCCCGTGTGGTATCACCTCGGCCTAAGTGTGTCCCCGCTTTCATGAATTGCGGGACAGCCACCTCAACCTAACCTAATGTCTGTCAAAATGGAATATTAAAAAACTAAATTATATAAGAAAACTATTATTTATAACCGTAGCACATAGGTAGAAATATTTTATTGTGTACATCTATTCCAAATTGCTTGTTATACTCAGCTGTACTAGTACACAGAGTATTATAGTTTTAATCACATAACGGTGGATTGTAACAGAATGAAATAATCGATAGATATAGACTTATATATATCAAAATGATCAGTGTGAAAAGAGAAATCGATTGAGCCATGTCCGTCCGTCCGTCGGTCCGTCCGTCCGTAAACACTAACTCACGCAAAAATTGAGATATTTTGATGAAATTTGAAATGCAAGTTGGTATCGACACTGGGACGGTTGGTATTGAAAATGGGCGAAATCGGACCATGACCACGCCCACTTTTCCTATATAGAAAAAATCGGAAATTTGGTATCTCAGCCACTAATATAGCTAGAGTGATGAAATTTTACCCACGTGTTGAGCTCAGGCCCCTAAGAAGAAATTTGATGGAATTTTGGAAAATGGGCGGTGCCACGCCCACTTATTAAGGAGCAAACATTGAAAGCTTTATGAGTCATAACTCAGAAACTATTGAAGATATATCGATGAAATTTGGTACGCGTGATATACTTAATTAGGCAAATGTTTGGACGAAAAATTGTCAAAATCGGTTGACGGCCACGCCCACTTTTCTATATGGGTATTATAAAGTGACCTAATAAAAACATTTTAAGCGATATCTCTGTCAAATATAAAGATATATCATTGAAATTTTACGCCAGGAGTCCACCTGCAGATATACAACGAAAAACACAAAAACTTTGGAAAATGGGCGTGGCACCGCCTCTTTTTAGAAGCTGGAATATACAAGATTTCTGAGCCCATAACTCGACAAATAATTAATATATAATGACGAAACTTGGTGTGTACACTTTTATTACTTGTGGTAATACATGTTGAAAATTTTAGCGAAATCGGTTGACCACGCCCACTTTTATATATGGGTATTATAAAGTGGCCTAATAAAAACATTTTAAGCGATATCTTTGTCAAATATAAAGATAATTCATTGAAATTTTGTGGCAAGAGTTCCACTATAGACCGGTAACAAAAAATAGACAAATTTTGGAAAATGGGCGTGGCACCGCCTCTTTTTAGACAAAGGAATATACGAGATTTCTTAGCATATAACTCGACAAATAATTGAGATATTATGACGAAACTTGGTGTGTACTTTTATTGCTCGTGGTAATACACGTTCAAAATTTTAGCGGAATCGGTTGACGACCACGCCTACTTTTTAACAAAGATATTTCTGGAACGCCCTTTGGGAATTTGTAACGTGACATCTTTGTAACTAGAAGTCATAAAGGAATGCAATGTTGCACAAAGAATAATATTCATATGCTTAGTTGGATGACTGATAAAAATTTTGAAAATGGGTGCGGCTACGCCCACTTTATGCAGCACTTGCTTTATATAAAGTACCTACTCCGTGTTTCCATCAAACGCAAACAAACAATGAAAGCATACAGCTGAGTATCTAATGTTCGATTCCACCCGAACTTAGGCTTCCTTACTTGTTTAATGTAAAATTTTAATAATTTGTGTTAAAAGTAGAGCTCTCGATTTTTTTTTGAACATTTTCGAGTAGCCCGAACAATTGTTGTTCAAATGCTCGAAGAGTTGTTTGTTTGTTTATTACCCGTATGTTTGTACGGGCATTTGAACAATTCGGGTATTTTGAAGTTTGTTTTTTTCTTTTGTTTATTTTTTTTTTTTTCTTTATATGTAGTTTTTTTATTTTTGTTTTTCCGATACACATTTTTTTGTTTGTAAGCTTCAAACAAAAACGATCAGATCGAATTGCTCAATACCCGGGTATCTAGGGCTCTAGTTAAAAGTCGATTTTATTGAAAAATATATACAGTGACTCAAAAAAAAAAAATCATACGCCAGAGTTTTTAAATTTATTTCAAACAGTTCTGTCGAAAATTTGACTCTCTTATTTTCGTTTAAAAATGTAAACAATTTTTCAACAAAAATCGCCTTAAGCAGGATTTCTAAGCTTATGGAAAAATCCGAAAAATCGTAGAAATTTCTAAAAGTGGATTAAAAATTTCAAAGCGCGGCCAGAATTTATAGAAGATTTTGAGGAGATTTCTAAGTGTACTGTTATGTAGCCAACCAATTTTAGTGTAAAAAGTGCTATTCTCAATGCTGTAAAAATTTCCGTCGATTTTAGTAATTTTTTTCTGTAGGGTGTTTGCGTTATATGTACGTGAGACCGTTCCAATTAAAATTTCCGAAAAGCCAATGAACATTTTCAAAAAGTTGAATGTTGCATACTATTATATTAAAATTGAATGAGCTGCAAAATTGCATACTCAAAAATCTTCTAAAAAATGTAGCTTTATAATTCTTAGTCCCTTTTTACGATAAGTATTTCCTTAACTTTGAAAAATTGGAAATACTAAAAATACTGCCTTAAAAGTTAACAATAATCGCTGCTAAATATCTGGGTTACTTTCGAGCATCACCTACATTAACCAAGATATGCGTTAGAAATATAAAAATTAAAATTAAATATAAAGCACAAAAAGAAAATTATTGTAGGTACATATGAAAAACCCTGTATCTAGTAGTGAAGTGCGGCTTTGTGCGACGTAATTTTTTGTCGGCTAACTACTAATTGTACTAGATATCATGTCCGAGGGTTAATTTGACTGAGTCTGAAAGAGCAACATAACAAAACCAATTTTTAACATGAAAAAGAGTGCTAATTTTTTTTTAAATATCCCAACTTTAAAAGCTTAAAACTATAAACTTAGAATTATTGGAAACCAAGGATATTATTGAAAAGTGTTAATAATTACTTGAATCTTTAGGATTCATCACGATTACTTTAATGAAATGCTTTAAATAATAAATATTCAAGTTGAAACTAGCACTTAAAAATAAGTAAGAAAAAAACAAAAAAAATTAACTTCAGATATTTATTTATTTTATTTATTTATTTATTTGATGCAAGGTAATCTAAGTGTACACAAGTACTTACAGACTACTTAGAAGATAATATAAAATAATATTAAATTGAAAGTTCACATAGTTATATCTTTAATTAACAGCTTAAATTTAGCTCTAGAAGTTGAGAAATAGACAGAAAAGGAATTAGCAAGGCTATTGAATTCATTGAGTGCTCGGAAAATAGGTGCATTTGAAGCATATAATGCTAAGTTACGACCATCTGGGGCAAGTGCAGAGTATGGGGTCGGGAAAAAAGCGATGAATTATTGTTCCCCATTCTATTTCCAATATGTGGGTATGTTTTTTTTTCTGTAATTGTAACAATTTTACAAAATTCAATTTTGGGCGCATAAAACTTGAAAATCTACCTATGCGCGTAGATTTCCAGAAGAGAATATGAGACTTACTTTTGAAGTATAGTTAAAGGCCCTTGGCAACTGACAATCTGGCATGTCAAGCAGTGTGTATGTGTGATTAATTTTTTTTTTTTGTGTGTTAGTGCAATCGGCAGTCGTCGTGCTACACGTTCTTGTTCGGGCTCGCGTTGATGAGAATCAAATCTTTTAGATATTTGCGTCAATCACCCGACACTCACACATATGTATACACTTCTTAACATTCCAGATTTTAAGTGGCCAAGGGCCTTAACCCTAATCACCGAATTTTAAAAAGTTACGTAAAACCGAAAGTGAGACTCTGAGGCTCACCTATGGAGAAATTTTGAAACACATTATTTTGGTATTTATTTTTTACTTTTATTTATGCAGTAATGAATTTAGAAGCATTTTTATACATCCTTATAACGGTTTATGACAATTTGTTTAGAAAATAAAAATAAAGAAAGGTAATTTCGTAAAATAGGGCATATTAATGAACTCTAATTATTACACATTTTTGTAGTTGTTTGAATGTTCATTACGAATGGTTTTATTATCTCTGTTATAAATTTTTTTTTGTGCACACAATGAGAAAAGCTATGCATCAAATGAATATGAATAAATTTTTCATATGATCGCCCTTAATATATATTTTCCGCAACAAAATTCCAAGTTTTTAAAACGCGACGTTCGTGGTGAAATTTCTCAGGCATAAAGCAGCTCATAGTTCGTTTCTCTATCTGAATGCATCTTTTCCGTAATTTAGGATCTCAGTAAACAGAAAAATGGTAAAATGTTAATTGTTTTGAAATTGTTGACTTTGCCGGTCTCCTTAATTTTATGACATCCTATTATATAAAGATCTATGGTGAAATACGACGAATTCACCAAAATCCGGAGGATGTATGGTGAGTTCACAATGTAAAAACCTCACTGGGTAAACCTTGTAAACAACGGATTCAAAGTTTAGTTGAATTCTAGAAATGTAAGCTTATTACGATAAAAATACTTAAGGTGAGTCTTTGAGGCTCACTTCCGGTTTTTCGTTACAATTTTATACGATTGCAACAAAAATTGTTAAAATAAATAAATAGCCCAAAGATCATAATTAGTTCATAATTTATGAACACAACTGGAGGAATACACAAAATTTCAGACAAAAAGCTTTTTTGGTTTAGGAATAATTCGCTTTTAAACTTTAAAGGGAGACTGAGAGGCTCACTTTAGAGGATTAGGGTTAAGAGTTTGATATATGTATTATAAGCGATATTTGTGTACTAAAATGTTAAATTATAGTCTGAAAAAATTACATTTCGCTAGCTTAGAGTGCAAACTGTGTAAGTCCAGTTTTATGAAAAAGTGTATTTTTATGTAGAACGCTAGAAAAATCAAGTACGCACCGCGCTAAACAAGTCTGAGATACTTGTCATATATCTACTCGTTGTTATTCAGTGATACGCAAATTGTGTAAGTCCAAAAAGCGAAAAAAATTGTGTAAGTCCAAAATATTTATATGAACAGAAATTTTTTTCATTTCGAATTTTTTTTTCTTTTTTGTTTTTTGTCTCTCCTACAAAGTTTTACAAAAGGACTTACACAATTTGCATTCTAAGCTAGCGATTTTTATCATTTGTAAAAAAAATTGTAGTTTTTTTTGGTAATTTTAATTTTGGTAAATTTTTTACATTGGCTGTGACCCCCCTCCCCCCCCCCGAAAAATTCTCTAGCTACGCCACTGTGGAAAGTAAATAATGGAAGAAAATGGAAACAAAATTTTAATTAGATTTGATATTCTTACAACACTAAAAAAATTACTAATTACACTAAAATTAAATACGCAGCTGCATACTCGGAATTCATATCAAAATTTTGCCTCCGATATTTATCTATTCAGAAGTTGCATTAATTTTCTGAATTTTTCGGAAAGCTTATTCGCTTAAACAAAGTGCGTCGTTAAATTCTAAAGAAATTTTTATTAGAAATTATCACATGACTGCAAGCCTTTTTATTAATATCCTAAAAGTAGCAACAATACTGGTCGAAAAATTTTTGTAACAGAAATAAAATACTACGTTTAAAAAGTATTTCGGAGTAGTTTTTGAGATATTCATGTCCAAAGAGGCGAAAACGCAGTTTGTGGCCATATTCACTCCTCAATATTTTTAAAATTACTCACTTTCATTAAAAACTGCACTTAGAAAAATCACAGTAGTCTCAACAGTTTTCTTCTGTTAATCCCTAAATTCGTTAAAGTAACAGAAATACATATGTTTAAGTAGACACATTTAGAACTATATAAACGAAAACATCTTTTTTTTCTTGTTGATTTTAGGCCATTTTTTCAAAATTAATTTGATTTTTATTCGAGCTTTTTGGCCGGTGCAAATGAAAGCGAAACAATGTTTCCTTTTCCTCTCCTACGCGTTTCGGCGAATTTTTTCGCCTTCATCAGGGAGACTTTATTCAACAAAATAAAACAATACATTATTAAAGCACTACAATTTAAAAAACTACTTTATATATGTATATAGTTTTTAACTTAACCCTAATATCTGTTGCTGTAACCTTTATATTTATTTGTTGATTTAACAAATCATTACTGTCGACTATCAAAAGAAAAATCAGAGATGAAGCTACATATTTGGGTACCCCGAAATAAGTCCCAAATGAAATAAGTCCCAATGAAATAACTCCCAATGAAATAAGTCCCAATAAAAATGAAATAACTCCCAACTTTTAGAAATGAAGTAACTCCCAAAGAAGAAAATGAAATAAGTCCCAATATTTGGGACTTATTTCATAATTAGGCCCCAAATCCCAAAAAATATGAAATAACTCCCAAATGAAATAATTCCCAGAAATATGAAATAACTCCCAAATGAAATAAATTCCAAGAAATATGAAATAACTCCCAAAAAGTACTACGCAGAAGGACATCACCGTGGCGGCAGCCACGTTTGGGGCACACGTCCGGACGGATGGCGTAGCCCAGGGTTATTTTTTGTAAGCGCGGCCGAAGTGTTCTGCGCAAAAGCACTGTGGACCGGGCCATAGATATTACTCCGGAAAGAGAAGATAAAGAAAAAACTTTTGCGGAGAACAGCTTGTGTGTTGGGGGCCTTCGGCCGCGTTTATAAAAAATTCTCTTTCGGGAGTAATATCTATGGCCCGGTCCACAGTGCTTTTGTGCAGAACACTTTTCTGCGTTGGCGGCCTTCGGCCGCGCTTACAAAAAATAACCCTGGGCTACGCCATCCGTCCGGACGTGTGCCCCAACCGTGGCTGCCGCCACGGTGATGTCCTTCTGCGTAGTACACCCTTCAGCGACGGCGATAAAAATGTAAGTATACAAATTTCGGCCTTTTTCGTACATTTTTCTCATTTCGACATTTTTTAATCCGGTCAAAAATGTATTCGGTATAATAAGGCTTTTTTCAATGCGGTCTTTTAAGATTCGACCTTTTTTTTCGACTTATCGTACGGATCCCGTCTTTCGGTTACTTTATACCGTTACAAAAACGTCGAAGCTTGTTAAATTGCAATTTTAAGAGAAATGAAATAAGTCCCAAGAAATATGAAATAACTCCCAATGCATTTTTAAGGGAAATGAAATAAGTCCCAACAAATATGAAATAACTTCCAAAGCTGGAAAATAATGAAATAACTCCCAACGGAATTTCGTTGGGAGTTATTTCATTTGGGACTTATTTCGGGGTACCACATATTTGTACTTGGAAACCGAACGGATGAAGTGAAAAATGAAAACAAAAGATTTAAAAAACCTGCCAATAGCTCTAAAAATACACATTATAAAGTAATTGTTAGAAATAAATGGTCATGTAAAAACACAAAGGGATTTATTTTTAAGTGACAAAATCTCAACTGCGGAAAGTTGTTGATTTAACAGCAAAAGTGTTTGTGTAGGGACTGCGAATTGTACGGCGCGGGTTCGAATCCGTTCACGTCTCCCGTGTTTTTTCTTTTAAATAAATTTTATTGTTTAATATTTTTTTTTTATTAAATATCTAATACCTGTGTTCAATAACAAAAAATTGTTACGAACTTTTCCTAAAAAAGTGTCACTTTTATATGGAGAACTGTCATTATTTAGGAAAAATTCGTAACAATTTTTTTGTTCTTGAATAGAGCTAATAAGTGTCGTCAAAAGACAAGATACATATGTATGTAGGTATATTAGAATCGCGAAAAAGTAAACCAAAATGTTCCAAGGGTATTTTTTTTTTCTTTTCGGAAAATACTAACGTTTCGGAAAATACTAACGTTTCCAAACGGTTTTCAAATTTAAAAAAGTAGGTACGGTAATAAACATAATTTTTTGATATAGGAAAATACTAGTGTTTCCAAACGGTTTTCAAATTTAAAAAAGTAGGTACGGTAATAAACATAATTTTTTGATATAGGTACCTATCACGTAAAATTTTTTTAAGTGATTCAGTTTTAATCATTACATGGCGATGTCATTGCATATATGTACATATGTATATATACATATATGTTTCAAATGCGAATAAATATGGGTTCACCGAATTACCAAGCTAAACATATATATGCATGCATATACATACATTTTTAAAGCTAAGAAATATGAAATTCCCTGAATTATCAACTACGCGATATGTATTTGTTAGTTTTTAAAATAAAAATGTTGATGTTTCAGAGCTTTTGCCAATTGTTCATATTTTAGAGTATCCATTGGTGACCGAAATGTGTTTTGGGGTGTTCATATTATTCACTGCATATAAATTATTAAATAGCGTAAAATTAAATAATGAAATTTTTTTCTAAAATTAAATAAAGATATTTTAACAACTTTTATACCTATGATCTCAGCGCTTTTTGAAAATTGTATATTAAAAATGTATAGATATATTCCTTACTTGTTTTATTTTTTAGTTAGAAATATTTCTTCAAAATGAATCTATGAATAGTAAAATTTATTAGCATAAAATTATATTTTATCGTGGCATGTACATTCATACATTTAAAATGAAATACCCACATATGTATATATGTGATATGATGATAAATAAGTTAAAACCAAATTAGTAGTTTTATACTCAGCTGTACTAGTACACAGAGTATTATAGTTTTAATCACATAACGGTGGATTCTAACAGAATGAAATAATCGAGATAGATATAGACTTATATATATCAAAATGAGTTTATGAACAGAAATTTTGTTTCATTTCGAATTTTTTTTTCTTTTTTGTTTTTTGTCTCTCCTACAAAGTTTTAAAAAAGGACTTACACAATTTGCATTCTAAGCTAGCGATTTTTATCATTTGTAAAAAAAATTGTAATTTTTTTTGGTAATTTTAATTTTGGTAAATTTTTTACATTGGCTGTGACCCCCCCGAAAAATTCTCTAGCTACGCCACTGTGAAAACGTGTGTGACATTATTGGAAAGCCAACCCCTGGGCTACGCCACCAAAGTCCGGACATACTGCCCAACCGTGGCTACCGCCACGGTGATGTCCTTCTGCGTAGTACACCGCGCGATTTGTTATTAAATTTTGGTATTTTTAAATAAAAATTATCAAAAACTTTTCTGCGTTGGCGGCCTTCGGCCGCGCTTATTTAAAATAACCCTGGGCTACGCCACCAAAGTCCGGACATACTGCCCAACCGTGGCTACCGCCACGGTGATGTCCTTCTGCGTAGTACACCGCGCGATTTGTTATTAAAAATTTTCATATTTACATGCCTTTTTCTTACTTACTTACCTCGATATGGCAACACAAAAAGTACTGTATAATACAACCCTGCATGTAGTCAGAAACACAGAAGCACACATAACTCGTCGCGGTTAGTGAAAAAATGTAAACAAATTAATAAAAGCGAGTTTTTTATAATAAAAACGTAAAATTCTCCCGAAAATATAAATAAAATCGAAGTTTAAATCTAATTAAAAGTTATAAAAGTGAAAACTTGTATAAACAGTATCGTTCCAAAGGCAGTTGAATCAATTTTCCCACATGAAATTTTGCTTTTGGGAAGGGTGAATTTAACAATAAATTACATGAATTGTGTAATTAAAAAATCTGTGAAAATGATTTATTTAGTTAAATTAAAGCTAGAACTTGCATTTTAGTCACATTCCAACTGATTTTCGTGGTGAAATTGCCATTATTTCGCATTTTCAAAAAGTGGATATCGACGTCGAAACTCTAGCCTATGAAAATAATAAATTTAGATAAAGAAAAGTCTCGCCTAACATCCCCTAAAAATTCATTTGAAAAACATTAATACCTTTGGAGATATAGCTTTTGGTAGACAGAAGGAAATGTGAGCCAAAATTGTATTCAAAACAATGAAAATATGTCTTTAGTGGCAAATCATTCCCATTTTTCCATAATCTGAGTAATTTTTTTTTAGTGTGAGCAAAGTAATATAAGCGACGAAGAGCTCACTTTCAGAGCTCTGAAACTTCTTTCATAAATATCTCATAATTTGGAAGACATCGTCATTTTCGGTCTCGTTTATCATAGATAAGAAGATGTTTTCGGGATTAAAGTAAAATGCGTTGTTTTCAATTGTAGTCTGAATAATTAACTGCATTTATAGGGGCAGACGACGCATCCAGCGCAAGTATTGATAATACATTTAGACTTCCATTGTCTCTTTAGGCGCGTATAATTTTACAACGAACTCTAGCAGTTTTTATAAACAACTTGGATGATTTTACGATACGCACGGATGCAGAAATCGTGAAGCCGTTGTAAGCCAGCGCGCTGTGCTTAGAGATCTCATTTGAATACTTACCAAATCTTCACTACAGCCATTATCATTCAATATACATAACGTTGAGCAGCACGAATAGTCCAATCATCAATAATTTTTTGCATATCATGTATCCAGTATTGGTAGCTGTTCCATCGCGGTACAACATTCTCAAGACAAGCAAGAACTTAGAATACTTTTTAATCAAAAACTCATACTATATGGCGTTACTGCCTCATATAAATAAGAACTGATTTTAAAACGGTATAACTTTTTTGTTTGTGAATAAAGGCTACAACTTTTTTAGCGGAGTCCTCATGGTTTTTTGAGAGCTTTGTATTAGTGATTAAAATAAAAAAATCTAGGGATAGTAACTCCAAAATTTTTAAAGGTAAAACTCAGAACAACTTTTGAGGTCGAAACTTTATATGAGCCAAATATAGTGCAGAGCGAGACCTATTCTGCGACATTAAGATCATAGAGATCCGACATCAAATAAGGAAGTTATTACAAAAAACGCGATTTAGCTGTTTTTAACGCGGGCCTAAAAAAAATTTTTACACCATAAATATTTTTTCGACGTAAGTGTTCAAATAAAACTGACACACGCAAACTTTATTTTCGTGATACGGCTTAATGTTAAAAGTTTAGTGTGTGTCAGTTTGATTTGAACACTTATGTCGACAAAATATTTGTACGTCATTTTTCTGACATTTTTTTTAGTTTATATTAGGACCGTTCGGCGGCAGCAAATTGCTGCAAATTGCAGAAAAAACTGCAAATTCGCGTTTTTTGAGGCATAAACTCAGTCAAAATTTGCAGAAGAGAGCGCAATTTTGACAGTTCAAAGAAGAAGAAAGCTGCAAAGTTTTACTGACAAAATTTGTCGTTGCAGAGTTCAGTAGACTGAAAAAACATTTGCGATCATATGGTTGCAATTTAAAAAAAAATCGAAAGTGATTTCAAGTCAAAAAACTATGAAAATCGGGAATATATGTGATTCAATAGAAAATGAAGTGAGAAAATTATATTATTTTAATTTACAAAGTTTATTTAAATGATTTAATTTGTTTAATAAGGTACCAGCTAAAAGGAAACGTGTTAATGACACCGCAGTGGGATCATCGTCTGCACTCTCGGGATTCTGCGTTGTTGAATCGCAAATAGGAGGTTGTATACTACTTAAATGGGAAAATTGTCCATTAATAGGTGTACTCGCGTACTTTTTCCAGCAGCTTTTCTCTGTTTGCCTCTATCACTCTCTATCTCGCCAAATATCATTCTTCCTCTCACAAGAGAAAAATATCCAAAAAAGTAAAAAAATGCAAATCTATTCAAATCTTGCAGGAAAGATGAACAGCTGATCAAATTAAAATTATGGGAATTAACAAAATATATACAAATCCTATATTTACAAAAATTTATACGAAATTTGTATTACTTTAGCTTAGTTTCAGCTGTAGATTATGCCTGCATTGTATTTTACTAATAAAGAAACATGTATGTATGTATATAAATGCGGAGCTGCGGCTGCCTGCTGGCATTGCATATTGACATACATACATACATACATATAAGTTAGCAGAGGGTAACCGGCGGACTTCCTACATTAAGCAACAAACATACAATGCTGCTGTTATCATCCGACATTTAGCTCAAGTACAGATGCAGACATAATCAAATGTTATTTATTTACATCTTTCATAATTAATTCGTCCATATTTAACTTTTTTAATTTTGAATTTCAATTTTGCAATTTTCGCAAATTACAAACATATGTTTTTTCATCAGCTGTTTTGCTGCTGGACAAATGTGATGGAAAAAATTTGTCCTGCAGAATTTTGCAGCCTCTCACAAAAATAAACGTCACTTTGCTCTCTCATTTCCATCACTTCTGCAATTTTTTTGCGTAAAAAAATGGAAAAAGCGGATATTTGTTGCAAAATTGTAATAAATTGCAACAAATTGCTGTACGCGAATACAACTAATGTCGCACGCCCCGAAAAAATAACTTTTTCACAGATGTTATAACAGAAATAAAAACCTGCCGGAAACTTATAGTTTATGAGATTTTTGTTGGTAAAGTTGTAAAATCCACCAAACAAAACACCAAAACTGCGAACTATTGGGAAATTTTTCCATTATTCCAGCACGCCACGAGAAAAATGACTTATACATGGGTGTAGAGGGGCTATCACAGATCCCAAATCTGAAAACCAAACTTGCCGGAGGCTTATGGTTTCCGAGATAGGTAAATTTTAGACGAGCCCCCCACGACTAGAAAAAAATGTTTTTTTTAGGAGGGTAGAGGGGGCCCCCAGATTACAAAACTGAAGACCCCACCTACCGGAGGCCTATAGTTCCCGAGATATTTGCTGTTAAAGTTCCCATACAAATTTCACCACACATGCAGTTTAGCGAAAATTTCGCAAAAGAATACTTTTCTGCGTTGGCGGCCTTCGGCCGCGCTTATAAAAAATAACCCTGGGCTACGCCATCCGTACGAACGTGTGCCCCAACCGTGGCTACCGCCACGGTGATGTCCTGCGTAGTATTTTCACAACTTTAAGAAGGAATATCTCGGGAACTATAAGCCTCCGGCAAGTTTGGTTTTCAGTTTTGAGATCTGTGAGAGCCTCTCTACCGCCCTGCATAAGTCATTTTTCTCAGGGTGTGCTGGAATAATGGAAAGCCGACCCGCTTTCCCTTCGATTTCATTTCGTAAAATTTTAATTTTGTTATGCACTTGTGAATAAAGACAAACAGCTGATTTGCTGCAAATTTTGACAAATTTCTGTTCGTTGAAATGCCAGTAAATTTGCATAAGTTTCTCTCTTTCGGAGAGCAAGACATATATTTCTTTGTTTGCAAATTGCTGCAATTTGCAGCCACCGAACAATAATTGCGTTTTGCACGAACAGCAGAACTCCAAATATTCAAAAAAAATTGTGTATGTTTCAAAATAGTTCTGAAGTTCTTTTTTTAACATTTTTTTTTTTTATATTGACACTATCATCATGTTAAATAAACCAAATTCCAAATGACATTTAGGAATAAAATTGTATATTTGAATCATCTTGTATATTTTAAAATTTCTTCATGTTGTATCAACAATAAAACTTTGTTGAATTTACCAAATTTTCAGATGACAGTTACAAAGCCAAAATCATGTTTCAAACATCGTGTAATTTTTAAAAATTGTTGCTGTTCTATATGTAAAGATCGATCGTGTTAATTTTACATGAGTCGTGATGATGATTTTTTTTCTGAGTGTGGTAATTCGAAATTTAGCGCTTTTTCACGAAGTATTACTTATAATTCTAGCGTTTGTTGAGCCGTAGGAAAGTGCAAGAATCGCAGGAATTTTACTACAATTTACATTCTTTGTACTTATATTCGCTCTTTTGTGGTAAAATTCCTACGGTTCCAGCACTTCCCTACGGCTCAACAAACGCTACAATTATTATACGGTATTGCTGTTATTAACAAGCTAATAACAGAAAAGTAACTCCAATTATTTAAATTTCAAGTTTTCTTTCAATTACTTATCATCTTAATCAAATAATATTAGTATAAACTACAATGGGAATAAATATGCAATGTATAAGAGTATATGAACTTGAGATTTTACTTAATGTCTGTTGTAGATGAGTTAGCAAGGGAGGGCACAAGCTTGCAGGATATCACATCTGCGACATCGGCTGGCACCCCGCTTAACTCATGCAAGCATTGGTTGAGATCTCGCTTCATTGAACAGGCTAACGCTAGATGGGCCAGGGAGTCAACTTGTGTGATTTCTAGGCAAATCTGGCCTAGACTGGACGAGGCTAGATCAGTATCGGTGCTGCATCTGAATCGGCTCTCTATAGGTCCGCTGGTGGGACTTCTAACAGGCCATTGTCTTATGGGCACTCACGCCTCTCGCATGGGCCTATATAAAAACGACTTCTGCCGCAGCTGCAGGGACGTGGAGGAAATAGAGAGTGTTGAGCACTATCTATGCCACTGCCCCGCACTGTCGCTATCCAGGTACCGCTTTCTCCATAAACACTTTCGAGTGTCTGGCGGAGATGGAAAATGCAAGGACACTAGATTTTCTGTGCTTCATGAAACAAACGCGCTGGTTTAGCTTCACGGGCATCTAATCTTATACTATTGAATCTAATTTTTCCGGAAAGGTTTGTAAACAGGGATAAGGAAGCCAGGGCTCCCGTGTGGTATCACCTCGGCCTAAGTGTGTCCCCGCTTTCATGAATTGCGGGACAGCCACCTCAACCTAACCTAATGTCTGTCAAAATGGAATATTAAAAAACTAAATTATATAAGAAAACTATTATTTATAACCGTAGCACATAGGTAGAAATATTTTATTGTGTACATCTATTCCAAATTGCTTGTTATACTCAGCTGTACTAGTACACAGAGTATTATAGTTTTAATCACATAACGGTGGATTGTAACAGAATGAAATAATCGATAGATATAGACTTATATATATCAAAATGATCAGTGTGAAAAGAGAAATCGATTGAGCCATGTCCGTCCGTCCGTCGGTCCGTCCGTCCGTAAACACTAACTCACGCAAAAATTGAGATATTTTGATGAAATTTGAAATGCAAGTTGGTATCGACACTGGGACGGTTGGTATTGAAAATGGGCGAAATCGGACCATGACCACGCCCACTTTTCCTATATAGAAAAAATCGGAAATTTGGTATCTCAGCCACTAATATAGCTAGAGTGATGAAATTTTACCCACGTGTTGAGCTCAGGCCCCTAAGAAGAAATTTGATGGAATTTTGGAAAATGGGCGGTGCCACGCCCACTTATTAAGGAGCAAACATTGAAAGCTTTATGAGTCATAACTCAGAAACTATTGAAGATATATCGATGAAATTTGGTACGCGTGATATACTTAATTAGGCAAATGTTTGGACGAAAAATTGTCAAAATCGGTTGACGGCCACGCCCACTTTTCTATATGGGTATTATAAAGTGACCTAATAAAAACATTTTAAGCGATATCTCTGTCAAATATAAAGATATATCATTGAAATTTTACGCCAGGAGTCCACCTGCAGATATACAACGAAAAACACAAAAACTTTGGAAAATGGGCGTGGCACCGCCTCTTTTTAGAAGCTGGAATATACAAGATTTCTGAGCCCATAACTCGACAAATAATTAATATATAATGACGAAACTTGGTGTGTACACTTTTATTACTTGTGGTAATACATGTTGAAAATTTTAGCGAAATCGGTTGACCACGCCCACTTTTATATATGGGTATTATAAAGTGGCCTAATAAAAACATTTTAAGCGATATCTTTGTCAAATATAAAGATAATTCATTGAAATTTTGTGGCAAGAGTTCCACTATAGACCGGTAACAAAAAATAGACAAATTTTGGAAAATGGGCGTGGCACCGCCTCTTTTTAGACAAAGGAATATACGAGATTTCTTAGCATATAACTCGACAAATAATTGAGATATTATGACGAAACTTGGTGTGTACTTTTATTGCTCGTGGTAATACACGTTCAAAATTTTAGCGGAATCGGTTGACGACCACGCCTACTTTTTAACAAAGATATTTCTGGAACGCCCTTTGGGAATTTGTAACGTGACATCTTTGTAACTAGAAGTCATAAAGGAATGCAATGTTGCACAAAGAATAATATTCATATGCTTAGTTGGATGACTGATAAAAATTTTGAAAATGGGTGCGGCTACGCCCACTTTATGCAGCACTTGCTTTATATAAAGTACCTACTCCGTGTTTCCATCAAACGCAAACAAACAATGAAAGCATACAGCTGAGTATCTAATGTTCGATTCCACCCGAACTTAGGCTTCCTTACTTGTTTAATGTAAAATTTTAATAATTTGTGTTAAAAGTAGAGCTCTCGATTTTTTTTTGAACATTTTCGAGTAGCCCGAACAATTGTTGTTCAAATGCTCGAAGAGTTGTTTGTTTGTTTATTACCCGTATGTTTGTACGGGCATTTGAACAATTCGGGTATTTTGAAGTTTGTTTTTTTCTTTTGTTTATTTTTTTTTTTTTCTTTATATGTAGTTTTTTTATTTTTGTTTTTCCGATACACATTTTTTTGTTTGTAAGCTTCAAACAAAAACGATCAGATCGAATTGCTCAATACCCGGGTATCTAGGGCTCTAGTTAAAAGTCGATTTTATTGAAAAATATATACAGTGACTCAAAAAAAAAAAATCATACGCCAGAGTTTTTAAATTTATTTCAAACAGTTCTGTCGAAAATTTGACTCTCTTATTTTCGTTTAAAAATGTAAACAATTTTTCAACAAAAATCGCCTTAAGCAGGATTTCTAAGCTTATGGAAAAATCCGAAAAATCGTAGAAATTTCTAAAAGTGGATTAAAAATTTCAAAGCGCGGCCAGAATTTATAGAAGATTTTGAGGAGATTTCTAAGTGTACTGTTATGTAGCCAACCAATTTTAGTGTAAAAAGTGCTATTCTCAATGCTGTAAAAATTTCCGTCGATTTTAGTAATTTTTTTCTGTAGGGTGTTTGCGTTATATGTACGTGAGACCGTTCCAATTAAAATTTCCGAAAAGCCAATGAACATTTTCAAAAAGTTGAATGTTGCATACTATTATATTAAAATTGAATGAGCTGCAAAATTGCATACTCAAAAATCTTCTAAAAAATGTAGCTTTATAATTCTTAGTCCCTTTTTACGATAAGTATTTCCTTAACTTTGAAAAATTGGAAATACTAAAAATACTGCCTTAAAAGTTAACAATAATCGCTGCTAAATATCTGGGTTACTTTCGAGCATCACCTACATTAACCAAGATATGCGTTAGAAATATAAAAATTAAAATTAAATATAAAGCACAAAAAGAAAATTATTGTAGGTACATATGAAAAACCCTGTATCTAGTAGTGAAGTGCGGCTTTGTGCGACGTAATTTTTTGTCGGCTAACTACTAATTGTACTAGATATCATGTCCGAGGGTTAATTTGACTGAGTCTGAAAGAGCAACATAACAAAACCAATTTTTAACATGAAAAAGAGTGCTAATTTTTTTTTAAATATCCCAACTTTAAAAGCTTAAAACTATAAACTTAGAATTATTGGAAACCAAGGATATTATTGAAAAGTGTTAATAATTACTTGAATCTTTAGGATTCATCACGATTACTTTAATGAAATGCTTTAAATAATAAATATTCAAGTTGAAACTAGCACTTAAAAATAAGTAAGAAAAAAACAAAAAAAATTAACTTCAGATATTTATTTATTTTATTTATTTATTTATTTGATGCAAGGTAATCTAAGTGTACACAAGTACTTACAGACTACTTAGAAGATAATATAAAATAATATTAAATTGAAAGTTCACATAGTTATATCTTTAATTAACAGCTTAAATTTAGCTCTAGAAGTTGAGAAATAGACAGAAAAGGAATTAGCAAGGCTATTGAATTCATTGAGTGCTCGGAAAATAGGTGCATTTGAAGCATATAATGCTAAGTTACGACCATCTGGGGCAAGTGCAGAGTATGGGGTCGGGAAAAAAGCGATGAATTATTGTTCCCCATTCTATTTCCAATATGTGGGTATGTTTTTTTTTCTGTAATTGTAACAATTTTACAAAATTCAATTTTGGGCGCATAAAACTTGAAAATCTACCTATGCGCGTAGATTTCCAGAAGAGAATATGAGACTTACTTTTGAAGTATAGTTAAAGGCCCTTGGCAACTGACAATCTGGCATGTCAAGCAGTGTGTATGTGTGATTAATTTTTTTTTTTTGTGTGTTAGTGCAATCGGCAGTCGTCGTGCTACACGTTCTTGTTCGGGCTCGCGTTGATGAGAATCAAATCTTTTAGATATTTGCGTCAATCACCCGACACTCACACATATGTATACACTTCTTAACATTCCAGATTTTAAGTGGCCAAGGGCCTTAACCCTAATCACCGAATTTTAAAAAGTTACGTAAAACCGAAAGTGAGACTCTGAGGCTCACCTATGGAGAAATTTTGAAACACATTATTTTGGTATTTATTTTTTACTTTTATTTATGCAGTAATGAATTTAGAAGCATTTTTATACATCCTTATAACGGTTTATGACAATTTGTTTAGAAAATAAAAATAAAGAAAGGTAATTTCGTAAAATAGGGCATATTAATGAACTCTAATTATTACACATTTTTGTAGTTGTTTGAATGTTCATTACGAATGGTTTTATTATCTCTGTTATAAATTTTTTTTTGTGCACACAATGAGAAAAGCTATGCATCAAATGAATATGAATAAATTTTTCATATGATCGCCCTTAATATATATTTTCCGCAACAAAATTCCAAGTTTTTAAAACGCGACGTTCGTGGTGAAATTTCTCAGGCATAAAGCAGCTCATAGTTCGTTTCTCTATCTGAATGCATCTTTTCCGTAATTTAGGATCTCAGTAAACAGAAAAATGGTAAAATGTTAATTGTTTTGAAATTGTTGACTTTGCCGGTCTCCTTAATTTTATGACATCCTATTATATAAAGATCTATGGTGAAATACGACGAATTCACCAAAATCCGGAGGATGTATGGTGAGTTCACAATGTAAAAACCTCACTGGGTAAACCTTGTAAACAACGGATTCAAAGTTTAGTTGAATTCTAGAAATGTAAGCTTATTACGATAAAAATACTTAAGGTGAGTCTTTGAGGCTCACTTCCGGTTTTTCGTTACAATTTTATACGATTGCAACAAAAATTGTTAAAATAAATAAATAGCCCAAAGATCATAATTAGTTCATAATTTATGAACACAACTGGAGGAATACACAAAATTTCAGACAAAAAGCTTTTTTGGTTTAGGAATAATTCGCTTTTAAACTTTAAAGGGAGACTGAGAGGCTCACTTTAGAGGATTAGGGTTAAGAGTTTGATATATGTATTATAAGCGATATTTGTGTACTAAAATGTTAAATTATAGTCTGAAAAAATTACATTTCGCTAGCTTAGAGTGCAAACTGTGTAAGTCCAGTTTTATGAAAAAGTGTATTTTTATGTAGAACGCTAGAAAAATCAAGTACGCACCGCGCTAAACAAGTCTGAGATACTTGTCATATATCTACTCGTTGTTATTCAGTGATACGCAAATTGTGTAAGTCCAAAAAGCGAAAAAAATTGTGTAAGTCCAAAATATTTATATGAACAGAAATTTTTTTCATTTCGAATTTTTTTTTCTTTTTTGTTTTTTGTCTCTCCTACAAAGTTTTACAAAAGGACTTACACAATTTGCATTCTAAGCTAGCGATTTTTATCATTTGTAAAAAAAATTGTAGTTTTTTTTGGTAATTTTAATTTTGGTAAATTTTTTACATTGGCTGTGACCCCCCTCCCCCCCCCCGAAAAATTCTCTAGCTACGCCACTGTGGAAAGTAAATAATGGAAGAAAATGGAAACAAAATTTTAATTAGATTTGATATTCTTACAACACTAAAAAAATTACTAATTACACTAAAATTAAATACGCAGCTGCATACTCGGAATTCATATCAAAATTTTGCCTCCGATATTTATCTATTCAGAAGTTGCATTAATTTTCTGAATTTTTCGGAAAGCTTATTCGCTTAAACAAAGTGCGTCGTTAAATTCTAAAGAAATTTTTATTAGAAATTATCACATGACTGCAAGCCTTTTTATTAATATCCTAAAAGTAGCAACAATACTGGTCGAAAAATTTTTGTAACAGAAATAAAATACTACGTTTAAAAAGTATTTCGGAGTAGTTTTTGAGATATTCATGTCCAAAGAGGCGAAAACGCAGTTTGTGGCCATATTCACTCCTCAATATTTTTAAAATTACTCACTTTCATTAAAAACTGCACTTAGAAAAATCACAGTAGTCTCAACAGTTTTCTTCTGTTAATCCCTAAATTCGTTAAAGTAACAGAAATACATATGTTTAAGTAGACACATTTAGAACTATATAAACGAAAACATCTTTTTTTTCTTGTTGATTTTAGGCCATTTTTTCAAAATTAATTTGATTTTTATTCGAGCTTTTTGGCCGGTGCAAATGAAAGCGAAACAATGTTTCCTTTTCCTCTCCTACGCGTTTCGGCGAATTTTTTCGCCTTCATCAGGGAGACTTTATTCAACAAAATAAAACAATACATTATTAAAGCACTACAATTTAAAAAACTACTTTATATATGTATATAGTTTTTAACTTAACCCTAATATCTGTTGCTGTAACCTTTATATTTATTTGTTGATTTAACAAATCATTACTGTCGACTATCAAAAGAAAAATCAGAGATGAAGCTACATATTTGGGTACCCCGAAATAAGTCCCAAATGAAATAAGTCCCAATGAAATAACTCCCAATGAAATAAGTCCCAATAAAAATGAAATAACTCCCAACTTTTAGAAATGAAGTAACTCCCAAAGAAGAAAATGAAATAAGTCCCAATATTTGGGACTTATTTCATAATTAGGCCCCAAATCCCAAAAAATATGAAATAACTCCCAAATGAAATAATTCCCAGAAATATGAAATAACTCCCAAATGAAATAAATTCCAAGAAATATGAAATAACTCCCAAAAAGTACTACGCAGAAGGACATCACCGTGGCGGCAGCCACGTTTGGGGCACACGTCCGGACGGATGGCGTAGCCCAGGGTTATTTTTTGTAAGCGCGGCCGAAGTGTTCTGCGCAAAAGCACTGTGGACCGGGCCATAGATATTACTCCGGAAAGAGAAGATAAAGAAAAAACTTTTGCGGAGAACAGCTTGTGTGTTGGGGGCCTTCGGCCGCGTTTATAAAAAATTCTCTTTCGGGAGTAATATCTATGGCCCGGTCCACAGTGCTTTTGTGCAGAACACTTTTCTGCGTTGGCGGCCTTCGGCCGCGCTTACAAAAAATAACCCTGGGCTACGCCATCCGTCCGGACGTGTGCCCCAACCGTGGCTGCCGCCACGGTGATGTCCTTCTGCGTAGTACACCCTTCAGCGACGGCGATAAAAATGTAAGTATACAAATTTCGGCCTTTTTCGTACATTTTTCTCATTTCGACATTTTTTAATCCGGTCAAAAATGTATTCGGTATAATAAGGCTTTTTTCAATGCGGTCTTTTAAGATTCGACCTTTTTTTTCGACTTATCGTACGGATCCCGTCTTTCGGTTACTTTATACCGTTACAAAAACGTCGAAGCTTGTTAAATTGCAATTTTAAGAGAAATGAAATAAGTCCCAAGAAATATGAAATAACTCCCAATGCATTTTTAAGGGAAATGAAATAAGTCCCAACAAATATGAAATAACTTCCAAAGCTGGAAAATAATGAAATAACTCCCAACGGAATTTCGTTGGGAGTTATTTCATTTGGGACTTATTTCGGGGTACCACATATTTGTACTTGGAAACCGAACGGATGAAGTGAAAAATGAAAACAAAAGATTTAAAAAACCTGCCAATAGCTCTAAAAATACACATTATAAAGTAATTGTTAGAAATAAATGGTCATGTAAAAACACAAAGGGATTTATTTTTAAGTGACAAAATCTCAACTGCGGAAAGTTGTTGATTTAACAGCAAAAGTGTTTGTGTAGGGACTGCGAATTGTACGGCGCGGGTTCGAATCCGTTCACGTCTCCCGTGTTTTTTCTTTTAAATAAATTTTATTGTTTAATATTTTTTTTTTATTAAATATCTAATACCTGTGTTCAATAACAAAAAATTGTTACGAACTTTTCCTAAAAAAGTGTCACTTTTATATGGAGAACTGTCATTATTTAGGAAAAATTCGTAACAATTTTTTTGTTCTTGAATAGAGCTAATAAGTGTCGTCAAAAGACAAGATACATATGTATGTAGGTATATTAGAATCACGAAAAAGTAAACCAAAATGTTCCAAGGGTATTTTTTTTTTCTTTTCGGAAAATACTAACGTTTCGGAAAATACTAACGTTTCCAAACGGTTTTCAAATTTAAAAAAGTAGGTACGGTAATAAACATAATTTTTTGATATAGGAAAATACTAGTGTTTCCAAACGGTTTTCAAATTTAAAAAAGTAGGTACGGTAATAAACATAATTTTTTGATATAGGTACCTATCACGTAAAATTTTTTTAAGTGATTCAGTTTTAATCATTACATGGCGATGTCATTGCATATATGTACATATGTATATATACATATATGTTTCAAATGCGAATAAATATGGGTTCACCGAATTACCAAGCTAAACATATATATGCATGCATATACATACATTTTTAAAGCTAAGAAATATGAAATTCCCTGAATTATCAACTACGCGATATGTATTTGTTAGTTTTTAAAATAAAAATGTTGATGTTTCAGAGCTTTTGCCAATTGTTCATATTTTAGAGTATCCATTGGTGACCGAAATGTGTTTTGGGGTGTTCATATTATTCACTGCATATAAATTATTAAATAGCGTAAAATTAAATAATGAAATTTTTTTCTAAAATTAAATAAAGATATTTTAACAACTTTTATACCTATGATCTCAGCGCTTTTTGAAAATTGTATATTAAAAATGTATAGATATATTCCTTACTTGTTTTATTTTTTAGTTAGAAATATTTCTTCAAAATGAATCTATGAATAGTAAAATTTATTAGCATAAAATTATATTTTATCGTGGCATGTACATTCATACATTTAAAATGAAATACCCACATATGTATATATGTGATATGATGATAAATAAGTTAAAACCAAATTAGTAGTTTTATACTCAGCTGTACTAGTACACAGAGTATTATAGTTTTAATCACATAACGGTGGATTCTAACAGAATGAAATAATCGAGATAGATATAGACTTATATATATCAAAATGAGTTTATGAACAGAAATTTTGTTTCATTTCGAATTTTTTTTTCTTTTTTGTTTTTTGTCTCTCCTACAAAGTTTTAAAAAAGGACTTACACAATTTGCATTCTAAGCTAGCGATTTTTATCATTTGTAAAAAAAATTGTAATTTTTTTTGGTAATTTTAATTTTGGTAAATTTTTTACATTGGCTGTGACCCCCCCGAAAAATTCTCTAGCTACGCCACTGTGAAAACGTGTGTGACATTATTGGAAAGCCAACCCCTGGGCTACGCCACCAAAGTCCGGACATACTGCCCAACCGTGGCTACCGCCACGGTGATGTCCTTCTGCGTAGTACACCGCGCGATTTGTTATTAAATTTTGGTATTTTTAAATAAAAATTATCAAAAACTTTTCTGCGTTGGCGGCCTTCGGCCGCGCTTATTTAAAATAACCCTGGGCTACGCCACCAAAGTCCGGACATACTGCCCAACCGTGGCTACCGCCACGGTGATGTCCTTCTGCGTAGTACACCGCGCGATTTGTTATTAAAAATTTTCATATTTACATGCCTTTTTCTTACTTACTTACCTCGATATGGCAACACAAAAAGTACTGTATAATACAACCCTGCATGTAGTCAGAAACACAGAAGCACACATAACTCGTCGCGGTTAGTGAAAAAATGTAAACAAATTAATAAAAGCGAGTTTTTTATAATAAAAACGTAAAATTCTCCCGAAAATATAAATAAAATCGAAGTTTAAATCTAATTAAAAGTTATAAAAGTGAAAACTTGTATAAACAGTATCGTTCCAAAGGCAGTTGAATCAATTTTCCCACATGAAATTTTGCTTTTGGGAAGGGTGAATTTAACAATAAATTACATGAATTGTGTAATTAAAAAATCTGTGAAAATGATTTATTTAGTTAAATTAAAGCTAGAACTTGCATTTTAGTCACATTCCAACTGATTTTCGTGGTGAAATTGCCATTATTTCGCATTTTCAAAAAGTGGATATCGACGTCGAAACTCTAGCCTATGAAAATAATAAATTTAGATAAAGAAAAGTCTCGCCTAACATCCCCTAAAAATTCATTTGAAAAACATTAATACCTTTGGAGATATAGCTTTTGGTAGACAGAAGGAAATGTGAGCCAAAATTGTATTCAAAACAATGAAAATATGTCTTTAGTGGCAAATCATTCCCATTTTTCCATAATCTGAGTAATTTTTTTTTAGTGTGAGCAAAGTAATATAAGCGACGAAGAGCTCACTTTCAGAGCTCTGAAACTTCTTTCATAAATATCTCATAATTTGGAAGACATCGTCATTTTCGGTCTCGTTTATCATAGATAAGAAGATGTTTTCGGGATTAAAGTAAAATGCGTTGTTTTCAATTGTAGTCTGAATAATTAACTGCATTTATAGGGGCAGACGACGCATCCAGCGCAAGTATTGATAATACATTTAGACTTCCATTGTCTCTTTAGGCGCGTATAATTTTACAACGAACTCTAGCAGTTTTTATAAACAACTTGGATGATTTTACGATACGCACGGATGCAGAAATCGTGAAGCCGTTGTAAGCCAGCGCGCTGTGCTTAGAGATCTCATTTGAATACTTACCAAATCTTCACTACAGCCATTATCATTCAATATACATAACGTTGAGCAGCACGAATAGTCCAATCATCAATAATTTTTTGCATATCATGTATCCAGTATTGGTAGCTGTTCCATCGCGGTACAACATTCTCAAGACAAGCAAGAACTTAGAATACTTTTTAATCAAAAACTCATACTATATGGCGTTACTGCCTCATATAAATAAGAACTGATTTTAAAACGGTATAACTTTTTTGTTTGTGAATAAAGGCTACAACTTTTTTAGCGGAGTCCTCATGGTTTTTTGAGAGCTTTGTATTAGTGATTAAAATAAAAAAATCTAGGGATAGTAACTCCAAAATTTTTAAAGGTAAAACTCAGAACAACTTTTGAGGTCGAAACTTTATATGAGCCAAATATAGTGCAGAGCGAGACCTATTCTGCGACATTAAGATCATAGAGATCCGACATCAAATAAGGAAGTTATTACAAAAAACGCGATTTAGCTGTTTTTAACGCGGGCCTAAAAAAAATTTTTACACCATAAATATTTTTTCGACGTAAGTGTTCAAATAAAACTGACACACGCAAACTTTATTTTCGTGATACGGCTTAATGTTAAAAGTTTAGTGTGTGTCAGTTTGATTTGAACACTTATGTCGACAAAATATTTGTACGTCATTTTTCTGACATTTTTTTTAGTTTATATTAGGACCGTTCGGCGGCAGCAAATTGCTGCAAATTGCAGAAAAAACTGCAAATTCGCGTTTTTTGAGGCATAAACTCAGTCAAAATTTGCAGAAGAGAGCGCAATTTTGACAGTTCAAAGAAGAAGAAAGCTGCAAAGTTTTACTGACAAAATTTGTCGTTGCAGAGTTCAGTAGACTGAAAAAACATTTGCGATCATATGGTTGCAATTTAAAAAAAAATCGAAAGTGATTTCAAGTCAAAAAACTATGAAAATCGGGAATATATGTGATTCAATAGAAAATGAAGTGAGAAAATTATATTATTTTAATTTACAAAGTTTATTTAAATGATTTAATTTGTTTAATAAGGTACCAGCTAAAAGGAAACGTGTTAATGACACCGCAGTGGGATCATCGTCTGCACTCTCGGGATTCTGCGTTGTTGAATCGCAAATAGGAGGTTGTATACTACTTAAATGGGAAAATTGTCCATTAATAGGTGTACTCGCGTACTTTTTCCAGCAGCTTTTCTCTGTTTGCCTCTATCACTCTCTATCTCGCCAAATATCATTCTTCCTCTCACAAGAGAAAAATATCCAAAAAAGTAAAAAAATGCAAATCTATTCAAATCTTGCAGGAAAGATGAACAGCTGATCAAATTAAAATTATGGGAATTAACAAAATATATACAAATCCTATATTTACAAAAATTTATACGAAATTTGTATTACTTTAGCTTAGTTTCAGCTGTAGATTATGCCTGCATTGTATTTTACTAATAAAGAAACATGTATGTATGTATATAAATGCGGAGCTGCGGCTGCCTGCTGGCATTGCATATTGACATACATACATACATACATATAAGTTAGCAGAGGGTAACCGGCGGACTTCCTACATTAAGCAACAAACATACAATGCTGCTGTTATCATCCGACATTTAGCTCAAGTACAGATGCAGACATAATCAAATGTTATTTATTTACATCTTTCATAATTAATTCGTCCATATTTAACTTTTTTAATTTTGAATTTCAATTTTGCAATTTTCGCAAATTACAAACATATGTTTTTTCATCAGCTGTTTTGCTGCTGGACAAATGTGATGGAAAAAATTTGTCCTGCAGAATTTTGCAGCCTCTCACAAAAATAAACGTCACTTTGCTCTCTCATTTCCATCACTTCTGCAATTTTTTTGCGTAAAAAAATGGAAAAAGCGGATATTTGTTGCAAAATTGTAATAAATTGCAACAAATTGCTGTACGCGAATACAACTAATGTCGCACGCCCCGAAAAAATAACTTTTTCACAGATGTTATAACAGAAATAAAAACCTGCCGGAAACTTATAGTTTATGAGATTTTTGTTGGTAAAGTTGTAAAATCCACCAAACAAAACACCAAAACTGCGAACTATTGGGAAATTTTTCCATTATTCCAGCACGCCACGAGAAAAATGACTTATACATGGGTGTAGAGGGGCTATCACAGATCCCAAATCTGAAAACCAAACTTGCCGGAGGCTTATGGTTTCCGAGATAGGTAAATTTTAGACGAGCCCCCCACGACTAGAAAAAAATGTTTTTTTTAGGAGGGTAGAGGGGGCCCCCAGATTACAAAACTGAAGACCCCACCTACCGGAGGCCTATAGTTCCCGAGATATTTGCTGTTAAAGTTCCCATACAAATTTCACCACACATGCAGTTTAGCGAAAATTTCGCAAAAGAATACTTTTCTGCGTTGGCGGCCTTCGGCCGCGCTTATAAAAAATAACCCTGGGCTACGCCATCCGTACGAACGTGTGCCCCAACCGTGGCTACCGCCACGGTGATGTCCTGCGTAGTATTTTCACAACTTTAAGAAGGAATATCTCGGGAACTATAAGCCTCCGGCAAGTTTGGTTTTCAGTTTTGAGATCTGTGAGAGCCTCTCTACCGCCCTGCATAAGTCATTTTTCTCAGGGTGTGCTGGAATAATGGAAAGCCGACCCGCTTTCCCTTCGATTTCATTTCGTAAAATTTTAATTTTGTTATGCACTTGTGAATAAAGACAAACAGCTGATTTGCTGCAAATTTTGACAAATTTCTGTTCGTTGAAATGCCAGTAAATTTGCATAAGTTTCTCTCTTTCGGAGAGCAAGACATATATTTCTTTGTTTGCAAATTGCTGCAATTTGCAGCCACCGAACAATAATTGCGTTTTGCACGAACAGCAGAACTCCAAATATTCAAAAAAAATTGTGTATGTTTCAAAATAGTTCTGAAGTTCTTTTTTTAACATTTTTTTTTTTTATATTGACACTATCATCATGTTAAATAAACCAAATTCCAAATGACATTTAGGAATAAAATTGTATATTTGAATCATCTTGTATATTTTAAAATTTCTTCATGTTGTATCAACAATAAAACTTTGTTGAATTTACCAAATTTTCAGATGACAGTTACAAAGCCAAAATCATGTTTCAAACATCGTGTAATTTTTAAAAATTGTTGCTGTTCTATATGTAAAGATCGATCGTGTTAATTTTACATGAGTCGTGATGATGATTTTTTTTCTGAGTGTGGTAATTCGAAATTTAGCGCTTTTTCACGAAGTATTACTTATAATTCTAGCGTTTGTTGAGCCGTAGGAAAGTGCAAGAATCGCAGGAATTTTACTACAATTTACATTCTTTGTACTTATATTCGCTCTTTTGTGGTAAAATTCCTACGGTTCCAGCACTTCCCTACGGCTCAACAAACGCTACAATTATTATACGGTATTGCTGTTATTAACAAGCTAATAACAGAAAAGTAACTCCAATTATTTAAATTTCAAGTTTTCTTTCAATTACTTATCATCTTAATCAAATAATATTAGTATAAACTACAATGGGAATAAATATGCAATGTATAAGAGTATATGAACTTGAGATTTTACTTAATGTCTGTTGTAGATGAGTTAGCAAGGGAGGGCACAAGCTTGCAGGATATCACATCTGCGACATCGGCTGGCACCCCGCTTAACTCATGCAAGCATTGGTTGAGATCTCGCTTCATTGAACAGGCTAACGCTAGATGGGCCAGGGAGTCAACTTGTGTGATTTCTAGGCAAATCTGGCCTAGACTGGACGAGGCTAGATCAGTATCGGTGCTGCATCTGAATCGGCTCTCTATAGGTCCGCTGGTGGGACTTCTAACAGGCCATTGTCTTATGGGCACTCACGCCTCTCGCATGGGCCTATATAAAAACGACTTCTGCCGCAGCTGCAGGGACGTGGAGGAAATAGAGAGTGTTGAGCACTATCTATGCCACTGCCCCGCACTGTCGCTATCCAGGTACCGCTTTCTCCATAAACACTTTCGAGTGTCTGGCGGAGATGGAAAATGCAAGGACACTAGATTTTCTGTGCTTCATGAAACAAACGCGCTGGTTTAGCTTCACGGGCATCTAATCTTATACTATTGAATCTAATTTTTCCGGAAAGGTTTGTAAACAGGGATAAGGAAGCCAGGGCTCCCGTGTGGTATCACCTCGGCCTAAGTGTGTCCCCGCTTTCATGAATTGCGGGACAGCCACCTCAACCTAACCTAATGTCTGTCAAAATGGAATATTAAAAAACTAAATTATATAAGAAAACTATTATTTATAACCGTAGCACATAGGTAGAAATATTTTATTGTGTACATCTATTCCAAATTGCTTGTTATACTCAGCTGTACTAGTACACAGAGTATTATAGTTTTAATCACATAACGGTGGATTGTAACAGAATGAAATAATCGATAGATATAGACTTATATATATCAAAATGATCAGTGTGAAAAGAGAAATCGATTGAGCCATGTCCGTCCGTCCGTCGGTCCGTCCGTCCGTAAACACTAACTCACGCAAAAATTGAGATATTTTGATGAAATTTGAAATGCAAGTTGGTATCGACACTGGGACGGTTGGTATTGAAAATGGGCGAAATCGGACCATGACCACGCCCACTTTTCCTATATAGAAAAAATCGGAAATTTGGTATCTCAGCCACTAATATAGCTAGAGTGATGAAATTTTACCCACGTGTTGAGCTCAGGCCCCTAAGAAGAAATTTGATGGAATTTTGGAAAATGGGCGGTGCCACGCCCACTTATTAAGGAGCAAACATTGAAAGCTTTATGAGTCATAACTCAGAAACTATTGAAGATATATCGATGAAATTTGGTACGCGTGATATACTTAATTAGGCAAATGTTTGGACGAAAAATTGTCAAAATCGGTTGACGGCCACGCCCACTTTTCTATATGGGTATTATAAAGTGACCTAATAAAAACATTTTAAGCGATATCTCTGTCAAATATAAAGATATATCATTGAAATTTTACGCCAGGAGTCCACCTGCAGATATACAACGAAAAACACAAAAACTTTGGAAAATGGGCGTGGCACCGCCTCTTTTTAGAAGCTGGAATATACAAGATTTCTGAGCCCATAACTCGACAAATAATTAATATATAATGACGAAACTTGGTGTGTACACTTTTATTACTTGTGGTAATACATGTTGAAAATTTTAGCGAAATCGGTTGACCACGCCCACTTTTATATATGGGTATTATAAAGTGGCCTAATAAAAACATTTTAAGCGATATCTTTGTCAAATATAAAGATAATTCATTGAAATTTTGTGGCAAGAGTTCCACTATAGACCGGTAACAAAAAATAGACAAATTTTGGAAAATGGGCGTGGCACCGCCTCTTTTTAGACAAAGGAATATACGAGATTTCTTAGCATATAACTCGACAAATAATTGAGATATTATGGCGAAACTTGGTGTGTACTTTTATTGCTCGTGGTAATACACGTTCAAAATTTTAGCGGAATCGGTTGACGACCACGCCTACTTTTTAACAAAGATATTTCTGGAACGCCCTTTGGGAATTTGTAACGTGACATCTTTGTAACTAGAAGTCATAAAGGAATGCAATGTTGCACAAAGAATAATATTCATATGCTTAGTTGGATGACTGATAAAAATTTTGAAAATGGGTGCGGCTACGCCCACTTTATGCAGCACTTGCTTTATATAAAGTACCTACTCCGTGTTTCCATCAAACGCAAACAAACAATGAAAGCATACAGCTGAGTATCTAATGTTCGATTCCACCCGAACTTAGGCTTCCTTACTTGTTTAATGTAAAATTTTAATAATTTGTGTTAAAAGTAGAGCTCTCGATTTTTTTTTGAACATTTTCGAGTAGCCCGAACAATTGTTGTTCAAATGCTCGAAGAGTTGTTTGTTTGTTTATTACCCGTATGTTTGTACGGGCATTTGAACAATTCGGGTATTTTGAAGTTTGTTTTTTTCTTTTGTTTATTTTTTTTTTTTTCTTTATATGTAGTTTTTTTATTTTTGTTTTTCCGATACACATTTTTTTGTTTGTAAGCTTCAAACAAAAACGATCAGATCGAATTGCTCAATACCCGGGTATCTAGGGCTCTAGTTAAAAGTCGATTTTATTGAAAAATATATACAGTGACTCAAAAAAAAAAAATCATACGCCAGAGTTTTTAAATTTATTTCAAACAGTTCTGTCGAAAATTTGACTCTCTTATTTTCGTTTAAAAATGTAAACAATTTTTCAACAAAAATCGCCTTAAGCAGGATTTCTAAGCTTATGGAAAAATCCGAAAAATCGTAGAAATTTCTAAAAGTGGATTAAAAATTTCAAAGCGCGGCCAGAATTTATAGAAGATTTTGAGGAGATTTCTAAGTGTAC
Organism: Urophora cardui; assembly: GCA_960531455.1. Classification (NCBI taxonomy): domain Eukaryota; kingdom Metazoa; phylum Arthropoda; class Insecta; order Diptera; family Tephritidae; genus Urophora; species Urophora cardui. Next base: position 69,344,188 of record OY482671.1, on the reverse strand, counting down.
TGTTATGTAGCCAACCAATTTTAGTGTAAAAAGTGCTATTCTCAATGCTGTAAAAATTTCCGTCGATTTTAGTAATTTTTTTCTGTAGGGTGTTTGCGTTATATGTACGTGAGACCGTTCCAATTAAAATTTCCGAAAAGCCAATGAACATTTTCAAAAAGTTGAATGTTGCATACTATTATATTAAAATTGAATGAGCTGCAAAATTGCATACTCAAAAATCTTCTAAAAAATGTAGCTTTATAATTCTTAGTCCCTTTTTACGATAAGTATTTCCTTAACTTTGAAAAATTGGAAATACTAAAAATACTGCCTTAAAAGTTAACAATAATCGCTGCTAAATATCTGGGTTACTTTCGAGCATCACCTACATTAACCAAGATATGCGTTAGAAATATAAAAATTAAAATTAAATATAAAGCACAAAAAGAAAATTATTGTAGGTACATATGAAAAACCCTGTATCTAGTAGTGAAGTGCGGCTTTGTGCGACGTAATTTTTTGTCGGCTAACTACTAATTGTACTAGATATCATGTCCGAGGGTTAATTTGACTGAGTCTGAAAGAGCAACATAACAAAACCAATTTTTAACATGAAAAAGAGTGCTAATTTTTTTTTAAATATCCCAACTTTAAAAGCTTAAAACTATAAACTTAGAATTATTGGAAACCAAGGATATTATTGAAAAGTGTTAATAATTACTTGAATCTTTAGGATTCATCACGATTACTTTAATGAAATGCTTTAAATAATAAATATTCAAGTTGAAACTAGCACTTAAAAATAAGTAAGAAAAAAACAAAAAAAATTAACTTCAGATATTTATTTATTTTATTTATTTATTTATTTGATGCAAGGTAATCTAAGTGTACACAAGTACTTACAGACTACTTAGAAGATAATATAAAATAATATTAAATTGAAAGTTCACATAGTTATATCTTTAATTAACAGCTTAAATTTAGCTCTAGAAGTTGAGAAATAGACAGAAAAGGAATTAGCAAGGCTATTGAATTCATTGAGTGCTCGGAAAATAGGTGCATTTGAAGCATATAATGCTAAGTTACGACCATCTGGGGCAAGTGCAGAGTATGGGGTCGGGAAAAAAGCGATGAATTATTGTTCCCCATTCTATTTCCAATATGTGGGTATGTTTTTTTTTCTGTAATTGTAACAATTTTACAAAATTCAATTTTGGGCGCATAAAACTTGAAAATCTACCTATGCGCGTAGATTTCCAGAAGAGAATATGAGACTTACTTTTGAAGTATAGTTAAAGGCCCTTGGCAACTGACAATCTGGCATGTCAAGCAGTGTGTATGTGTGATTAATTTTTTTTTTTTGTGTGTTAGTGCAATCGGCAGTCGTCGTGCTACACGTTCTTGTTCGGGCTCGCGTTGATGAGAATCAAATCTTTTAGATATTTGCGTCAATCACCCGACACTCACACATATGTATACACTTCTTAACATTCCAGATTTTAAGTGGCCAAGGGCCTTAACCCTAATCACCGAATTTTAAAAAGTTACGTAAAACCGAAAGTGAGACTCTGAGGCTCACCTATGGAGAAATTTTGAAACACATTATTTTGGTATTTATTTTTTACTTTTATTTATGCAGTAATGAATTTAGAAGCATTTTTATACATCCTTATAACGGTTTATGACAATTTGTTTAGAAAATAAAAATAAAGAAAGGTAATTTCGTAAAATAGGGCATATTAATGAACTCTAATTATTACACATTTTTGTAGTTGTTTGAATGTTCATTACGAATGGTTTTATTATCTCTGTTATAAATTTTTTTTTGTGCACACAATGAGAAAAGCTATGCATCAAATGAATATGAATAAATTTTTCATATGATCGCCCTTAATATATATTTTCCGCAACAAAATTCCAAGTTTTTAAAACGCGACGTTCGTGGTGAAATTTCTCAGGCATAAAGCAGCTCATAGTTCGTTTCTCTATCTGAATGCATCTTTTCCGTAATTTAGGATCTCAGTAAACAGAAAAATGGTAAAATGTTAATTGTTTTGAAATTGTTGACTTTGCCGGTCTCCTTAATTTTATGACATCCTATTATATAAAGATCTATGGTGAAATACGACGAATTCACCAAAATCCGGAGGATGTATGGTGAGTTCACAATGTAAAAACCTCACTGGGTAAACCTTGTAAACAACGGATTCAAAGTTTAGTTGAATTCTAGAAATGTAAGCTTATTACGATAAAAATACTTAAGGTGAGTCTTTGAGGCTCACTTCCGGTTTTTCGTTACAATTTTATACGATTGCAACAAAAATTGTTAAAATAAATAAATAGCCCAAAGATCATAATTAGTTCATAATTTATGAACACAACTGGAGGAATACACAAAATTTCAGACAAAAAGCTTTTTTGGTTTAGGAATAATTCGCTTTTAAACTTTAAAGGGAGACTGAGAGGCTCACTTTAGAGGATTAGGGTTAAGAGTTTGATATATGTATTATAAGCGATATTTGTGTACTAAAATGTTAAATTATAGTCTGAAAAAATTACATTTCGCTAGCTTAGAGTGCAAACTGTGTAAGTCCAGTTTTATGAAAAAGTGTATTTTTATGTAGAACGCTAGAAAAATCAAGTACGCACCGCGCTAAACAAGTCTGAGATACTTGTCATATATCTACTCGTTGTTATTCAGTGATACGCAAATTGTGTAAGTCCAAAAAGCGAAAAAAATTGTGTAAGTCCAAAATATTTATATGAACAGAAATTTTTTTCATTTCGAATTTTTTTTTCTTTTTTGTTTTTTGTCTCTCCTACAAAGTTTTACAAAAGGACTTACACAATTTGCATTCTAAGCTAGCGATTTTTATCATTTGTAAAAAAAATTGTAGTTTTTTTTGGTAATTTTAATTTTGGTAAATTTTTTACATTGGCTGTGACCCCCCTCCCCCCCCCCCGAAAAATTCTCTAGCTACGCCACTGTGGAAAGTAAATAATGGAAGAAAATGGAAACAAAATTTTAATTAGATTTGATATTCTTACAACACTAAAAAAATTACTAATTACACTAAAATTAAATACGCAGCTGCATACTCGGAATTCATATCAAAATTTTGCCTCCGATATTTATCTATTCAGAAGTTGCATTAATTTTCTGAATTTTTCGGAAAGCTTATTCGCTTAAACAAAGTGCGTCGTTAAATTCTAAAGAAATTTTTATTAGAAATTATCACATGACTGCAAGCCTTTTTATTAATATCCTAAAAGTAGCAACAATACTGGTCGAAAAATTTTTGTAACAGAAATAAAATACTACGTTTAAAAAGTATTTCGGAGTAGTTTTTGAGATATTCATGTCCAAAGAGGCGAAAACGCAGTTTGTGGCCATATTCACTCCTCAATATTTTTAAAATTACTCACTTTCATTAAAAACTGCACTTAGAAAAATCACAGTAGTCTCAACAGTTTTCTTCTGTTAATCCCTAAATTCGTTAAAGTAACAGAAATACATATGTTTAAGTAGACACATTTAGAACTATATAAACGAAAACATCTTTTTTTTCTTGTTGATTTTAGGCCATTTTTTCAAAATTAATTTGATTTTTATTCGAGCTTTTTGGCCGGTGCAAATGAAAGCGAAACAATGTTTCCTTTTCCTCTCCTACGCGTTTCGGCGAATTTTTTCGCCTTCATCAGGGAGACTTTATTCAACAAAATAAAACAATACATTATTAAAGCACTACAATTTAAAAAACTACTTTATATATGTATATAGTTTTTAACTTAAACCTAATATCTGTTGCTGTAACCTTTATATTTATTTGTTGATTTAACAAATCATTACTGTCGACTATCAAAAGAAAAATCAGAGATGAAGCTACATATTTGGGTACCCCGAAATAAGTCCCAAATGAAATAAGTCCCAATGAAATAACTCCCAATGAAATAAGTCCCAATAAAAATGAAATAACTCCCAACTTTTAGAAATGAAGTAACTCCCAAAGAAGAAAATGAAATAAGTCCCAATATTTGGGACTTATTTCATAATGAGGCCCCAAATCCCAAAAAATATGAAATAACTCCCAAATGAAATAATTCCCAGAAATATGAAATAACTCCCAAATGAAATAAATTCCAAGAAATATGAAATAACTCCCAAAAAGTACTACGCAGAAGGACATCACCGTGGCGGCAGCCACGTTTGGGGCACACGTCCGGACGGATGGCGTAGCCCAGGGTTATTTTTTGTAAGCGCGGCCGAAGTGTTCTGCGCAAAAGCACTGTGGACCGGGCCATAGATATTACTCCGGAAAGAGAAGATAAAGAAAAAACTTTTGCGGAGAACAGCTTGTGTGTTGGGGGCCTTCGGCCGCGTTTATAAAAAATTCTCTTTCGGGAGTAATATCTATGGCCCGGTCCACAGTGCTTTTGTGCAGAACACTTTTCTGCGTTGGCGGCCTTCGGCCGCGCTTACAAAAAATAACCCTGGGCTACGCCATCCGTCCGGACGTGTGCCCCAACCGTGGCTGCCGCCACGGTGATGTCCTTCTGCGTAGTACACCCTTCAGCGACGGCGATAAAAATGTAAGTATACAAATTTCGGCCTTTTTCGTACATTTTTCTCATTTCGACATTTTTTAATCCGGTCAAAAATGTATTCGGTATAATAAGGCTTTTTTCAATGCGGTCTTTTAAGATTCGACCTTTTTTTTCGACTTATCGTACGGATCCCGTCTTTCGGTTACTTTATACCGTTACAAAAACGTCGAAGCTTGTTAAATTGCAATTTTAAGAGAAATGAAATAAGTCCCAAGAAATATGAAATAACTCCCAATGCATTTTTAAGGGAAATGAAATAAGTCCCAACAAATATGAAATAACTTCCAAAGCTGGAAAATAATGAAATAACTCCCAACGGAATTTCGTTGGGAGTTATTTCATTTGGGACTTATTTCGGGGTACCACATATTTGTACTTGGAAACCGAACGGATGAAGTGAAAAATGAAAACAAAAGATTTAAAAAACCTGCCAATAGCTCTAAAAATACACATTATAAAGTAATTGTTAGAAATAAATGGTCATGTAAAAACACAAAGGGATTTATTTTTAAGTGACAAAATCTCAACTGCGGAAAGTTGTTGATTTAACAGCAAAAGTGTTTGTGTAGGGACTGCGAATTGTACGGCGCGGGTTCGAATCCGTTCACGTCTCCCGTGTTTTTTCTTTTAAATAAATTTTATTGTTTAATATTTTTTTTTTATTAAATATCTAATACCTGTGTTCAATAACAAAAAATTGTTACGAACTTTTCCTAAAAAAGTGTCACTTTTATATGGAGAACTGTCATTATTTAGGAAAAATTCGTAACAATTTTTTTGTTCTTGAATAGAGCTAATAAGTGTCGTCAAAAGACAAGATACATATGTATGTAGGTATATTAGAATCGCGAAAAAGTAAACCAAAATGTTCCAAGGGTATTTTTTTTTTCTTTTCGGAAAATACTAACGTTTCGGAAAATACTAACGTTTCCAAACGGTTTTCAAATTTAAAAAAGTAGGTACGGTAATAAACATAATTTTTTGATATAGGAAAATACTAGTGTTTCCAAACGGTTTTCAAATTTAAAAAAGTAGGTACGGTAATAAACATAATTTTTTGATATAGGTACCTATCACGTAAAATTTTTTTAAGTGATTCAGTTTTAATCATTACATGGCGATGTCATTGCATATATGTACATATGTATATATACATATATGTTTCAAATGCGAATAAATATGGGTTCACCGAATTACCAAGCTAAACATATATATGCATGCATATACATACATTTTTAAAGCTAAGAAATATGAAATTCCCTGAATTATCAACTACGCGATATGTATTTGTTAGTTTTTAAAATAAAAATGTTGATGTTTCAGAGCTTTTGCCAATTGTTCATATTTTAGAGTATCCATTGGTGACCGAAATGTGTTTTGGGGTGTTCATATTATTCACTGCATATAAATTATTAAATAGCGTAAAATTAAATAATGAAATTTTTTTCTAAAATTAAATAAAGATATTTTAACAACTTTTATACCTATGATCTCAGCGCTTTTTGAAAATTGTATATTAAAAATGTATAGATATATTCCTTACTTGTTTTATTTTTTAGTTAGAAATATTTCTTCAAAATGAATCTATGAATAGTAAAATTTATTAGCATAAAATTATATTTTATCGTGGCATGTACATTCATACATTTAAAATGAAATACCCACATATGTATATATGTGATATGATGATAAATAAGTTAAAACCAAATTAGTAGTTTTATACTCAGCTGTACTAGTACACAGAGTATTATAGTTTTAATCACATAACGGTGGATTCTAACAGAATGAAATAATCGAGATAGATATAGACTTATATATATCAAAATGAGTTTATGAACAGAAATTTTGTTTCATTTCGAATTTTTTTTTCTTTTTTGTTTTTTGTCTCTCCTACAAAGTTTTAAAAAAGGACTTACACAATTTGCATTCTAAGCTAGCGATTTTTATCATTTGTAAAAAAAATTGTAATTTTTTTTGGTAATTTTAATTTTGGTAAATTTTTTACATTGGCTGTGACCCCCCCGAAAAATTCTCTAGCTACGCCACTGTGAAAACGTGTGTGACATTATTGGAAAGCCAACCCCTGGGCTACGCCACCAAAGTCCGGACATACTGCCCAACCGTGGCTACCGCCACGGTGATGTCCTTCTGCGTAGTACACCGCGCGATTTGTTATTAAATTTTGGTATTTTTAAATAAAAATTATCAAAAACTTTTCTGCGTTGGCGGCCTTCGGCCGCGCTTATTTAAAATAACCCTGGGCTACGCCACCAAAGTCCGGACATACTGCCCAACCGTGGCTACCGCCACGGTGATGTCCTTCTGCGTAGTACACCGCGCGATTTGTTATTAAAAATTTTCATATTTACATGCCTTTTTCTTACTTACTTACCTCGATATGGCAACACAAAAAGTACTGTATAATACAACCCTGCATGTAGTCAGAAACACAGAAGCACACATAACTCGTCGCGGTTAGTGAAAAAATGTAAACAAATTAATAAAAGCGAGTTTTTTATAATAAAAACGTAAAATTCTCCCGAAAATATAAATAAAATCGAAGTTTAAATCTAATTAAAAGTTATAAAAGTGAAAACTTGTATAAACAGTATCGTTCCAAAGGCAGTTGAATCAATTTTCCCACATGAAATTTTGCTTTTGGGAAGGGTGAATTTAACAATAAATTACATGAATTGTGTAATTAAAAAATCTGTGAAAATGATTTATTTAGTTAAATTAAAGCTAGAACTTGCATTTTAGTCACATTCCAACTGATTTTCGTGGTGAAATTGCCATTATTTCGCATTTTCAAAAAGTGGATATCGACGTCGAAACTCTAGCCTATGAAAATAATAAATTTAGATAAAGAAAAGTCTCGCCTAACATCCCCTAAAAATTCATTTGAAAAACATTAATACCTTTGGAGATATAGCTTTTGGTAGACAGAAGGAAATGTGAGCCAAAATTGTATTCAAAACAATGAAAATATGTCTTTAGTGGCAAATCATTCCCATTTTTCCATAATCTGAGTAATTTTTTTTTAGTGTGAGCAAAGTAATATAAGCGACGAAGAGCTCACTTTCAGAGCTCTGAAACTTCTTTCATAAATATCTCATAATTTGGAAGACATCGTCATTTTCGGTCTCGTTTATCATAGATAAGAAGATGTTTTCGGGATTAAAGTAAAATGCGTTGTTTTCAATTGTAGTCTGAATAATTAACTGCATTTATAGGGGCAGACGACGCATCCAGCGCAAGTATTGATAATACATTTAGACTTCCATTGTCTCTTTAGGCGCGTATAATTTTACAACGAACTCTAGCAGTTTTTATAAACAACTTGGATGATTTTACGATACGCACGGATGCAGAAATCGTGAAGCCGTTGTAAGCCAGCGCGCTGTGCTTAGAGATCTCATTTGAATACTTACCAAATCTTCACTACAGCCATTATCATTCAATATACATAACGTTGAGCAGCACGAATAGTCCAATCATCAATAATTTTTTGCATATCATGTATCCAGTATTGGTAGCTGTTCCATCGCGGTACAACATTCTCAAGACAAGCAAGAACTTAGAATACTTTTTAATCAAAAACTCATACTATATGGCGTTACTGCCTCATATAAATAAGAACTGATTTTAAAACGGTATAACTTTTTTGTTTGTGAATAAAGGCTACAACTTTTTTAGCGGAGTCCTCATGGTTTTTTGAGAGCTTTGTATTAGTGATTAAAATAAAAAAATCTAGGGATAGTAACTCCAAAATTTTTAAAGGTAAAACTCAGAACAACTTTTGAGGTCGAAACTTTATATGAGCCAAATATAGTGCAGAGCGAGACCTATTCTGCGACATTAAGATCATAGAGATCCGACATCAAATAAGGAAGTTATTACAAAAAACGCGATTTAGCTGTTTTTAACGCGGGCCTAAAAAAAATTTTTACACCATAAATATTTTTTCGACGTAAGTGTTCAAATAAAACTGACACACGCAAACTTTATTTTCGTGATACGGCTTAATGTTAAAAGTTTAGTGTGTGTCAGTTTGATTTGAACACTTATGTCGACAAAATATTTGTACGTCATTTTTCTGACATTTTTTTTAGTTTATATTAGGACCGTTCGGCGGCAGCAAATTGCTGCAAATTGCAGAAAAAACTGCAAATTCGCGTTTTTTGAGGCATAAACTCAGTCAAAATTTGCAGAAGAGAGCGCAATTTTGACAGTTCAAAGAAGAAGAAAGCTGCAAAGTTTTACTGACAAAATTTGTCGTTGCAGAGTTCAGTAGACTGAAAAAACATTTGCGATCATATGGTTGCAATTTAAAAAAAAATCGAAAGTGATTTCAAGTCAAAAAACTATGAAAATCGGGAATATATGTGATTCAATAGAAAATGAAGTGAGAAAATTATATTATTTTAATTTACAAAGTTTATTTAAATGATTTAATTTGTTTAATAAGGTACCAGCTAAAAGGAAACGTGTTAATGACACCGCAGTGGGATCATCGTCTGCACTCTCGGGATTCTGCGTTGTTGAATCGCAAATAGGAGGTTGTATACTACTTAAATGGGAAAATTGTCCATTAATAGGTGTACTCGCGTACTTTTTCCAGCAGCTTTTCTCTGTTTGCCTCTATCACTCTCTATCTCGCCAAATATCATTCTTCCTCTCACAAGAGAAAAATATCCAAAAAAGTAAAAAAATGCAAATCTATTCAAATCTTGCAGGAAAGATGAACAGCTGATCAAATTAAAATTATGGGAATTAACAAAATATATACAAATCCTATATTTACAAAAATTTATACGAAATTTGTATTACTTTAGCTTAGTTTCAGCTGTAGATTATGCCTGCATTGTATTTTACTAATAAAGAAACATGTATGTATGTATATAAATGCGGAGCTGCGGCTGCCTGCTGGCATTGCATATTGACATACATACATACATACATATAAGTTAGCAGAGGGTAACCGGCGGACTTCCTACATTAAGCAACAAACATACAATGCTGCTGTTATCATCCGACATTTAGCTCAAGTACAGATGCAGACATAATCAAATGTTATTTATTTACATCTTTCATAATTAATTCGTCCATATTTAACTTTTTTAATTTTGAATTTCAATTTTGCAATTTTCGCAAATTACAAACATATGTTTTTTCATCAGCTGTTTTGCTGCTGGACAAATGTGATGGAAAAAATTTGTCCTGCAGAATTTTGCAGCCTCTCACAAAAATAAACGTCACTTTGCTCTCTCATTTCCATCACTTCTGCAATTTTTTTGCGTAAAAAAATGGAAAAAGCGGATATTTGTTGCAAAATTGTAATAAATTGCAACAAATTGCTGTACGCGAATACAACTAATGTCGCACGCCCCGAAAAAATAACTTTTTCACAGATGTTATAACAGAAATAAAAACCTGCCGGAAACTTATAGTTTATGAGATTTTTGTTGGTAAAGTTGTAAAATCCACCAAACAAAACACCAAAACTGCGAACTATTGGGAAATTTTTCCATTATTCCAGCACGCCACGAGAAAAATGACTTATACATGGGTGTAGAGGGGCTATCACAGATCCCAAATCTGAAAACCAAACTTGCCGGAGGCTTATGGTTTCCGAGATAGGTAAATTTTAGACGAGCCCCCCACGACTAGAAAAAAATGTTTTTTTTTAGGAGGGTAGAGGGGGCCCCCAGATTACAAAACTGAAGACCCCACCTACCGGAGGCCTATAGTTCCCGAGATATTTGCTGTTAAAGTTCCCATACAAATTTCACCACACATGCAGTTTAGCGAAAATTTCGCAAAAGAATACTTTTCTGCGTTGGCGGCCTTCGGCCGCGCTTATAAAAAATAACCCTGGGCTACGCCATCCGTACGAACGTGTGCCCCAACCGTGGCTACCGCCACGGTGATGTCCTGCGTAGTATTTTCACAACTTTAAGAAGGAATATCTCGGGAACTATAAGCCTCCGGCAAGTTTGGTTTTCAGTTTTGAGATCTGTGAGAGCCTCTCTACCGCCCTGCATAAGTCATTTTTCTCAGGGTGTGCTGGAATAATGGAAAGCCGACCCGCTTTCCCTTCGATTTCATTTCGTAAAATTTTAATTTTGTTATGCACTTGTGAATAAAGACAAACAGCTGATTTGCTGCAAATTTTGACAAATTTCTGTTCGTTGAAATGCCAGTAAATTTGCATAAGTTTCTCTCTTTCGGAGAGCAAGACATATATTTCTTTGTTTGCAAATTGCTGCAATTTGCAGCCACCGAACAATAATTGCGTTTTGCACGAACAGCAGAACTCCAAATATTCAAAAAAAATTGTGTATGTTTCAAAATAGTTCTGAAGTTCTTTTTTTAACATTTTTTTTTTTATATTGACACTATCATCATGTTAAATAAACCAAATTCCAAATGACATTTAGGAATAAAATTGTATATTTGAATCATCTTGTATATTTTAAAATTTCTTCATGTTGTATCAACAATAAAACTTTGTTGAATTTACCAAATTTTCAGATGACAGTTACAAAGCCAAAATCATGTTTCAAACATCGTGTAATTTTTAAAAATTGTTGCTGTTCTATATGTAAAGATCGATCGTGTTAATTTTACATGAGTCGTGATGATGATTTTTTTTCTGAGTGTGGTAATTCGAAATTTAGCGCTTTTTCACGAAGTATTACTTATAATTCTAGCGTTTGTTGAGCCGTAGGAAAGTGCAAGAATCGCAGGAATTTTACTACAATTTACATTCTTTGTACTTATATTCGCTCTTTTGTGGTAAAATTCCTACGGTTCCAGCACTTCCCTACGGCTCAACAAACGCTACAATTATTATACGGTATTGCTGTTATTAACAAGCTAATAACAGAAAAGTAACTCCAATTATTTAAATTTCAAGTTTTCTTTCAATTACTTATCATCTTAATCAAATAATATTAGTATAAACTACAATGGGAATAAATATGCAATGTATAAGAGTATATGAACTTGAGATTTTACTTAATGTCTGTTGTAGATGAGTTAGCAAGGGAGGGCACAAGCTTGCAGGATATCACATCTGCGACATCGGCTGGCACCCCGCTTAACTCATGCAAGCATTGGTTGAGATCTCGCTTCATTGAACAGGCTAACGCTAGATGGGCCAGGGAGTCAACTTGTGTGATTTCTAGGCAAATCTAGCCTAGACTGGACGAGGCTAGATCAGTATCGGTGCTGCATCTGAATCGGCTCTCTATAGGTCCGCTGGTGGGACTTCTAACAGGCCATTGTCTTATGGGCACTCACGCCTCTCGCATGGGCCTATATAAAAACGACTTCTGCCGCAGCTGCAGGGACGTGGAGGAAATAGAGAGTGTTGAGCACTATCTATGCCACTGCCCCGCACTGTCGCTATCCAGGTACCGCTTTCTCCATAAACACTTTCGAGTGTCTGGCGGAGATGGAAAATGCAAGGACACTAGATTTTCTGTGCTTCATGAAACAAACGCGCTGGTTTAGCTTCACGGGCATCTAATCTTATACTATTGAATCTAATTTTTCCGGAAAGGTTTGTAAACAGGGATAAGGAAGCCAGGGCTCCCGTGTGGTATCACAATGGGCCACCTCGGCCTAAGTGTGTCCCCGCTTTCATGAATTGCGGGACAGCCACCTCAACCTAACCTAATGTCTGTCAAAATGGAATATTAAAAAACTAAATTATATAAGAAAACTATTATTTATAACCGTAGCACATAGGTAGAAATATTTTATTGTGTACATCTATTCCAAATTGCTTGTTATACTCAGCTGTACTAGTACACAGAGTATTATAGTTTTAATCACATAACGGTGGATTGTAACAGAATGAAATAATCGATAGATATAGACTTATATATATCAAAATGATCAGTGTGAAAAGAGAAATCGATTGAGCCATGTCCGTCCGTCCGTCGGTCCGTCCGTCCGTAAACACTAACTCACGCAAAAATTGAGATATTTTGATGAAATTTGAAATGCAAGTTGGTATCGACACTGGGACGGTTGGTATTGAAAATGGGCGAAATCGGACCATGACCACGCCCACTTTTCCTATATAGAAAAAATCGGAAATTTGGTATCTCAGCCACTAATATAGCTAGAGTGATGAAATTTTACCCACGTGTTGAGCTCAGGCCCCTAAGAAGAAATTTGATGGAATTTTGGAAAATGGGCGGTGCCACGCCCACTTATTAAGGAGCAAACATTGAAAGCTTTATGAGTCATAACTCAGAAACTATTGAAGATATATCGATGAAATTTGGTACGCGTGATATACTTAATTAGGCAAATGTTTGGACGAAAAATTGTCAAAATCGGTTGACGGCCACGCCCACTTTTCTATATGGGTATTATAAAGTGACCTAATAAAAACATTTTAAGCGATATCTCTGTCAAATATAAAGATATATCATTGAAATTTTACGCCAGGAGTCCACCTGCAGATATACAACGAAAAACACAAAAACTTTGGAAAATGGGCGTGGCACCGCCTCTTTTTAGAAGCTGGAATATACAAGATTTCTGAGCCCATAACTCGACAAATAATTAATATATAATGACGAAACTTGGTGTGTACACTTTTATTACTTGTGGTAATACATGTTGAAAATTTTAGCGAAATCGGTTGACCACGCCCACTTTTATATATGGGTATTATAAAGTGGCCTAATAAAAACATTTTAAGCGATATCTTTGTCAAATATAAAGATAATTCATTGAAATTTTGTGGCAAGAGTTCCACTATAGACCGGTAACAAAAAATAGACAAATTTTGGAAAATGGGCGTGGCACCGCCTCTTTTTAGACAAAGGAATATACGAGATTTCTTAGCATATAACTCGACAAATAATTGAGATATTATGACGAAACTTGGTGTGTACTTTTATTGCTCGTGGTAATACACGTTCAAAATTTTAGCGGAATCGGTTGACGACCACGCCTACTTTTTAACAAAGATATTTCTGGAACGCCCTTTGGGAATTTGTAACGTGACATCTTTGTAACTAGAAGTCATAAAGGAATGCAATGTTGCACAAAGAATAATATTCATATGCTTAGTTGGATGACTGATAAAAATTTTGAAAATGGGTGCGGCTACGCCCACTTTATGCAGCACTTGCTTTATATAAAGTACCTACTCCGTGTTTCCATCAAACACAAACAAACAATGAAAGCATACAGCTGAGTATCTAATGTTCGATTCCACCCGAACTTAGGCTTCCTTACTTGTTTAATGTAAAATTTTAATAATTTGTGTTAAAAGTAGAGCTCTCGATTTTTTTTTGAACATTTTCGAGTAGCCCGAACAATTGTTGTTCAAATGCTCGAAGAGTTGTTTGTTTGTTTATTACCCGTATGTTTGTACGGGCATTTGAACAATTCGGGTATTTTGAAGTTTGTTTTTTTCTTTTGTTTATTTTTTTTTTTTTTCTTTATATGTAGTTTTTTTATTTTTGTTTTTCCGATACACATTTTTTTGTTTGTAAGCTTCAAACAAAAACGATCAGATCGAATTGCTCAATACCCGGGTATCTAGGGCTCTAGTTAAAAGTCGATTTTATTGAAAAATATATACAGTGACTCAAAAAAAAAAAATCATACGCCAGAGTTTTTAAATTTATTTCAAACAGTTCTGTCGAAAATTTGACTCTCTTATTTTCGTTTAAAAATGTAAACAATTTTTCAACAAAAATCGCCTTAAGCAGGATTTCTAAGCTTATGGAAAAATCCGAAAAATCGTAGAAATTTCTAAAAGTGGATTAAAAATTTCAAAGCGCGGCCAGAATTTATAGAAGATTTTGAGGAGATTTCTAAGTGTACTGTTATGTAGCCAACCAATTTTAGTGTAAAAAGTGCTATTCTCAATGCTGTAAAAATTTCCGTCGATTTTAGTAATTTTTTTCTGTAGGGTGTTTGCGTTATATGTACGTGAGACCGTTCCAATTAAAATTTCCGAAAAGCCAATGAACATTTTCAAAAAGTTGAATGTTGCATACTATTATATTAAAATTGAATGAGCTGCAAAATTGCATACTCAAAAATCTTCTAAAAAAATGTAGCTTTATAATTCTTAGTCCCTTTTTACGATAAGTATTTCCTTAACTTTGAAAAATTGGAAATACTAAAAATACTGCCTTAAAAGTTAACAATAATCGCTGCTAAATATCTGGGTTACTTTCGAGCATCACCTACATTAACCAAGATATGCGTTAGAAATATAAAAATTAAAATTAAATATAAAGCACAAAAAGAAAATTATTGTAGGTACATATGAAAAACCCTGTATCTAGTAGTGAAGTGCGGCTTTGTGCGACGTAATTTTTTGTCGGCTAACTACTAATTGTACTAGATATCATGTCCGAGGGTTAATTTGACTGAGTCTGAAAGAGCAACATAACAAAACCAATTTTTAACATGAAAAAGAGTGCTAATTTTTTTTTAAATATCCCAACTTTAAAAGCTTAAAACTATAAACTTAGAATTATTGGAAACCAAGGATATTATTGAAAAGTGTTAATAATTACTTGAATCTTTAGGATTCATCACGATTACTTTAATGAAATGCTTTAAATAATAAATATTCAAGTTGAAACTAGCACTTAAAAATAAGTAAGAAAAAAACAAAAAAAATTAACTTCAGATATTTATTTATTTTATTTATTTATTTATTTGATGCAAGGTAATCTAAGTGTACACAAGTACTTACAGACTACTTAGAAGATAATATAAAATAATATTAAATTGAAAGTTCACATAGTTATATCTTTAATTAACAGCTTAAATTTAGCTCTAGAAGTTGAGAAATAGACAGAAAAGGAATTAGCAAGGCTATTGAATTCATTGAGTGCTCGGAAAATAGGTGCATTTGAAGCATATAATGCTAAGTTACGACCATCTGGGGCAAGTGCAGAGTATGGGGTCGGGAAAAAAGCGATGAATTATTGTTCCCCATTCTATTTCCAATATGTGGGTATGTTTTTTTTTCTGTAATTGTAACAATTTTACAAAATTCAATTTTGGGCGCATAAAACTTGAAAATCTACCTATGCGCGTAGATTTCCAGAAGAGAATATGAGACTTACTTTTGAAGTATAGTTAAAGGCCCTTGGCAACTGACAATCTGGCATGTCAAGCAGTGTGTATGTGTGATTAATTTTTTTTTTTTGTGTGTTAGTGCAATCGGCAGTCGTCGTGCTACACGTTCTTGTTCGGGCTCGCGTTGATGAGAATCAAATCTTTTAGATATTTGCGTCAATCACCCGACACTCACACATATGTATACACTTCTTAACATTCCAGATTTTAAGTGGCCAAGGGCCTTAACCCTAATCACCGAATTTTAAAAAGTTACGTAAAACCGAAAGTGAGACTCTGAGGCTCACCTATGGAGAAATTTTGAAACACATTATTTTGGTATTTATTTTTTACTTTTATTTATGCAGTAATGAATTTAGAAGCATTTTTATACATCCTTATAACGGTTTATGACAATTTGTTTAGAAAATAAAAATAAAGAAAGGTAATTTCGTAAAATAGGGCATATTAATGAACTCTAATTATTACACATTTTTGTAGTTGTTTGAATGTTCATTACGAATGGTTTTATTATCTCTGTTATAAATTTTTTTTTGTGCACACAATGAGAAAAGCTATGCATCAAATGAATATGAATAAATTTTTCATATGATCGCCCTTAATATATATTTTCCGCAACAAAATTCCAAGTTTTTAAAACGCGACGTTCGTGGTGAAATTTCTCAGGCATAAAGCAGCTCATAGTTCGTTTCTCTATCTGAATGCATCTTTTCCGTAATTTAGGATCTCAGTAAACAGAAAAATGGTAAAATGTTAATTGTTTTGAAATTGTTGACTTTGCCGGTCTCCTTAATTTTATGACATCCTATTATATAAAGATCTATGGTGAAATACGACGAATTCACCAAAATCCGGAGGATGTATGGTGAGTTCACAATGTAAAAACCTCACTGGGTAAACCTTGTAAACAACGGATTCAAAGTTTAGTTGAATTCTAGAAATGTAAGCTTATTACGATAAAAATACTTAAGGTGAGTCTTTGAGGCTCACTTCCGGTTTTTCGTTACAATTTTATACGATTGCAACAAAAATTGTTAAAATAAATAAATAGCCCAAAGATCATAATTAGTTCATAATTTATGAACACAACTGGAGGAATACACAAAATTTCAGACAAAAAGCTTTTTTGGTTTAGGAATAATTCGCTTTTAAACTTTAAAGGGAGACTGAGAGGCTCACTTTAGAGGATTAGGGTTAAGAGTTTGATATATGTATTATAAGCGATATTTGTGTACTAAAATGTTAAATTATAGTCTGAAAAAATTACATTTCGCTAGCTTAGAGTGCAAACTGTGTAAGTCCAGTTTTATGAAAAAGTGTATTTTTATGTAGAACGCTAGAAAAATCAAGTACGCACCGCGCTAAACAAGTCTGAGATACTTGTCATATATCTACTCGTTGTTATTCAGTGATACGCAAATTGTGTAAGTCCAAAAAGCGAAAAAAATTGTGTAAGTCCAAAATATTTATATGAACAGAAATTTTTTTCATTTCGAATTTTTTTTTCTTTTTTGTTTTTTGTCTCTCCTACAAAGTTTTACAAAAGGACTTACACAATTTGTATTCTAAGCTAGCGATTTTTATCATTTGTAAAAAAAATTTTTTTTGGTAATTTTAATTTTGGTAAATTTTTTACATTGGCTGTGACCCCCCTCCCCCCCCCCCGAAAAATTCTCTAGCTACGCCACTGTGGAAAGTAAATAATGGAAGAAAATGGAAACAAAATTTTAATTAGATTTGATATTCTTACAACACTAAAAAAATTACTAATTACACTAAAATTAAATACGCAGCTGCATACTCGGAATTCATATCAAAATTTTGCCTCCGATATTTATCTATTCAGAAGTTGCATTAATTTTCTGAATTTTTCGGAAAGCTTATTCGCTTAAACAAAGTGCGTCGTTAAATTCTAAAGAAATTTTTATTAGAAATTATCACATGACTGCAAGCCTTTTTATTAATATCCTAAAAGTAGCAACAATACTGGTCGAAAAATTTTTGTAACAGAAATAAAATACTACGTTTAAAAAGTATTTCGGAGTAGTTTTTGAGATATTCATGTCCAAAGAGGCGAAAACGCAGTTTGTGGCCATATTCACTCCTCAATATTTTTAAAATTACTCACTTTCATTAAAAACTGCACTTAGAAAAATCACAGTAGTCTCAACAGTTTTCTTCTGTTAATCCCTAAATTCGTTAAAGTAACAGAAATACATATGTTTAAGTAGACACATTTAGAACTATATAAACGAAAACATCTTTTTTTTCTTGTTGATTTTAGGCCATTTTTTCAAAATTAATTTGATTTTTATTCGAGCTTTTTGGCCGGTGCAAATGAAAGCGAAACAATGTTTCCTTTTCCTCTCCTACGCGTTTCGGCGAATTTTTTCGCCTTCATCAGGGAGACTTTATTCAACAAAATAAAACAATACATTATTAAAGCACTACAATTTAAAAAACTACTTTATATATGTATATAGTTTTTAACTTAACCCTAATATCTGTTGCTGTAACCTTTATATTTATTTGTTGATTTAACAAATCATTACTGTCGACTATCAAGAGAAAAATCAGAGATGAAGCTACATATTTGGGTACCCCGAAATAAGTCCCAAATGAAATAAGTCCCAATGAAATAACTCCCAATGAAATAAGTCCCAATAAAAATGAAATAACTCCCAACTTTTAGAAATGAAGTAACTCCCAAAGAAGAAAATGAAATAAGTCCCAATATTTGGGACTTATTTCATAATGAGGCCCCAAATCCCAAAAAATATGAAATAACTCCCAAATGAAATAATTCCCAGAAATATGAAATAACTCCCAAATGAAATAAATTCCAAGAAATATGAAATAACTCCCAAAAAGTACTACGCAGAAGGACATCACCGTGGCGGCAGCCACGTTTGGGGCACACGTCCGGACGGATGGCGTAGCCCAGGGTTATTTTTTGTAAGCGCGGCCGAAGGCCGCCAACGCAGAAAAGTGTTCTGCGCAAAAGCACTATGGACCGGGCCATAGATATTACTCCGGAAAGAGAAGATAAAGAAAAAACTTTTGCGGAGAACAGCTTGTGTGTTGGGGGCCTTCGGCCGCGTTTATAAAAAATTATATTATATTATTAAATAATAAGGCTTTTTTCAATGCGGTCTTTTAAGATTCGACCTTTTTTTTCGACTTATCGTACGGATCCCGTCTTTCGGTTACTTTATACCGTTACAAAAACGTCGAAGCTTGTTAAATTGCAATTTTAAGAGAAATGAAATAAGTCCCAAGAAATATGAAATAACTCCCAATGCATTTTTAAGGGAAATGAAATAAGTCCCAACAAATATGAAATAACTTCCAAAGCTGGAAAATAATGAAATAACTCCCAACGGAATTTCGTTGGGAGTTATTTCATTTGGGACTTATTTCGGGGTACCACATATTTGTACTTGGAAACCGAACGGATGAAGTGAAAAATGAAAACAAAAGATTTAAAAAACCTGCCAATAGCTCTAAAAATACACATTATAAAGTAATTGTTAGATATAAATGGTCATGTAAAAACACAAAGGGATTTATTTTTAAGTGACAAAATTTCAACTGCGGAAAGTTGTTGATTTAACAGCAAAAGTGTTTGTGTAGGGACTGCGAATTGTACGGCGCGGGTTCGAATCCGTTCACGTCTCCCGTGTTTTTTCTTTTAAATAAATTTTATTGTTTAATATTTTTTTTTTATTAAATATCTAATACCTGTGTTCAATAACAAAAAATTGTTACGAACTTTTCCTAAAAAAGTGTCACTTTTATATGGAGAACTGTCATTATTTAGGAAAAATTCGTAACAATTTTTTTGTTCTTGAATAGAGCTAATAAGTGTCGTCAAAAGACAAGATACATATGTATGTAGGTATATTAGAATCGCGAAAAAGTAAACCAAAATGTTCCAAGGGTATTTTTTTTTTCTTTTCGGAAAATACTAACGTTTCCAAACGGTTTTCAAATTTAAAAAAGTAGGTACGGTAATAAACATAATTTTTTGATATAGGAAAATACTAACGTTTCCAAACGGTTTTCAAATTTAAAAAAGTAGGTACGGTAATAAACATAATTTTTTGATATAGGTACCTATCACGTAAAATTTTTTTAAGTGATTCAGTTTTAATCATTACATGGCGATGTCATTGCATATATGTACATATGTATATATACATATATGTTTCAAATGCGAATAAATATGGGTTCACCGAATTACCAAGCTAAACATATATATGCATGCATATACATACATTTTTAAAGCTAAGAAATATGAAATTCCCTGAATTATCAACCACGCGATATGTATTTGTTAGTTTTTAAAATAAAAATGTTGATGTTTCAGAGCTTTTGCCAATTGTTCATATTTTAGAGTATCCATTGGTGACCGAAATGTGTTTTGGGGTGTTCATATTATTCACTGCATATAAATTATTAAATAGCGTAAAATTAAATAATGAAATTTTTTTCTAAAATTAAATAAAGATATTTTAACAACTTTTATACCTATGATCTCAGCGCTTTTTGAAAATTGTATATTAAAAATGTATAGATATATTCCTTACTTGTTTTATTTTTTAGTTAGAAATATTTCTTCAAAATGAATCTATGAATAGTAAAATTTATTAGCATAAAATTATATTTTATCGTGGCATGTACATTCATACATTTAAAATGAAATACCCACATATGTATATATGTGATATGATGATAAATAAGTTAAAACCAAATTAGTAGTTTTATACTCAGCTGTACTAGTACACAGAGTATTATAGTTTTAATCACATAACGGTGGATTCTAACAGAATGAAATAATCGAGATAGATATAGACTTATATATATCAAAATGAGTTTATGAACAGAAATTTTGTTTCATTTCGAATTTTTTTTTTCTTTTTTGTTTTTTGTCTCTCCTACAAAGTTTTAAAAAAGGACTTACACAATTTGCATTCTAAGCTAGCGATTTTTATCATTTGTAAAAAAAATTGTAATTTTTTTTGGTAATTTTAATTTTGGTAAATTTTTCACATTGGCTGTGACCCCCCCCGAAAAATTCTCTAGCTACGCCACTGTGAAAAGGTCTCGGTCAGCACTATATTTGGCCCATATAAAGTTTCGACTTTAAAGGTTGTTCTGAGTTTTACCTTTCAAAATTTTGAAGTTACTATCCCTAGATTTTTTCTTTTTAACCACTAATACAAAGCTCTCAAAAAACCATGAGGAATCCCCAAAAAAAAATCTAGCCTTTATTCACAAACAAAAAAGTTGTAAAATGAAACACTTGTTTTTTTTATAAAAAATTACACAGTAGGGAGACAAAAATACCACAGGGAAACGGCGAAACACGTCAGCTTAATATTTGGCTCCAGATTACGATGGCGTTTTTAGAAAATCCGAATTAGCTCCCATTTTCGAGATATTTAAGAAAGAATTTTCAGTTTTCACATACAAAGCGATCCGATGGAGGGGAAGAGGGGGGGGGGGCTGGGCTATGAGTAACTATTCTTGAGGTAATAAAAATTATGAAAAGTGGAAAAAACTGATCTTAATATCGTTCATATTTTCATTGTTTTGATGTACAATTTTCTTTAAATCAGAGAATAAAAACCACGTTTTGAAAGAAAATTGTATTCAAAACAATGAAATCATTCCCATGTTTCCATAATCTGAGTAATTTTTTTTGAGTGTGAGCAAAGTAATATAAGCGACGAAGAATTCACTTTCAGAGCTCTGAAACTTCTTTCATAAATATCTCAAAATTTGGAGGGCATCGTCATTTTCGGTCTTGGTTATCATAGATAAGAAGATGTTTTCGGGATTAAAGTAAAATGCATTCTTTTCAATTGTAGGCTGAAGGCAGTTAATTAGCATTTCTAGGGCAGACGACGCATCCAGCGCAAGTATTGGTAATATATTTAGACTTCCGTTGTCTCTTTAGGCGCGTATAATTATACAACGAACTCTAGCAGTTTTTCTAAATAACTTGGATGATTTTACGATACGCACGGATACAGAAATCGTGAAGCCGTTGTACCCGCGCACTGTTCTTAGTGGTCCCACTTGAATACTTGCCAAATCTTCACTACAGCCATTATCATTCAATATAAATAACGGCGATCAGCACGAATAATTAGTCCAATCATCAATGATTTTTTGCATATCATGTGTCCAGTATTGGTAGCTGTTCCATCGCGGTAAAGCATACTCAAGTCAAGCGAGGACTTAGAATACTTTTTAATCAAAAACTCATACTATATGGCGTTACTGCCTCATATAAATAAGAACTTGGGATAATTTTTCAAAAAACACAGGTTTTCTGATTTTAAAACGGTATAACGTTTTTGTTTGTGAATAAAGGCTACAACTTTTTAGCGATGTCCTCATGGTTTTTTGAGAGTTTTGTATTAGTGATAAATATAAAAAAATCTAGGGATAGTACAAAAAAATGTTGAAAGGTAAAACTCAGAACAACCTTTGAGGTCGAAACTTTATATGGGCCAAATATAGTGATGGGCGAGACCTTTTCAGCGACATTAAGATGATAGAGATCCGACATCAATTAACGCGATTTAGCTGTTTTTAAAGCGGGCCTAAAAAAAAATTTTTTTACGCCAAAAATATTTTTTCGACATAAGTGTTCAAATAAAACTGACACACGCAAACTTTATTTGCGTGATACGGCTTAATGTACATAGGTAACTTTTCATTTCCCCATTCATGAAAGGTTAGAAGTCTTCGCTCTTACTTGCTTTGTTTTTTTCACGAGGAGGAAGCATCTAAAGCATTTATCCTGTCAGTGTGGGACCCGCACTAAACCCGCTGTCGTCGTACCGAACCCGCCTCCCGCCACGGTACTATCATCAAGCTACCGTCAGGAGGTTGGTTGAGCACCAGGCTTTAAGTCCGTAATATTAGCGTTATTGCTCTCAGTATACCTTAAAAGGCTAGATACATACCGGCATACGTACAAATGTGCATCTTTCTTTACAACGATGTTGATGAAAATAAAAAAAAATAAAAAATAATCATAACAAATCAAAAATAATCATAAATAATCAAAAAGAATCAAAATAATTTTTTTTGATTATTTTTGATTTTTTATGATTATTTTTCATTTTTTTTTATTTTTTTATTTTTTATTTTTTTAATGGTAATTGCAAAATAATCATTAAAATTTGAAAACAATGGGTAATCAATCATTAAATAAAGACCTGAAAAGATAATCAATCAAACCGGTAATTATTACGATTAATATGATTATTTAACAGGTCTGGTCCAATCCAATTACAAAAAAATATGTACCCTAGATTTTACCAATATGAGTTGCTTATTTCCGCGGTGCAATAATACCAAATATGGCTGCAAATACGGTGATATTAAATTTTTTCCAATTTCACGATACCCGTTATTCGCGGAGAGTGGATGAAGATTTGTGGAGTGAGCGAAGAGGAGCTACGGAAAGTTCCATATATCTGCTCACAATATTTTGATAAGAAATTTCAACTTGCAAAAAAATCGCCAGGTTAAACCGAAATGCTTTACCAACAAGGAATATGTAAGTCAACTTTGGGGCTCCCGTATTAAACATCAATGATCATTATGATCATTCTGCAGTGAAACAAATTTACTGCAGGGTATGCTTGATTCAACAGAAGTACATTTTCAATTGTATGAAATGTGTATTATAAAGGAATTATAAAAATCGAAGACATTGTTATTAAAATTGCTAACTAATACGAATATACATGGAATTTGTTTTATTTATTGAAAAGGATCATGTCTACGCAATTCCGGAATTGAAAAAACCAATTCATGATTCCGAGCACAGCTGTTCGACCTTTTTGACACACATCCCAGAGTCAAGTCACTGTTCTCCATACACAATGATATTGACAGTGTAGCATCGAGTAACGTTTTTTTACTCTGGGTTTGCTTCGAGGCTCTGATCAGCATACAAGAACTTAGTGTTTGTCGTGGTGAATTTTTATAAGGGATAAGAACTGATAAGAACTGTCACATACGAAATCTGTTTAATGGGCTTTCCGTGTAATCGATTACTCAACGCATAGCGGCACAGGGCACAGCATAAAAGTCTGTTGTATTCTGATTTCTGTGTTATGTGCTATGCGATTTGGCAACACGAATGTGTGTGTGTTGAATATGCGAAGGGTTGCACGCAAGGCTAATTTATACAGGTTAACTTACTAAACAGCTGATTTTTAACTTTTTTCTACTTTTTTACTTTAATAATGGTGATTATATCAAACTTGGGTCAATTTTGAGCATGGTGCAATATGATTTCTACAAAGGCAACCTATGATTTTGACAGAAGCACCACAGAAAGCACAAACAATTTACATGGAGTGTGCATGTATCTATGTACGAATGTCGGGATGCGAAAACATTTATTAATTAACCATGGTTGCACGGCTATGCGAAGTATAATCAGCTCTATGCGCTATATGTTTTGCGCTGCCCTGCTTTGCTATGCAAGTATAACCGGGCCTTTATACCAAGGCAAATTCATTATATGGTAATGGCCACGGTATATATATTGAGACGGTAATGCCAGTAGGCGGAAATGTCAAATACTGCTTACGTCACAGGACCAATAAAGCCGCGAACAACCAAACAAACCGCTGTGCCAATTGCAAAAGGAAATGACGTATGAGGACCTGATACTTTTTTCTAAAACCTAAAGAAATATGGCGGCCAGCGAACTGACATGACTTTTAATTGGATCATGGGTAATGGCAGGGCCAAGGCAAATTCATTATGGTAATGGCAGGGCGAATTAGGCAATATTCGCCTCGATTCGCTTTAAGTTTTTGTCCAGCAGAATATCAAACTCGAAGTCAAATTTTTCTTTGTTTGACATTGTCCTGTATTCTTCTGTACACGGCGAGTTAGAAACGAGAAGAAGAAGAAGTCAGCTGTTACGTACCATTACCATACATGCATGAATTAACAAATAACCAGATTGTGCATTCAGCGGTCCCGCTAGGCGTTCATCCAAAATTTGACAGAATCAGCTGATTTAGGGCCTTTTCACATTACTCGGTACGACATCGGATCGACATTTTTTGCTCGGTATTTTCAGCTTACCGAAACGATTCCGCGTTGCTGTTTTTCACACTTGTGGGAATACTTTCGGTGCGTAATTGGCAGAAAATAGGAAAACAAACATCGAAATTTGCAAAACAAAATTTTTAACTTCAACAAATCACTCAATAATAACAATAATTTCTTCTAGCGAAGACGAAGACATTATAACTTGCTACATTTATAGCCGAAACGAGTTTTTTACTGACTTTATTCTTCTTCTTTTATTACGCCGCAAAAATGTCTGCCGTATTTCCTCAAATTTTACTGACCGGTCTTACCGCGTTGCTCCGATTTCATGTATGCAACACTAATGTGAAAGTGCCAATTGAAATACATGTGGTCAGTAAGCTCTCGGTATACTTTCGGTAAAAACCAAAAATGTCGATCCGATACCGCACCGAGTAATGTGAAAGCGCTCTTAGGGCCGTTTACTCAACCTCTGATTAACGCTAATCACGGTAAAAGTCCGGTTAAACATCATTATCGACTTCATCAAACCATGTATTTATCGTGTGGTCGATAACGCAGTCCCTAAGTTAACCGGCCCTTTATCCTCCGGTTAGCATTAATCAGAGGTTGAGTAAACGGCCCTTAATGTTCAATTAAGGTTGTGTCTGAACATAACATTAGTACGTCATCAACTACGTTATCGACGAGAAAGAAAATATTCAAACAAGCAAAATACCTTTATTGAACAATTATTCACACAAATAAATACGCAGCACTTCATTTTTCTTTATTTAAAATAGCTTTTTAATATAAATTTCACATTTATCGCACACAATCTTTAGTTATTAGAAAACCGGAAACAAAACTGGGTGAAAGAGAATTTATGTTACTACGTCACTAAATCAGCTGATTCTGTCAAATTTTGGATGAACGCATAGCGGTACCGCTGAATGCACAATCTTCTTTATTTGAATCATGCATGCATGATTACCATATAAATGAATTTGCCTTGGGCAGGGCGAATTCGGCAATATTCGCCTCGATTTGCTTTAAGTTTTTGTCCATCAGAATGTCAAACTCAAAGTCAAATATTTCTTTGTATGACATTGTCCGTGTCCAAACACAGCAACTCTACCGTGAAATTATCCAACGATTCTCTTTTGTGCCGCTGTTCTGTCTTCCATTTGTCCAAACACATCAACTCGTCGCTAGCCAACTTTTGTTCATTATGTTTTGTTCTGGCATTCTTCGAACGCTCTGATTGGTCACTGGCGATAAGAATGACAGCACAAAGCGTGTTGGCCGAGCACCGACGACTTGGTGCTCCCCTCCTTTCCTCGTCGCCTACAAACAGAGGCGGATTATCCCTAAGGCAAACTAGGCACTTGCCTAGGGGCGCGTAGTTACAAGGGGCGCGCGAGCTCAGAATTTTTAAACAAATAAAGAAAATAACATATCGACGATTAAGAATTAAAGCTGATCTATAATAGATCGATAATAGATAAATCGATTATATTGCACAAGCATCGATATATTGTGCAATATTGCGCGTATGTTGCATCGTCAGGCTTGTCAGTACTCGCGATTTCTCGCCAAATTGGCGATTTTTTACAAACTTTGGCGACCAATTTATGAAAACTGGCGATGGCGACTTTTTTGGCGATTATCAAAATATTAGATTATATTAATAAAAAAGCAATTACTTTTTCAAGCCTTTTTCTCAAATTTTGAAAGTTTCTTCATACAAATTTTTGTCAAATTACAAAAAATTTGAGAAATAGCAATTGCTTTTTGTTTATTAATGCGACCCATTATCTCCACTTTGCCAATAAATCTTACGATATGTAGAGATCTATTGAGAAAATAAATATATACTACATACTCTGGCAACCATTTTCTGCACACTTGAGTGCAAACCACTGCACACTCGCCTATCCACGATACGACGGTCTGTACAACTTTGACACCCCACGGGACAGTGAGGTTCAGCTGACACCGCACGTGCTGTTCATCGCTGACATATGTTTTGTGCATCGTCGACAGCACTTTCTTAAGGGCCTTGTGAGAAAAGTGATGCCTGGCTTTGCGTACGTGTGATCTTGCAATAAATAATTCAAAACTTATTTTGTTAATTTATTAAATACTAACTGTTGCCCGCGACTTCGTATGCGTATAATTTCTCTTCTATTTTTCAACTCTGTTGGTAAATAATAAGTACCAACAAAAAAGACTGGATTTCAACTCTAAGATGATGCCTGCTTTCAACCAGCTCTTCGCGTCCGTCTTTGAACAGCTCGGCAGGTAGTACGTCTTTTCCAGGAGCTTTATTGTTTTGGACCCGGGGTATAGCTGTCCTCACTTCATCATAGTCGGGTGGTGGAATGTTTTTTCCATCGTCAGGGATTGTTGTATCGGGTTCGACGACTCCCTCGCAATTTATCAGTGAGGAGAATTTATTGCTCCATGACATAAGTACACTCTGTACGTCGGTTACCAGGTAGCCATTATTTTATTTCTTATAACAAAATAGCCATATTAAGCATTTTGAGATTAAGAAGGTTCACATTTTGTGAGATATCTCCGAAGCCAGTTTAGGTATTGAAATTAATCAAGTGGTTTATGGCAGCATTCATAAACACCTTTCGTTTGATACCTATATTGTACTAACACATTTTGGTGCACATATTGGCCGATAACTCCGAAACCGGTCGAGATATCGAAACAAATAATACCTTAAACTTTAAGTTGAGCATCCAGCAATCCAATAAAAAAGTTTTGTTCAATTCCATTCAGCACTTTTTGAGTGATACGGCCACAAACATACGGACAGACAGACAGACAGACAAAAATTCTAAAAATGGTTGATTTGGATTCTACCGGCTTAATAATGCTTCCCCCAATCATTTTTTTCTCGATATCTGCAATGTACAGACATCGACTTGTTACAATTTTATTATATGTAGAGATTAACAAATTATCTAAGCTTTTACATCATCTATATCTACATCTACACTAATATTATAAAGAGGAAAGATTTTGATTGTTAGGGTGTAAAACAAATAGGTAGTTAAAATTTATAGTATTATGATGGCCATTTATGGTCGGTACAGGGGCGCCGAGAAAGTGGCTGCCTAGGGCGCTCTGGACCTTTAATCCGCCACTGCCTACAAACGATCAAAAGCAGCAGGTTGCTCAACTTTTTGTCTCCGTGTTTGGACGTCGTCATTCTTCTGTACACCAAGGCAGATATACCAGGTAGTCGCAGGGGCGAATTCAGAAAATCCCCATGTATTTTGTTATTTTAATTGGTAGAGTGTAATGACAAAATGATATTTCGCCGTGGTTAAAATCTGAATTCGCTTGGGACTCGTTCATTCCTATTGGCCATGATTATAATTCGCTTGCATTTTGACATTACACTCTACCTTTGTAAATAAAAAAAGTAGTTTCTGAATTCGCCCATGCGCCTACCTCTAAATTATTGTACCATGCCTTATAGTTTAAACAGAATCAGCGTCGGACGAATTTTCGTCGGATGCGGCGTTCTGTCAAACGATTAAAATACAAGGCAGTATGTGATAATGAACAGAACGAAAACGCTAGCGAAAATTCGTCAGAATAGACTTATGGCCCCGTCACAATGAAATTTTGACGGAGCAGCATGCATTGAAAGCAGAGGAGCAGCATCACAACCATTTGACAAGATGTTGCATTTGTAAACAAAAAACAGCTGATTATTATTTGCGCTAATTTTCACATTTCAAGAACAGAAACATTTTAGTGCATACGTTTATAAATATTTACAAAAAATGGAAGCAATTGAAGAGCTTTTAATTACATTGGGTCATATTAATAAAAGCCAAGCATTTGCTTTTGCTTAAGATTTCTGGCCTTTTACTCAAATTTTGAAATTTGGTTCATACAAATTAATGTCAAATTTTGTAAATTTTGAGTAAAAGCATTTGCTTGGTTTTTATTAATACTGCCCATTGATGCTTTTCGAAGCCATGGAATGCTTGAAACGCTTATACGGCAATAGTAGATGGTGGGTGCGGCCAGCTCTACGTGATCGTGAAAAAAAGGTTTCTTTGAAACCCACTTTCCTTTTCCTGAGGAATTTAGGAATACTGTAAGAATGGAAAAGTGAATATTTGACTTTCTTCTCACCCTAATCAGAGAGAAAATAACGAAGCATTCTAATCGCCCGTCTATTTCTTCTGAATGTCGACTTTACTTGACCCTCAGGTGAGATACATATATATGGACAATATATGTATATAGAACTTACTTATTCAATGATATGTGTTCATATTAGTTACTTGGCTCATTGCGGAAGCAAACCGTTCCAATCATCCTCCTTCAAAATTGCACTTTCAACTATGAAGTACATAGTTGCAGAAACTTGTGAAGCGTTGTGGGAAGTACTGACTCCCATTTATTTGGCAGTACCCCAAAATGATGGGTGGAAACGTATCGCGACGGACTTTTACTCAATGTGGGATTTGCCAAACTGCGTTGGAGCGATCGACGGCAAACATATCAACATATTTTGCCCATCCAACTCTGGTTCGTTATTTTACAATTATAAGGGAAACTTATCGATAGTTCTGCTGGCAGTTTGTGATGCCAATTACACATTAACTGGCGTTGATATTGGCGCATACGGTTCCCAAAGCGACGGCGGGGTTTTGTGGCATTCTGGGTTTGGGAAAGACCTCTATGGTGACAAACTCGACTTGCCAGAAAGTGATGTGCTGCCAGGCACAAACGTGAATTTTCCACACTATTTCGTGGGTGATAATGCGTTTCCTTTGAAACCATTTCTAATGAAGCCATATCCAGGTTTGTGGAACTAATTAAACTTCAACCTTTCACAGCTTAGAGATTTATGTAATTATTTTAGGAACAAACTTGGCTCCGGACCGGTTGAATTACAATAAGCGCCTATCTCGTGGTCGCCGGGTTATTGAGAACGCGTTCGGTATTTTGGCTTGTCGTTGGCGAATTCTTTTGAGTCCTTTGCAGATGAGTCCTGCTTCCGCCGAGAAAATTGTCAAAGCCACTGTCGTCTTGCACAATTTTGTTAAAATGCACGATGGAAGCTATTGCCCGCCTGAAGCAGTGGATCAGGAAGAAAACGGTGTCGTTAGAAGAGGTTTGTGGAGAAATGAAATTCCAGTCCCTCTGCAACATGCTAGGACCGTGTGCTCAAATAATGGGTATGTTCAGAAACGCAGCATGAAGCGCAACAGTGGCAGTAATTATTTTTTTGATGATTGTGATGAGCGACGCTTCATGCAAAATTGTCGTTTATGAACGCTCTGCTTATACTACAAAACAACAAAGCCATAACCTCCAGAAATGCGTACAATTTAAGAGACCAGCTCAAGGACTTCTTGGCATCTCACCCCATTGAAAGAAGGATGCAGTAGAGAAAAACAATTAAACAGCAGGAGTGGTGGTGGCAACCATAGAAAAGGCAACATCAGCAGTATCAAAAGCAACAACAAGCATAACAAAAACAATAACAAACATTCTCACTGATAACAAATACTTCGAGCGTTCATACATATATTTAGATGAAACACATTTAGCAGCTAGATACAGTGGCTCACAGAAGTATTTTTCATATGGCATTTGTTGCAAGACTGCAACATAACGTTATTTTTAACAATAAACAAAAAAAATTGTGTTACTGTTGAAATATTCTATTTTATAAACGTAAAAACATAACAAAATCCATTTCGTTTTAACTGTTTTTATAATTTTTTTTTGTTTTGATAATTATCAAAACAATTATTTCAAAAAAATATTGTTTCAACTTTTAACGAGAAAATTAACTTCAATAATTTCGTTTTCTGTGAAGAAAAAAATTTTACCTATATATGCATGTATCTTTTAAAAACAAATACAGATTTTTGTTAATTTTTTTGATATCTACGAAACAAAATTTATATTGATAAAGGTTTATTGATAATTCTTGAAACGAAAAAATATTGTTTTTGATAAGCAGTAAAACAAAATAATTTTTGGAAATCTTTTATTGATATTTTTTGAGACAAAAATTATTTTGTTCATTTCGTTGGGCAGCCTTGATTTGTTGAGAAAACTTTGAAAAAAAAAACATAAATTTTTGCTCACAAAAGTATTCAGCATTTTAGTACGTCGCATGATAATTGCATGTTTTTGTTAATAAATCTTTTAAGAAAAAAACTAAAATTTAAGAAAATTACTTTATTTTATTTATTTGAAAACAAAAAGAATGGTAAGTAATATAATTCACTTCAAAAGGCACTTCAGTCTCGTTTTTACTTACATATCTGTGCCCGCAAATTAAAGTAGCCTAACTCGAGATAATGCGAAATTGAGTTATTGTTATATTGTTAATCTTTGGAGGAAAACCCATCGATCTGTCTTATCCCCATTTAAATTGGAGTAATATTTAAAAAGTTATTAAGATATAAAAATTATCCTAACTCAGATAGAAACATTTTGCACCAGTTAAAACAACTTATCTTCTAGCAAATCTCTTAAGTCTAGTATTGTATGAAAAATCGTTTTATTAAAAAATCCTAACTAGAGTTATGTGGGTACTTCATGGACGTATTTATTTGCGTTTTCAGTTTATTAAAAAAACTTAACTTCAGTTAGGAATTATAATTTTTTTTTTATCAATTTTGTTTTCATAGCCTAAGTGGAAATAGGTTATTTTAAGTGATTTTTTTTTTTTTACACAATTTATCTCGAGCTAGGTTTTTTTGTTAGAATATATTTCTCATTTCATGCGTTATTATCTTCAGTTAGGTTTTTTTGTTGGAATAAAAGATAATTTTTTGCAATTAACCTTGCTTTAAGATTTCTGGTTCACAACTATTCCTTCTCTAACACTACAAATCCATTATTTCCCCTTTTAAAAATCCGAATTGGTCCAATGGTTTGAATTTAGACAAAAAATTGAGTTTTCTCCGTTCACCATATTTTGAGTTAGGCTACTTTAATTTGCGGGCACAGAGTTGAAAAATCAAGGTCCGCGGATCGAGCCCCACCGTGACATGGTCATATTTCTGGAATTTATTTTTTCGGTTTTCTTAATTTTTTTGATATTCTATGAAATTTTTTTTTGAAAATAGCGAAAATTACTATGAAAATTATTGAAATTATGGAAATCGCTTTATTTATAATAGCAGATGTGCAAAAATTAAATAACATTCGTTTCTGCAGCTCGGTTCTCATCTGTGTTAATACTCTGCTACACAAATTAGTACTGTTAAGTGGCAGTGGTGAGTTCCTCCACGTAAAATTGTGCGTTATTAGCAATTCACACGTTTGTCCGTTCGTGGTCCTTCTCTGGTTTTATAAGTTCCCTGGCGTTAGTTCGCTCGCTATTTGAGCGGTTACACGTTTTTCTTTGAATATTTGTTTGTGATTTGAGAAGAATTTGTATTTGAGCGTTCGTGAGTTTTTCCTTTGAAACCATTTCTAATGAAGCCATATCCAGGTTTGTGGAACTAATTAAACTTCAACCTTTCACAGCTTAGAGATTTATGTAATTATTTTAGGAACAAACTTGGCTCCGGACCGGTTGAATTACAATAAGCGCCTATCTCGTGGTCGCCGGGTTATTGAGAACGCGTTCGGTATTTTGGCTTGTCGTTGGCGAATTCTTTTGAGTCCTTTGCAGATGAGTCCTGCTTCCGCCGAGAAAATTGTCAAAGCCACTGTTGTCTTGCACAATTTTGTTAAAATGCACGATGGAAGCTATTGCCCGCCTGAAGCAGTGGATCAGGAAGAAAACGGTGTCGTTAGAAGAGGTTTGTGGAGAAATGAAATTCCAGTCCCTCTGCAACATGCTAGGACCGTGTGCTCAAATAATGGGTATGTTCAGAAACGCAGCATGAAGCGCAACAGTGGCAGTAATTATTTTTTTGATGATTGTAATGAGCGACGCTTCATGCAAAATTTACGTTTATGAACGCTCTGCTTATACTACAAAACCAGGTTGCGCTTCAAACTGAGTTTCTGAACAAAGCCATAACCTCCAGAAATGCGTACAATTTAAGAGACCAGCTCAAGGACTTCTTGGCATCTCACCCCATTGAAAGAAGGATGCAGTAGAGAAAAACAATTAAACAGCAGGAGTGGTGGTGGCAACCATAGAAAAGGCAACATCAACAGTATCAAAAGCAACAACAAGCATAACAAAAACAATAACAAACATTCTCACTGATAACAAATACTTCGAGCGTTCATACATATATTTAGATGAAACACATTTAGCAGCTAGATACAGTGGCTCACAGAAGTATTTTTCATATGGCATTTGTTGCAAGACTGCAACATAACGTTATTTTTAACAATAAACAAAAAAAATTGTGTTACTGTTGAAATATTCTATTTTATAAACGTAAAAACATAACAAAATCCATTTCGTTTTAACTGTTTTTATAATTTTTTTTTTGTTTTGATAATTATCAAAACAATTATTTCAAAAAAATATTGTTTCAACTTTTAACGAGAAAATTAACTTCAATAATTTCGTTTTCTGTGAAGAAAAAAATTTTACCTATATATGCATGTATCTTTTAAAAACAAATACAGATTTTTGTTAATTTTTTTGATATCTACGAAACAAAATTTATATTGATAAAGGTTTATTGATAATTCTTGAAACGAAAAAATATTGTTTTTGATAAGCAGTAAAACAAAATAATTTTTGGAAATCTTTTATTGATATTTTTTGAGACAAAAATTATTTTGTTCATTTCGTTGGGCAGCCTTGATTTGTTGAGAAAACTTTGAAAAAAAAAAACATAAATTTTTGCTCACAAAAGTATTCAGCATTTTAGTACGTCGCATGATAATTGCATGTTTTTGTTAATAAATCTTTTAAGAAAACAACTAAAATTTAAGAAAATGACTTTATTTTATTTATTTGAAAACAAAAAGAATGGTAAGTAATATAATTCACTTCAAAAGGCACTTCAGTCTCGTTTTTACTTACATATCTGTGCCCGAAAATTAAAGTAGCCTAACTCGAGATAATGCGAAATTGAGTTATTGTTATATTGTTAATCTTTGGAGGAAAACCCATCGATCTGTCTTATCCCCATTTAAATTGGAGTAATATTTAAAAAGTTATTAAGATATAAAAATTATCCTAACTCAGATAGAAACATTTTGCACCAGTTAAAACAACTTATCTTCTAGCAAATCTCTTAAGTCTAGTATTGTATGAAAAATCGTTTTATTAAAAAATCCTAACTAGAGTTATGTGGGTACTTCATGGACGTATTTATTTGCGTTTTCAGTTTATTAAAAAAACTTAACTTCAGTTAGGAATTATAATTTTTTTTTTATCAATTTTGTTTTCATAGCCTAAGTGGAAATAGGTTATTTTAAGTGATTTTTTTTTTTTTACACAATTTATCTCGAGCTAGGTTTTTTTGTTAGAATATATTTCTCATTTCATGCGTTATTATCTTCAGTTAGGTTTTTTTGTTGGAATAAAAGATAATTTTTTGCAATTAACCTTGCTTTAAGATTTCTGGTTCACAACTATTCCTTCTCTAACACTACAAATCCATTATTTCCCCTTTTAAAAATCCGAATTGGTCCAATGGTTTGAATTTAGACAAAAAATTGAGTTTTCTCCGTTCACCATATTTTGAGTTAGGCTACTTTAATTTGCGGGCACAGAGTTGAAAAATCAAGGTCCGCGGATCGAGCCCCACCGTGACATGGTCATATTTCTGGAATTTATTTTTTCGGTTTTCTTAATTTTTTTGATATTCTATGAAATTTTTTTTTGAAAATAGCGAAAATTACTATGAAAATTATTGAAATTATGGAAATCGCTTTATTTATAATAGCAGATGTGCAAAAATTAAATAACATTCGTTTCTGCAGCTCGGTTCTCATCTGTGTTAATACTCTGCTACACAAATTAGTACTGTTAAGTGGCAGTGGTGAGTTCCTCCACGTAAAATTGTGCGTTATTAGCAATTCACACGTTTGTCCGTTCGTGGTCCTTCTCTGGTTTTATAAGTTCCCTGGCGTTAGTTCGCTCGCTATTTGAGCGGTTACACGTTTTTCTTTGAATATTTGTTTGTGATTTGAGAAGAATTTGTATTTGAGCGTTCGTGAGTTTTTCCTTTGAAACCATTTCTAATGAAGCCATATCCAGGTTTGTGGAACTAATTAAACTTCAACCTTTCACAGCTTAAAGATTTATGTAATTATTTTAGGAACAAACTTGGCTCCGGACCGGTTGAATTACAATAAGCGCCTATCTCGTGGTCGCCGGGTTATTGAGAACGCGTTCGGTATTTTGGCTTGTCGTTGGCGAATTCTTTTGAGTCCTTTGCAGATGAGTCCTGCTTCCGCCGAGAAAATTGTCAAAGCCACTGTTGTCTTGCACAATTTTGTTAAAATGCACGATGGAAGCTATTGCCCGCCTGAAGCAGTGGATCAGGAAGAAAACGGTGTCGTTAGAAGAGGTTTGTGGAGAAATGAAATTCCAGTCCCTCTGCAACATGCTAGGACCGTGTGCTCAAATAATGGGTATGTTCAGAAACGCAGCATGAAGCGCAACAGTGGCAGTAATTATTTTTTTGATGATTGTGATGAGCGACGCTTCATGCAAAATTTACGTTTATGAACGCTCTGCTTATACTACAAAACCAGGTTGCGCTTCAAACTGAGTTTCTGAACAAAGCCATAACCTCCAGAAATGCGTACAATTTAAGAGACCAGCTCAAGGACTTCTTGGCATCTCACCCCATTGAAAGAAGGATGCAGTAGAGAAAAACAATTAAACAGCAGGAGTGGTGGTGGCAACCATAGAAAAGGCAACATCAACAGTATCAAAAGCAACAACAAGCATAACAAAAACAATAACAAACATTCTCACTGATAACAAATACTTCGAGCGTTCATACATATATTTAGATGAAACACATTTAGCAGCTAGATACAGTGGCTCACAGAAGTATTTTTCATATGGCATTTGTTGCAAGACTGCAACATAACGTTATTTTTAACAATAAACAAAAAAAATTGTGTTACTGTTGAAATATTCTATTTTATAAACGTAAAAACATAACAAAATCCATTTCGTTTTAACTGTTTTTATAATTTTTTTTTGTTTTGATAATTATCAAAACAATTATTTCAAAAAAATATTGTTTCAACTTTTAACGAGAAAATTAACTTCAATAATTTCGTTTTCTGTGAAGAAAAAAATTGTACCTATATATGCATGTATCTTTTAAAAACAAATACAGATTTTTGTTAATTTTTTTGATATCTACGAAACAAAATTTATATTGATAAAGGTTTATTGATAATTCTTGAAACGAAAAAATATTGTTTTTGATAAGCAGTAAAACAAAATAATTTTTGGAAATCTTTTATTGATATTTTTTGAGACAAAAATTATTTTGTTCATTTCGTTGGGCAGCCTTGATTTGTTGAGAAAACTTTGAAAAAAAACATAAATTTTTGCTCACAAAAGTATTCAGCATTTTAGTACGTCGCATGATAATTGCATGTTTTTGTTAATAAATCTTTTAAGAAAACAACTAAAATTTAAGAAAATGACTTTATTTTATTTATTTGAAAACAAAAAGAATGGTAATATAATTCACTTCAAAAGGCACTTCAGTCTCGTTTTTACTTACATATCTGTGCCCGAAAATTAAAGTAGCCTAACTCGAGATAATGCGAAATTGAGTTATTGTTATATTGTTAATCTTTGGAGGAAAACCCATCGATCTGTCTTATCCCCATTTAAATTGGAGTAATATTTAAAAAGTTATTAAGATATAAAAATTATCCTAACTCAGATAGAAACATTTTGCACCAGTTAAAACAACTTATCTTCTAGCAAATCTCTTAAGTCTAGTATTGTATGAAAAATCGTTTTATTAAAAAATCCTAACTAGAGTTATGTGGGTACTTCATGGACGTATTTATTTGCGTTTTCAGTTTATTAAAAAAACTTAACTTCAGTTAGGAATTATAATTTTTTTTTTATCAATTTTGTTTTCATAGCCTAAGTGGAAATAGGTTATTTTAAGTGATTTTTTTTTTTTTTACACAATTTATCTCGAGCTAGGTTTTTTTGTTAGAATATATTTCTCATTTCATGCGTTATTATCTTCAGTTAGGTTTTTTTGTTGGAATAAAAGATAATTTTTTGCAATTAACCTTGCTTTAAGATTTCTGGTTCACAACTATTCCTTCTCTAACACTACAAATCCATTATTTCCCCTTTTAAAAATCCGAATTGGTCCAATGGTTTGAATTTAGACAAAAAATTGAGTTTTCTCCGTTCACCATATTTTGAGTTAGGCTACTTTAATTTGCGGGCACAGAGTTGAAAAATCAAGGTCCGCGGATCGAGCCCCACCGTGACATGGTCATATTTCTGGAATTTATTTTTTCGGTTTTCTTAATTTTTTTGATATTCTATGAAATTTTTTTTTGAAAATAGCGAAAATTACTATGAAAATTATTGAAATTATGGAAATCGCTTTATTTATAATAGCAGATGTGCAAAAATTAAATAACATTCGTTTCTGCAGCTCGGTTCTCATCTGTGTTAATACTCTGCTACACAAATTAGTACTGTTAAGTGGCAGTGGTGAGTTCCTCCACGTAAAATTGTGCGTTATTAGCAATTCACAC
Organism: Urophora cardui; assembly: GCA_960531455.1. Lineage (NCBI taxonomy): Eukaryota > Metazoa > Arthropoda > Insecta > Diptera > Tephritidae > Urophora > Urophora cardui. Next base: position 69,306,703 of record OY482671.1, on the reverse strand, counting down.
GTTTGTCCGTTCGTGGTCCTTCTCTGGTTTTATAAGTTCCCTGGCGTTAGTTCGCTCGCTATTTGAGCGGTTACACGTTTTTCTTTGAATATTTGTTTGTGATTTGAGAAGAATTTGTATTTGAGCGTTCGTGAGTTTTTCCGTACCCTGGTTCTAAGCCCCCTAAACTATTAATATTTTTTTAAGATTGATGTAAAATTTTTTAAAATTTTAGTTTTACAGTAATTCACAGATTTTTTTCGGAAAAGTGAAGTATAAAAGAATCACTAAAATTCAATATGATGTTGAATGTTCCACTATATTTTGCCGTTCAGGTTGATATTATGGTTCCAAACAGGTGAATTAAAATAAAGAACATTGCAGTAAATGTGAAAAAGGAAAGATGAATAGAAAAATGCAAATAAAAATTAATTTTTTTTCTACTATTCATACATACAATTGTTTTTATAAGCTTATAAAAAGCTTTCACAACTTAAATTTTTTCTATAATTACATTTGTAAGCTTATAAAAAGGGTACCGTTTTGATTTGCGGATAGTCTTTTTAACACGCTTTTATTAGCTTCAGCTGTATGTATGTAACTTCATCCCATCCTAAAAGTTGCAACATTTAACTAAATTATTATATCTTTCAAACATTCACTTTTATTGTGTTCTCTCTATTATTTCTATTCTCCTCCGGATTCGAAACATGACATCAACAGCCCAACGGCATCATATAGTAGGACATTCAACATTATACTTTATGCTTCATTGCGGCTTTTAAGTTACCTTTCTTCAAAATAGCCTCTATGAATTTCAATTCACTCCCGTATACAAGCCAATAAGTAACAAGCTTTCAGAGTACGGAAAAACTCACGAACGCTCAAAAATACATTCTTCTCAAATCACAAACAAATGTTCAAAGAAAAACGTATAACCACTCAAATAGCGAGCGAACTAACGCACAACAGCCAGCGATCGCTCATGGCGATGGCGATATACTCAATGCATAAATTCACTCAAAAATGAAGCTTGAAGCTTTCTGTTTTGTTGCTGTTGTATTTGCAATGAAATCAACCGCATGTACATACATACGTATGCAAAGCAAGAACTGGTTTTGTTTGTTCAAATTCTATTTATAGCACTTATAGCACGGTTGCCGAACTTGGTAATTACCAAAATTGGTTATTTTTTCGCTGCTGGTTTCTTGGTAACTTTCACATGTGTTTCGCAATTTTTATTTTCAAGAAGTTGTTTACAATAAGTATTTGTGGTAGTATACAAGAAAATATGGAAGTGATTATAGGACAATGAGAATATTTTGGAGCGCTGACTGTTCATTGTGAATATGTACAGGCAAATAAAGAAGAGCATATCTCCGATTAAAAACCGAAATAGTTTTGCTTCGATACACATAGTACATATTAGTTGATATTTTTTCGTTTAGGCTTCATTTTTGAGCTCTTATGACCAATGTTTTTTTTTTTTTTATAAGGAAAAAATTTATGTGAAAAGTTAATATCTCAATATGCAAAATACATTTGTTATAAGTTTACAATAAACTTACTTCAGTAAGCAAAACGTTTGGAAAATCTTTAATATAAAACTTGTAATTCATTTAATAGTATTTGCTGAATCAGCGAAAAGGAACCCTAATTCTATAATTGCATTTCACGTTTGGAAAGCAATTCTTAATAAACATTTTTATACAACGTGAGGTGAGAAAAATTTCTCAAAAAAAAAAAAAACAAAAAAAAAATGCGCTACTCGGGACTCGAACCTGCGCTCCTTGGTCTGCAGGCAGCATTCCTCACCATTACGCTACAATCGTATTCGGAATTTTGTTGTCTAAATTCGAATTTATTCAATCAGGTTTCTTTTTTTGTTCTTTTCAAATGCTAACGCTCAAATGCTTCACCTCAACTTGGGTATGTTCAGAAACACAGCACAAAACGCAACAGCGGCAGTATATATATTTTTGATGATTGTGATGAGTGAAGCTTGATGAAAAAATTGCGTTTATGAACGCTCTGCTTGTACTACAAAAGCAAATTGCGATTCAAACTGAGTTTCTGAATAAAGCCCTCCTCTTCACCTTCTGATTGTAAAACATAACAAAATGTTTGGGAAATTTTGTATTTCCAAACTAGTTTGGAAAACCTTGAATAAAAGGGTTTGGAAATTATTGCATAATAAGCTAGTTTACTTCACTGCATATTGAGATTTTTGGTAGAAGTTATAAATACATATGTATGTAGATCTATTTCGGAGATCACCACATCCCTACATCAGACTTCTTTTTACCTTTATTCTCGCGTCCGCATAAAACATCCTTTAATGAAAAATTTCACTAAAAAGTTAAAAATAAATAAAAGCTTAAAAAAACTAAAAAACACGCTTTAATCTTAAAAATCGTACTAAAAATTGAGAAATAATTTAATTAGAAACAAAATGATGAACGAAAATATAAGTATTTAAGGAAAAGCGTGGAGGTGCTCATTATTAATTAAACCAGATAAATAGCTGGTTCAATTTATGATCCGCCCTGTTCGATTTGTTTTTTCCGTGCTGAATTGGCAGCACAGTGCTTTTTTGATTTGGCAGAACTGAAAAGTGACATTTGTGTATGTATACATATATATACATATACCCTGCAGTCAATTTGTTTCACTGCTAAATAATCATTGATGATTCTTTGTTGAATATTCATCACTATCGTTTTGCGTTGGTGCAAGCGAGCAAGCTATATTGAAAAAAAACAAACGAAATACCATCTAGGCGGTTAAAAACCAATGAGCCAGCTTGTATTTCGGTAGGTTTTTTGTCATTCTGCAGCTTTTCTGACAAATTTTTCTATTTGACAACTATAAAATAAATTATATTTAGGGCCGGTTTCACAATCTCCGGTTAATTTAATCGCTGGTTAGTATGACGTAAATTGTATGGCGAGCTGTCAAATAAATTGCTTAACCGGGCAAAAATCTCTGGTTAAGTGCTTAACCGGAGATGGTGAAACCGGCCCTTAAAATAAAAAATATGTATATGGAAATACAAATTTTAAATTTGCCTCTTGTAAGCTTCTACTTTGGCCGTAAGGGGAAAGAAGAAGTCCGGAAGAAAAATTATACTGCGCACTGGCTTCTCCTTATAACATAGCTACCCCGCCATTTGAGTTTCATTATTTATTTCAGTAATTTAAATTCAAATTTCCAAAAAAATAATTTTTGAAATAACTATTATCTTCATTTAGTTTGAAGTTTAATGTCAATCAAATTATTTTTGAGGGAGTATTTGTCTCTTTTCAACGTACAGAAGAATTGTTTTTGTATTTTGACTTTCGGTGGATTTTCCAAACCAAAAATACCAGAGAAAAAACGTAGTGTCATATAGGCATGAGGAAAGCAAACCATTTATTTGAAAAAATTCAGCAGCCTTTATATGAAAGTATTCACTGATGCCTCCTCATGATGAATTTCATCAGTGATTCATAAAGGATTCATTTCAGGGGTCGGCTTTCCAATAATGCCGCACGCCCCCAAAAAAATGACTTTTACTGGATGGTAGGGGAGGGGAAGTAGGTTCTGAAGTTGTTAAATTTAGGCGCCGGACGTACCTGGTTTTCCCGGAATTTGTTAAAGTTGTTAAATTTTTACCAATTTTTACACACACACACACACACAACTGACATAGGTACAAGGTAAGTGTTTGTACCATTTTGCGAGTTGAAATGGCCACAAAAGTACTGTAGACCGGGCCATAGATATTACGCTGAAGGGTGTACTACGCAGGACATCACCGTGGCGGTAGCCACGGTTTGCGCACACGTCCGGACGGATGGCGTAGCCCAGGGTTATTTTTTTTAAGCGCGGCCGAAGGCCGCCTACTCAGAAAAGTGTTCTGCGCAAAAGCACTGTTTTTTCTTTATCTATCGAATTTATATGGAGAGCTACTAAACTTTAATCATAAATTCCTCGAAACAGAGGTACGTCCGGCGCCTAAATTTTACGGATTCAAAACACTCTTCCCCTCCCCTACCCCCCCCAGTAAAAGTGGTTTTTTGGGGGGCGTGCGGCATTATTGGAAAATTTCCCCCATTTCAGATTTTTACTGCGGGGTATATGTTCGTATATGTATATACACAAGCAGCTGTCGGCCATATTTTTCATTCAGACGCCGTGAAAAAAAAAAAACAAATTATGGAAGTAACACATAAAATATGAGTATAAAGGTCATATAATTAAATTATATATAAATTTGCCTCAAATAATTCTTGATCCATGATTTTTTATTTTGTTTTTGGTTTGTTGATATTTCTTCGTCTTTTTACTTCTTTTCAAGTGCAGCCAAATTTCATTATGATCCGGATTGTTTCAGTAAAAATTTATCTTGACCCAGACCCAGATGTAATAACTGAAATGCGCCTCTAGTTGCGAAATTAAATAGTACGATATATGAAATCTCAAAAAAGTTAAAATATTAGTAAATAATTAGTAAAATAAATAATAGCTTAAAAAACTAAAAAACACGCTTTAATCTTAAAAATTGTACTAAAAATTGAGAAATAATTTAATTAGAAACAAAATGATGAACGAAAATATAAGTATTTAAGGAAAAGCGTCGGGTGGTGCTCTGTAGGGTTGGGCCTAAAATACCCAAAATAAAAATCCCCAAAATAAAATCCCCAAATCAAAATCCCCAAAATCAAAATCCCCAAAATTAAAATCCCCAAAATAAAATCCCCAAATCAAAATCCCCAAAATCAAAATCCCCAAACACAAAATCCCCGAAAACAAAATCCCCACTTTCTGTGTAAAATACATTTCAATTAGGTTAAAAATCGCGGCGAAAAGGCCCAACCCATACAGAGCGGGAGAGCCACAAAATCCCCGAAAACAAAATCCCCAGCACAAAATCCCCATTTAAAAAAAAAAATCCCCAACACAAAATCCCCAAAATCTAAATCCCCAAACACAAAATCCCCAAACACAAAATCACCAATTCCCATAATACCCACCACAGAAAGCTCTTATTTATGTATTTAATTAAAAATACTACATATATATACTATTTACATGTGTATGGATATATCTGTGGCCACAAGCAATAACCGCTTAAGTCGACTTAGGAAGATTTCGAGTTGCATATACCACATTATTCTCCTTTTAAAGCTCTATATTTCTGTAAAACCCCCCATGCTTATAACTTAATTCAATCAAAAGATATAAATAAAAAGATTTAGGCTTAACTTACAATAGAGGTATATTAAACATGCTATAACAGCCAAAGTAGATGTATATATGTACTTAATCAAATTTCTGCATGACATTTTGTTTTATTTACAAAATTTGATCGTAATGGGCCCGTCAGAATGAATACTTTTCCGGCAATCCAGCTCCGTTTAACTGACACATACTTCAATTTCATATATGTATTTGTTACGGCAAAGTTGAAGTACTGAATGTGTCGATCGTCATTCAAATACATGTAGTTCTACTCTGCTGTCAGTTAAAAGGATTTCTGGATTGACGGAAAAGTATTCATTCTGACGCCCCTATAACATTGTGGATGGCTCACTGATTTTGCGTCCATAGTTTTCGAATATAAAAATCAATATATCGCGAAATCATATTTTTCGACTTAAGCGATTATTGCAAATTGCCACATATATGTATGTATAAGGCTCGATATGCGCTACAACAAAAACACACTAAAGAACAGTTCTGAACAAAAACAATGTACATGTTGAAATTTGTTGTTAATATTTTGCATTCAATTTAATTTAATATTACTTTTTTATTGTTAATTAACAAAGAACAAGTAAGGAAGCCTAAGTTCGAGTGGAATCGAACATTAGATACTCAGCTGTATGCTTTCATTGTTTGTTTGCCTTTGATGGAAACACGGTGTACTTTATATAAAGCGAGTGCTGTATCCACGCCCTTTTTCTAAATTTTTATCAGTCATCCAAATAAGCATAGGAATAGTATTCTTTGTGCAAAATTTCATCCCTTTATGACTTTTAGTTACAAAGATGTCACGTTACAAATTCCCAAAGGTTGTTCCAGAAATATCTTTGTTAAAAAGTAGGCGTGGTCATAAACCGATTTCAATAAATTTTTGCGTGTCTATTAACACAAGCTATAGAAGTGTATAACACAAGTTTCGTCATAATATTTCAATTATTTGTCGAGATATGGGCTCCGAAATCTCGTTGATTCTTTGTCTAAAAAGAGGCGGTGCCACGCCCATTTTCCAAAATTTTTATATTTTTTGTTTCCGGTCTATTTTAGAACTCATGCCACAAAATTTCAATGAACTATCTTTATATTTGACATAGATATCGCTTAAAATGTTTTTATTAGGCCACTTTATAATACCCATATATAAAAGTGGGCGTGGTCGTCAACCGATTTTGGCAATTTTTCGTCCAAACATTTGCCTAGGTAAGTATATCACGCCTACCAAATTTCATCGATATATCTTCAACGGTTTCTGAGTTATGACTCATAAAACTTTCAATGTTTGCCCCTTAATAAGTGGGCGTGGCACCGCCCATTTTCCAAAATTTCAATATATTTCTTCATAAGGGCCCGAGCTCAATACGTGTGTGAAATTTTATCACTCTAGCTCTATTAGTGACTGAGATACAAAATTTCCGATTTTTACTATATAGGGGAAGTGGGCGTGGTCATGGTCCGATTTCCCCCATTTTCAATACCATCCGTTCCTGTCTTGATACCAACTTACATTCCAAATTTCATCAAAATATCTCAATTTTTGCGCGAGTTATCGTGCTCACAGACGGACGGACGGACAGACGGACGGACATGGCTCAATCGATTTCTCTTTTCACCCTGATCATTTTGATATATATAAGTCAATATCTATCTCGATTATTTCATTCTGTTACAATCCACCGTTAGGAAATCAAAACTATAATACTCTGTGTACTAGTACAGCTGAGTATAAAAACCTTGAATTGGATTTAGTTAAAAAATAAAATAGTATAAACATCATATCTCAGTTTGTTTGGCGAAATGCGAAATAAATCTTGTAGATACATGCATACGATCATTGAGAAACATAGATGTTTGTATATAATTATGTATTAGAGTTTTTATAGCAGGAAGAGCCACAAAATCCCCGGATTTTGTTTTCGGGGATTTTGTGGCTCTTCCTGCTATAAAAACTCTAATACATAATTATATACAAACATCTATGTTTCTCAATGATCGTATGCATGTATCTACAAGATTTATTTCGCATTTCGCCAAACAAACTGAGATATGATGTTTATACTATTTTATTTTTTAACTAAATCCAATTCAAGGTTTTTATACTCAGCTGTTCTAGTACACAGAGTATTATAGTTTTGATTTCCTAACGGTGGATTGTAACAGAATGAAATAATCGAGATAGATATTGACTTATATATATCAAAATGATCAGGGTGAAAAGAGAAATCGATTGAGCCATGTCCGTCCGTCTGTCCGTCCGTCCGTCTGTGAGCACGATAACTCGCGCAAAAATTGAGATATTTTGATGAAATTTGGAATGTAAGTTGGTATCAAGACAGGAACGGATGGTATTGAAAATGGGCGAAATCGGACCATGACCACGCCCACTTCCCCTATATAGTAAAAATCGGAAATTTTGTATCTCAGTCACTAATAGAGCTAGAGTGATAAAATTTCACACACGTATTGAGCTCGGGCCCTTATGAAGAAATATATTGAAATTTTGGAAAATGGGCGGTGCCACGCCCACTTATTAAGGGGCAAACATTGAAAGTTTTATGAGTCATAACTCAGAAACCGTTGAAGATATATCGATGAAATTTGGTAGGCGTGATATACTTACCTAGGCAAATGTTTGGACGAAAAATTGCCAAAATCGGTTGACGACCACGCCCACTTTTATATATGGGTATTATAAAGTGGCCTAATAAAAACATTTTAAGCGATATCTATGTCAAATATAAAGATAGTTCATTGAAATTTTGTGGCATGAGTTCTAAAATAGACCGGAAACAAAAAATATAAAAATTTTGGAAAATGGGCGTGGCACCGCCTCTTTTTAGACAAAGAATCAACGAGATTTCGGAGCCCATATCTCGACAAATAATTGAAATATTATGACGAAACTTGTGTTATACACTTCTATAGCTTGTGTTAATAGACACGCAAAAATTTATTGAAATCGGTTTATGACCACGCCTACTTTTTAACAAAGATATTTCTGGAACAACCTTTGGGAATTTGTAACGTGACATCTTTGTAACTAAAAGTCATAAAGGGATGAAATTTTGCACAAAGAATACTATTCCTATGCTTATTTGGATGACTGATAAAAATTTAGAAAAAGGGCGTGGATACAGCACTCGCTTTATATAAAGTACACCGTGTTTCCATCAAAGGCAAACAAACAATGAAAGCATACAGCTGAGTATCTAATGTTCGATTCCACTCGAACTTAGGCTTCCTTACTTGTTCTTTGTTAATTAACAATAAAAAAGTAATATTAAATTAAATTGAATGCAAAATATTAACAACAAATTTCAACATGTACATTGTTTTTGTTCAGAACTGTTCTTTAGTGTGTTTTTGTTGTAGCGCATATCGAGCCTTATACATACATATATGTGGCAATTTGCAATAATCGCTTAAGTCGAAAAATATGATTTCGCGATATATTGATTTTTATATTCGAAAACTATGGACGCAAAATCAGTGAGCCATCCACAATGTTATAGGGGCGTCAGAATGAATACTTTTCCGTCAATCCAGAAATCCTTTTAACTGACAGCAGAGTAGAACTACATGTATTTGAATGACGATCGACACATTCAGTACTTCAACTTTGCCGTAACAAATACATATATGAAATTGAAGTATGTGTCAGTTAAACGGAGCTGGATTGCCGGAAAAGTATTCATTCTGACGGGCCCATTACGATCAAATTTTGTAAATAAAACAAAATGTCATGCAGAAATTTGATTAAGTACATATATACATCTACTTTGGCTGTTATAGCATGTTTAATATACCTCTATTGTAAGTTAAGCCTAAATCTTTTTATTTATATCTTTTGATTGAATTAAGTTGTAAGCATGGGGGGTTTTACAGAAATATAGAGCTTTAAAAGGAGAATAATGTGGTATATGCAACTCGAAATCTTCCTAAGTCGACTTAAGCGGTTATTGCTTGTGGCCACAGATATATCCATACACATGTAAATAGTATATATATGTAGTATTTTTAATTAAATACATAAATAAGAGCTTTCTGTGGTGGGTATTATGGGAATTGGTGATTTTGTGTTTGGGGATTTTGTGTTTGGGGATTTAGATTTTGGGGATTTTGTGTTGGGGATTTTTTTTTTTAAATGGGGATTTTGTGCTGGGGATTTTGTTTTCGGGGATTTTGTGGCTCTCCCATTTCATATAACGTACTCTTTAATTTCGCAACTAGGTATGTATATTTTTGTACTAGTTGTACGAATCGAATATTTTCATGTTCAAATATTATTGAGCACCCCCACGCTTTTCCTTAAATACTTATATTTTCGTTCATCATTTTGTTTCTAATTAAATTATTTCTCAATTTTTAGTACGATTTTTAAGATTAAAGCCTGTTTTTTAGTTTTTTAAGCTATTATTTATTTAATAGTGTATTCAAGTATTTCTTAAGCTTAACGCTTTTATTTGTAAGCTTGTTATAATATTATTATCAAGCCTTTTGGTCTGTTGGGTATTTAGTTCGTTAGTAAACTAGTTCAGTTTTTTTTCACTCTCACATTTAGGTTTAAAACGATGAAATACAGAGGGTATAAAATCAACATTATTACATTCTTGTCGTTTGAAAATCGATTTCCTTGACTTTTGGACATCTTTAATGAATTCCTGCAAAATATATAAAAACAACAATTCTATTTCCATATACAATTACATATGTATATGAAATACCTCTGCAAGAACTGTGCTGGTCATTTGACCTGCGGGCATAACCAAAAGTTTTGAGATATTTCCTATCACATTCTTACGCGCATCGATGCGATCGCTAACTTTTGTGACCTTTTCATGCATCACATTCCCGTATGTGTATTTTCAAAGTCCATTCTATCCTTATCTATTTCATTGGTTTTGAACTTGGCTAGAAACACATACGAGTGCAAATGTGTTGGTAATATTAAAGTTGTTCTCTCTGTCTAATATTTTTGCCGAGATATCATGATATCTTGAGAAATTTCTCACACAGAAAGAGCGCACCTTTAAGAAAATAAATTTCGAACTTTCTTCATAGTGAACTAGCATGTTAACCATATTTTTTCCACTCTTTATACGACTGTTGTCGCTTTGCTTTGCTTGCTTCAATTTCGAATTAATTAATTTTTTATCTGAATAAAATAAAATACTTAAAAAAAGAACTAGAAACATAAATTTAAACTCATTTCTCATAGAAGACTATTGTGAATGTAATAACATGGTTGCATTTCCCATGATATTTTTCTCATGATATCAAATATCACGGGTTGGAGTATGAGAAATTTTCCGAAGCTCCAAATTTGACAAGACGTGTATTTTGTTGTTGTGCTCGGCAAATTTATCACACTTATCTCATCTCGGCAAATTTGCCAGGCCAAAATCACACAGAGAGAACAACCTTATTATATTTTTGTAATAGATGACGTTAGTGTGATAAATTTGCCGAGCACAACAACAAAATACACGTGTTGTCAAATTTGAAGCTTCTGCAAATTTCAACCCGTGATATTTGATATCATGAGAAAAGTATCACGGGAAATGCAACCATGTTATTACATTCACAATAGTCTTCTATGAGAAGTGAGTTTGAATTTATGTTTCTAGTTCTTTTTTTAAGTATTTTATTTTATTCAGATAAAAAACTAATTAATTCGAAATTGAAGCAAGCAAGGCAAAGCGGCAACAGTCGTATAAAGAGTGGAAAGAATATGACTAACATGCTAGTTCTCAATGAAGCATAGATGGGCATACTGAAGTAATATTGTAATTCAGTAAAGCAAACAGTAAGCAGTAAAAGAATATTCCTTACTTAAATTTTTTTACAGTAATAAGTAACGCTTCACTTGTTACTTAAAAAATTTTACAGTAATAAGTATCGCTTTACTTATTACTTAAAATTTTTTAAAGTAATAAGTACCGCTTTACTTATTACTGTAAAAAATTTCAAGTAATAAGTAAAGCGTTACTTATTACTTTAAAAATTTTACAGTAATAAGTAATCTTTACTCGTTACTCTAAAAATTTTACAGTAATAAGTAATATTTACTTGTTACTCTAAGACTACTTAAGTATCGAGGATACAGTAGCCTAAGTATTGGCATACATACACACGTACACTGATGAGCACAAACGCATAGGTTAACGAGCATCTGAGAGATGATGCCCAATAAACATAATAAAAAAAATCTCGAACGTTGAAAACTAAACGTATTCTCAATTTTTTCTCAAATATACCGAGGTACGTACCTAGGTATGTATAAATTAAGAACATGCAAATAAAAACTATATTTTTAGAACAATGCTCGGTAAAACTTGGGAAGCAAAAATTTATTTTAAAATCAATTGTAAATTAAATGTAAATTTATCTTAAAAACAAAAGTACATATTTATTTTATATTAAATAAAGTTGCTCTTCATCCAAATGTTGTTTGAAGCAGTGGCAGGAAATATCGTAATTGTATTCTAGGTTAAGGTTTTATAAAAATTGTTATATTCTTCACGAATGGTACAAGCCTTTTAAGTTGAGAACATTTGAGATGCATTTGGGTTTTGGTATACATATGTATGTATATACAGTAGCTTACAAATACATCTCAAATTGAGAATTAAGAAAAATGTGTATTGGGTAATTTAGTAGGAGGAACAGTAGGTAAGGAGCAGCGTTACCACTGTGATAAAATTCTGTCAGCATTGTGAAGCAATTTCTCGCTCGGTAGGTATAAGGATTTTTCTTTAGGTATGTATTTCGAGTAAGCAAATAACTGGAAGAAGAAAGTTTTCATCTGCTTTACTTAAAAATACAAGTTCATCGATTTTTCGTTGAAGTTTTTTTAATAAGATGAAAATCTTTTATCGATTGTGAGCACATAGAATATAGGTATGTATATCCTTGCAGGAAGAAAAAAATGAAATGCTAAAAGTAGTTGACTTTTAATTGGCTATTTTGAGACAATTGAAAAAAATCAATATGTATCACACAGCAAGAAACCCATTTTTATTTAGTTCACTGACAAAAGCTTTCAAATTCCTGATGAAAATATTTTTATTCAAGAACATTTTAACTGATTTTGCTGTGAAAAATCCTCTTTTTTAGAAAGCGAAGCAATGGAAATACATATGTATAGCGAAATGCTTGTGAATTCCATGATTCTAAACTTGTATGCATGTAGCAGTTACGTATGCAACCATTTCCCTTGTATTTTTTGTATAATTTTATAAACATTAATAATGTTATATTTTGGGACTAACTATTTTTCACCCAAAAAAAGTTAGTTTATAATTACCTTCCAAGTAATGCAGAAGTACACATGACTGACTTTTTTATCACCATTCCCATACAAAAGTAGTTAGCCTTTTTCAAAGAAAATATACCATTAACAGTTACCACTAGTGTCTTTGTAAACTGTTTAAAGTCAGTTTTAAGTTAGATGCCCTTCCTGCAGGGGTATAAATGTAATATGTAAAGGCTTTGTTCAGAAACTCAGTTTGAAGCGCAACCTGATTTTGTAGTACTGCTTGCCCAGAATGGTGTGGCTGTAGTACGTAGTAAGAGCTGTCAAATGTTAAAACAGTACAATTGCATTGCAATGCCCACAATGTGTAGCTGTGTCTGTAGCGTGTAGTTGTGGCTGTAGTAGAAGTAGAGTTAACTTTAGTAGAAGCAGAGCGTTCATAAACGTCAATTTTGCATGAAGCGTCGCTCATCACAATCATCAAAAAAATAATTACTGCCGCTGTTGCGTTTCATGCTGCGTTTCTGAACATAGCCAAACTGTTTTGAGAATTGGTTAAATTTCGAAACCCGTATTTTTTCATTCTTCATGTTATCCCAATCGCTTTTAAACAAAGTATCTCTTATCAAAACATGTAGGTACTTACATATGTAAGTATTTATTACTAATAAGTGTAGAAAGAGATAATGGTAATTTTTCCCCCAAAATTGGTAGATTTTTTCAAGAAGATGGTTATTTTTTTGTTCTGAATGGCAGGTAGTAAAGACCAAGTTAGATGCAAATGCGTACATATATGTATATGTACATAAGTTGAGTTCCCGTGGCAGTGATCCAGATCGAGATAAAAAATTTGCATGCAAATGCAACAACAATTTTGTAATCCTGGTATTTTTCTGAATCAACTTACGATCTGTATAAATTGTAATAGATTTTGTGACGATTAACCCTTTTCACTTGGCAGCACTGACAGACATATCCCAATAAACATCAGGCCAAAAATCTCAAACCTTAATTCTGAATTTGGTAGTAAAGATTTTCTCAAAAATGTCACTAACGTTTGAGAAAAAGGTGCCTTTTTGTTTGAGAACGCTATCAAGGGAAATTTGAAGTGCATTTGATAACTAACGTTTGAGGTTTGAGAAAAATGTTAGTTCTTAAATGCATCTCAAATTGAGAATTGAGAAAAATGTTAATGGGGATGTATACACTCATTAGTTGTGTTCGGTACGCTTGCAAGTCTTTACTAAGTAAAAAACACCGCAAAAACTTGTAATTTTTCTGCAAACCAAATGTAAAAATGCGATTTGTCCTTGCAGGTTTCGTGCAATGACGAACACGATCCGACAAAATTTCAGAAAAATTTGTTGAAATTGTAAAAATTATTTTCTTACCGAACATAACTATTACAAGAGAAACAAATTAAAGAGTGAAAATTAAGGCTGCACAACGAAAAAATAAACAAAGGAAAACAATTTAAAGAAGATGTAATTATAAAAAAGCTTTTATGTGTACGAAATTATTTGAATGGTACTAAAATAGATAAAATTTTTAGCGATAAGAGAATTGGAACAATGGAGGAGACTAGGGTGTTCATATCTGCGTATATTACAAGGAAGGACGAGTTTGTTGAGGTACAAAGAAAAAAATTTGCAATGCAGAATGTCCTCTTGGATTTGGAAAGCCAACGTGTTGGAGTAGCTGAAGCAAATGCGGCATGTGGAGAAAATTGTTATGATGAAGGCTCTCCTGGAATCCAAAAAGTGATTTTTTTTTTTTAATGTAAATAATGTGATATATTTTGGTTGTTTTTTGTTAAAATGTAAATATGTGATATGAAGCAAGGCAGATCTATATAGGTAATATAAACTCAGCAGCTGATTCATTTTCATTTTGGCTAAATTGTCAAATCGTATTGATTATAGTTTGTTAACTTCCGTCTTGTTTACATATTCATACGTGCTTTTTGACGTTTTAGACGAGAGATTTTCAACATGGCCGCCGTGCTATTACCTTCCTAGATCTGCCTTGATATGAAGTACTTTTTTTTTATTTTGTGTACATATAATAGTTTTAAGTATATGTATAAAGTAGTTTTAAGAACACTTGAAGTCTGACATATTTTTGTTATTTCGTGTATTAAGAGTAATCTTAAGAAATCTGGAAGTCTGGGATATTTTTGAAGTCCGAAATATTTTTTATGTTTATAGAATAATCAAAGACATGTTAATGTTAAAAATCTCATGAAGGTTATCTTTGTGTTTTACCTGAATTTTTTTTTCTTCAAAAATTCAAATAAAAACGAAAATGTTTTATTAAATAAACTAAAGAAGTTTAATTTGCATATTGTTTTCAAATGGATTAGTTCTTTACAGTGTCAGTGCAAACGTTTCTTTTTTCCGTTATCATAGCCATCTTTTCAATTTCAGTTAGTCGGCCAGGGTTGTTTTTGATGAAAATCGTTGCCTTGACAACATCCACATCATTTCTTCAACAAACGCAACTTTTCGGACTGTTTCGGACTATTTCATGCGTTTTTATTACTTCAACGGACGCGCTTGGGATGGTTTACATATTAGTGCTGCCAAGTCTCATGAAGGTGATCCGCATCGTTCCGGTGAGATTGTGATTCAGATACGGAACTGGATTGCCCACGGGAACGCGACTATACACATGGATTTGCGCTACATTGGTAAAAAGGGGTGTGAAATTTGTGATGCCATGATGTAGATACCCTACATAGCCATACAGATACCCTACAAAGAAATTCACATTAATCGGGAATTATTTCGGGATCGCGCGCAATGGAACATGCGACTGCTCGTAATTATATCTGAACGACGTTGGTCATAATAAATAATTTTTATTCAATTGTATGCATGTAAAATCATTTATACATATGTATGTATATGTACATATGCAGGTAAGTATTGGACGGCCTAAAACTTGACATGACCGGAAATTACTGCTTTCTTTTGAAATTCAAACAATCCTTTTTGGTAAGCTTGCTTAGGTAGCCGACTTTGCAGTTTTGTTTTCAGAGAGAAATTACATTGAATTTCGTGACGGATACTTAGTTATTAGCCTAAAACTGGGGGTTTCCGCGCGTTAACGCTCGTTAATGTAAATCATCGTATTTTTTGCAACTCAAACAATCGTTTTTGTATGCTTAGGTAGCTGTTAAGTTTTTATTTTTCAGAGAGAAATTGAATAGAATTTCTTTACAGATCTTTAGTATTTAAGCAGAATCTGGGATTTCCCGCTAATGGGAATACACGATTTTCTTGTTTTGAAACAAAAACTATCCTTTTTGGTAAGTTTCGTTTTCGGAGAGCGATAGAGAGAGAGAGAGAGAGAAATGCGTTCCCATTAGCGGAAAATCCCAGATTCTGGGGTATTTTATCAATCTGGGCGGCCAAAACCTCATTTCCTAAAACTGGCCCGATTTCCAAAAAATAAAATTTTTTAGTAGGCCAGGACCCTAACGCATCATTTTCAATAAAAGTTTATTCTCAAAACTCAAACACAAAGTTTTTACAGTCAATGAAAGTTTGGTCATTCGTGTATTTCTCGCGGCATTTTATAACGTTCTTAAAGTTTCAACATTTCCAATTAATATTTTTACGGTTTTAAGTGAAGTTTTTTAGAATACTGTTATGGATTCTTATAACACAGGTAATCGAGTACAAAATTCATGTTTATTGAGATTTAGTTAGTTGTTAGCGTCTTCTTAATTACATTTTTAAAAAACGATGTATTAAAAAAAAAATTTCCCAATTTTTTGTTTTCAAAAGGGTTTTTGTTTAGGTGCCCGGCATTGTCCGGCACTGACTCTTTTTTTCTAGATAGTCTGTTCCCTGTTATTTTGAGTTCAAGAAAGATCGGTCCCGGGTTTTTCCGGTTTTAAGAAAAACAGGCGATTTTTCACGTTGGGAAAAATGACCCCACCACACACAAAAAAATTAGTTGTTTGTGGATTCGAGAACACCCATCTAGCAACATATACATCGACATGCTCCGAATCCAAAGTCCGCTTGTCCAATATACCCCCAAAACTTCGAGAAAATTGCGAAAAGCTAAAAAAAGCCGCAAATGGCACATTTCATCGACCTAACCTACTAACATGTATTTCGACGTTCTGAATCCAAATCTAAGGTCGGTTTGGTCTCACTACATTACTTTTTAAAAATGTAAAGCCACATTTTTTTTATGTTAAATTGAATTGACATCACCATGGGTAACATAATTAACAATTTAAAGCCAAAAAAGAGTTTTGGCCGCCCAGATTGATTAAATACCCCAATGTGCGTCGTTCAGATATAATTACGAGCAGTCGCATGTTCCATTGCGCGCGATCCCGAAATAATTCCCGATTAATGTGAATTTCTTTGTAGGGTATCTGTATGGCTATGTAGGGTATCTACATCATGGCATCACAAATTTCACACCCCTTTTTACCAATGTAGCGCAAATCCATGTGTATGTACATATACATATATGTACGCATTTGCATCTAACTTGGTCTTTACTACCTGCCATTCAGAACAAAAAAATAACCATCTTCTTGAAAAAATCTACCAATTTTGGGGGAAAAATTACCATTATCTCTTTCTACACTTATTAGTAATAAATACTTACATATGTAAGTACCTACATGTTTTGATAAGAGATACTTTGTTTAAAAGCGATTGGGATAACATGAAGAATGACAAAATACGGGTTTCGAAATTTAACCAATTCTCAAAACAGTTTGGCTATGTTCAGAAACGCAGCATGAAACGCAACAGCGGCAGTAATTATTTTTTTGATGATTGTGATGAGCGACGCTTCATGCAAAATTGACGTTTATGAACGCTCTGCTTCTACTAAAGTTAACTCTACTTCTACTACAGCCACAACTACACGCTACAGACACAGCTACACATTGTGGGCATTGCAATGCAATTGTACTGTTTTAACTTTTGACAGCTCTTACTACGTACTACAGCCACACCATTCTGGGCAAGCAGTACTACAAAATCAGGTTGCGCTTCAAACTGAGTTTCTGAACAAAGCCTTTACATATTACATTTATACCCCTGCAGGAAGGGCATCTAACTTAAAACTGACTTTAAACAGTTTACAAAGACACTAGTGGTAACTGTTAATTAGGGATTCCAATCCCGGGACCCCGGGATCCCGGCCTTTTTGACATCCGGGAAATCCCGGGATCGCTAGATTTCATCCCGGGATTTTCGGGATAAAATAAAGAGAGAACATTCTCCTATTAAATTGTATTTTATATAATTTTTTTGGTCTCAGATCTATATACTAATATCGTTTCCTATTCTGAACGAAAATGTTGCATTATTATTCAGCTTTTTAGATATTTCGGACTCACTTTTCATTATAAGGGAAAAAATACTGTGTTATCTTAACACATAGTAGCGATTATTCTTTTATAATTCTCAAGACTAACTTCAATTGTACTATACTCAGCTGATGATTTTATTTCTCTGTAGCTGAGCAGTTTAAGATCTCGACGCTTAACAAACTCCTGCCACTCAACACCTCGGCATTTTATGTAAATAAAAAATATCCGTACGTCATGCGGGTGCGCCTCTCGTGCGGTCGGGCGGGATTGGAGGGCGTGGGTTATTATTATTATTATTACATGGCAGCATTATCAACATGTGCCCTGTGCCCTATGGTGCATTTTTCATGTGGTAAATGAAACAAAAGTAATGCAACCCTTTACGTGTGCTAAGAACGGAAAATGTTACCCCTTAGTCGGGCCAGTTTAACATTTTGTCAATAGAACAAACAGTCCAAAAAAATGTGTGGAATCTTTGTGGAAGAGAATAAAAAAATTTGACAGTCCGAAGAAAATGCAGAATAAGTTTGACATTTTTGCCAAAATAAAAAAGGCAAAGTAAGGATTAATATTTTTGATTCAATAACACTAGGCTAAAAATAATTAAAAAAAATACCAAGAAATTCAAGTTTGGGGGAGAATAGATATCGGCCTGCTGAGCTCGGAACTATTGTTTTTTTTTTTTTTTTAATTTTTTATGGTTAGGTTTGTTTGGTTATCACTTCATTGAAAAATTTATTTCGCGGGAGTCACAAATGCGATAATCACAAGCAGTACCTCGTTCGAAAGACAATTAAAACTGTCGATGTACAACTTTTAGTAATTGGATATAACCTCGCTGAGTGACAGCTGGTCGAAATAAAACTTTTGTTAATTACTTGCGATTTTTGAAAACATTTTGATTGTAAGACTAAAGCTGATGCCACATAGAACTTTGTGTTACGCTACGTGACACTTTCTGCCTTACAGCTGAGATTAAAATACATGTATCCATATGAGGTTTCTCACATAACAAAAGGTAACGCAATGCCGAAGTTACGTAAATCACAAAGTTGCCCAAATCTCAACTTTTGGGGGCATTGAAATTTTTTTTCAGTTTCACTTTAATTCCAATGTAAATAAACAAATTTAAATTTCACACAATTGAAAAATAATTTAATAGATTTTTATTTTCTTATTTACTTTTTTGTAAATAAAACGGAGAAAGAGAGATTTTTCAGAAAATAAATATTTTTTGAGTGATGTTGCAGCGTTCATTGTGGCATAGTTTTTCAGTTTTGCGTTGTTTGACATAGAAAGCGGCGTAACGCAAAGCGGAAAAAGTTTTATGTGAAATCAGCTTAAGTTTTTTGTAGGAAGTTGTAAAATTTAGCAGTTTTATTCTTTTAAAAATTAGCCTGGTTAATTGTGGTTATAGAATTTGTGATTTCCGAAAATAATTTTTGAGTGAAGTGATAACCAAAAAAACACCAAATTACCGTTCTCTCAAAAATCAAGCAATACAACACATTAAAAAAATAGTTCCGAATTCGTTTAGAATTCCTGTGGTAACATTCATTTGATAATTTCTATTTCCTGATTTTTAGCCATTTATTTTTCAAAGGTTTTTGCAATTTCCTCCCATGAAAAGTAAATAATGGAAGAAAATACAAACAATATTAAAAAATGAAACTAGCAAAAACGAGGAAAAAGTTTAATTTTATTTGAGATTTCACATTACGTACTAAAATAAAATACGCAGCTGTATACTCGGAATTCATCTCAAAATTTGTGCATCCGATTTTTAATTTTTTTCAAATGCTACACTAATTTTCAATATTTTTCGGCAAGCTTGGAAATATTCACTTAAACGAAGTACGTCGTTAAATTCTAAAAAATTTTATTGGAAATTATCAAAGATCACAAGCTTTATTATTAATATCTTTGAAGCACCAACTGTAAAGGCAAATGTTTAGTTCACCAAATGTATTGAATTTCCTTTGTTGGTTGCGTTTTTTAAAGTAACTCTTATTATTAAATAATACGTATGATTTTACGTTCCTATTTTATTTTGTTACTAATCAAATAATAAAAATGGCAATAAAAACCAAATTTTTCTTTGCTCTTTAAAATTGTAGCGAAATATATATTTACTTTTTTCAACCCCAAGTGTGGGAAAATAATTAATGTCCAAATCCCGGGATCCCGGGATTAGAAAATAAAATCTCGAAAATCCCAGGATTGTAAAAATCGGAAAATTTGGAATCCCTACTGTTAATGGTATATTTTCTTTGAAAAAGGCTAACTACTTTTGTATGGGAATGGCGATAAAAAAGTCAGTCATGTGTACTTCTGCATTACTTGGAAGGTAATTATAAACTAACTTTTTTTGGGTGAAAAATAGTTAGTCCCAAAATATAACATTATTAATGTTTATAAAATTATACAAAAAATACAAGGGAAATGGTTGCATATGTAACTGCTACATGCATACAAGTTTAGAATCATGGAATTCACAAGCATTTCGCTATACATATGTATTTCCATTACTTCGCTTTTCAAATCTAAAAAAGAGGATTTTTCACAGCAAAATCAGTTAAAATGTTCTTGAATAAAAATATTTTCATCAGGAATTTGAAAGCTTTTGTCAATGAACTAACTAAAAATGGGTTTCTTGCTGTGTGATACATATTGATTTTTTTTCAATTGTCTCAAAATAGTCAATTAAAAGTTAACTACTTTTAGCATTTCATTTTTTTCTTCCTGCAAGGATATACATACCTATATTCTATGTGCTCACAATCGATAAAAGATTTTCATCGCGCTGTGAAGTTGTCAAAAATTTTTGTGCTAAAAAAATATATAATTGATCAATTTAACTCAATAATATTTTGAAAAAGTGTCGGAAAAAGTGGCGCAACTTAGTGTTCTATCAAATTAATATAAAACTGCTTTATTTAAACTCTAAAGCGTAAATTAAGTGTTATTGCTGAGGGATTGTGCATATTGTTGTTGCATTGATCGCACAATAGCAAAAGCTCCCACACACAAAACTCCACCACAAACCTCTTTTTCACCACTAAGTGGTGAATTAGTGTGGATACAAACTATTCGTGTAAAGTTTATACATAAGTATCAGAGCTGTAAAAAGCTGCAACCAGATTGTATTACAATCATAAAAAGTTGTACATATTACAAGCGCAGCCGGGTGCAAATGAATATAGACTAAAATATTCGTTTGCACCAGCGAGATGCCCCTCAACCATACTCCTCCTAAAGTAGGAGGTTCCCAACAAGTCCAAGTGCGAGATGCCCAAAAAGCCCAAGTGCAACTACAGCACCAAACCCCGAGATCCCTGGGTACACCCCAACAAATGTCCCAACATCTAACCCCATCCCGGCTGCTTAGTACCAACGTACCAAACGTACAACAGCAGATCGAAACTCTCCAAAGGCAACTGGAAATTCTCTATGCCCAACAACAACAAGCCCAGAAACCCCAAACTGCAGGAAACTTGACAACTGCTACCCCAACCGACGAATGGAAGATCGTCAATCCCAAACGCCAACGCGAAAGCCCAAGTAAAAATACTGCCTCTAAAAAACAGGCTAAACTTGATAATTTTTACTGGCTTGGAAGCGGCCAACCAAATGAAAATGAAAACAGATTTGCCTCCCTTGAAGTTGAGGAAACTAACCAACCAACTGAAAAAATACCCAAGCCGCCGCCAATATTTATAGACAAAGTTCTAAAAAAATCCTCTCCCAATGTTTATCATTGAACTCAAACCCGCCTCCAATAACAAGGAGATATATCAAATTAAAAGTCTCCTGCACTCAAGAATTTCTTTCGAGCCCCCACACCCGAAGCGTGAAATACCGCAATGCGCCAACTGTCAGCAATATGGCCACACAAAGTCCTACTGTCGTCGAAAATCAGTATGTATAAAATGTGCTGGAAACCACCTCTCCGCTGATTGTAAGCGAAAGACAAGATCTGAAGATGTCAAATGCGCTCTATGTGAAGGTAACCATCCAGCAAATTATAAAGGCTGTATGGTATACAAAAACATCCAAAGCGCCAAATACCCAACTCTGAGGAAAAAAGCTCCTGTACAGCCCCAAGAGAAACCACAACAGCCAATTCAAACCCCAATGCAGATTGAAACCCCAATTGAAATTGACCAATACCCAGCCACATATGCTCAAGCAGCAAAGAAAGGCGTAACACCCCGCTCGAACCCTAATAATGCCATTCCAAATAGTAATGAAACCCACACCCCAACGCAAAACACTAACGAAATGCGAGAAATGAGACTTACTGAAACAAGTCATGCAACAAATGACATCAATGATGAGCCTCCTCGTCACCCTCATGACTAAAAACTGTGCATCTTCAACCCGTTGAAAATTATCATTTGGAATGCCAATGGCCTATCCAAACACTTACTTGAGGTTAAAGCTTTACTTCAGACCCATGATATAGATATATTCCTCATATCGGAGACCCATTTTACGGACAAAAGCTATTTTGAAGTACCCAACTACAAGTTTTACCACACAAAACACCCCAGTAACAACGCTCATGGAGGCTCAGGTATCTTGATACGGAAAAGTATTAAACATTACAGCACGAATTCATTCCGTACAAATGCTATACAAGCCACAAATATTGTCATTGAAGCCCCGAGCGGCCAGCTTACACTCTCTGCTATCTATAGCCCGCCGAGGCACTCTATCAGCACTGCAGAATATGAAAATTTCTTCAAAACTCTTGGAAATCGATTTCTAGCTGGGGGCGATTACAATGCCAAACACACGTTCTGGGGCTCTCGTCTCATTACCCCTAAAGGAAGACAACTATATAATGCTATTAGCAATCTCAGTTTAACTCCATTCCCTACTGGAACTCCCACTTATTGGCCAACAGATAAAAATAAAATACCCGACTTAATCGATTTCTGCGTGGTGAAAGGCGTGAATTCTTCAGATATAAATTGCAAATCGTGCTTTGAATTGTCTTCCGATCACTCTCCAATCCTGGTAACAATTGATAAAAATTTTACACCGGCAGCGGAACAATGCAGCCTTTACAATCGGAAGACTGATTGGGAATACTTCCGACACATCATCACGTCTAATCTTGACTTCAAATTAGCCCTGAAATCTGCTGAAGATATAGAGGCAGCAGTCGAACATTTTAACAGCTGCATCCAACAAGCTGCATGGAAATCAACTCCCACCCTCATCAGACAAAAAAGGACAAGCGTTACCCACAACATACAAGCTAAGCTCAAAGAAAAGCGACTCGCAAGGAAAAAATGGCAACAAACCCGTCACCCCGACGACAAGAAAAGATTGAATGCTCTCACCAAAGAACTCAAAAATATCCTCAAAATTGAACACAACAGACAAGTTCAACAATATCTCAGTAATATTGATGCAACAGCTGCAACTGATTACTCTCTTTGGAAAGCTGCTAGTAAGCTAAAAAGGCCGATTTTCTACAATTCTCCAATACGAATGGAAAATAACGAATGGGCGAAAAGTGACGCAGAGAAAGCAAATACTTTTGCACGCCACCTAAAATCAGTATTCACCCCACATGATATTGAACCCCCTATCAAATGGACCTCCCCATAAAACGATTCGCAATATCGGAGGTAAAAACCGTAATAGCGATGCTCAACCCAAAGAAAGCTCCTGGGTACGATATTATTAATGGCAATGTACTAAAACACTTACCTTACGAAGGCATAAAATTTCTCACCCAACTTTTTAATGCAGTACTAATAACTGCATTCATACCCCCTCAATGGAAAGTCGCTCAGATGAAAATGATCCTGAAACCAGGAAAGCCCCCTGATACGGCAGCGTCTTACAGACCCATTAGTCTGCTGCCCATTGTCTCAAAAGTCTTGGAAGTTCTCTTCCTTAAAAGACTCCTACCCAAAATAGAAGAGCGTAACATTATCACCCTTATTACGGTTGTCGTCGTCGACGTCGTTGTCACTTTTCAGTCGACATCACGTCGTCTCGACGTCGTCGTCACATCGACGCAAAATCGGTATTAGCTAAGCGTATTGAGACGACGTCGACTGTTTATCGGTAAACCGAATGACGAAAGTACCATCACTATAATTTCTGCACTAGCTGTTTGATTTTATTTAGAATCTGTGCGCATTTTTTTCCGTATTTTTAATCTGTGCTATTTAGATAATTTATTTCTTTATAATAGTTGTATTTTGCATATGATTCATCAAGTTTTAGCGATGAACATAGCAATGAAGTGCCCGAGTAATTAATAAATAAAAGAAAAAATATTTTAGTTGAAATACATATATATGCATGTACATA
The DNA here is from genome assembly GCA_960531455.1 of Urophora cardui. Taxonomy (NCBI): domain Eukaryota; kingdom Metazoa; phylum Arthropoda; class Insecta; order Diptera; family Tephritidae; genus Urophora; species Urophora cardui. Next base: position 69,282,542 of record OY482671.1, on the reverse strand, counting down.
AATATTTAATAAATTAGTTTTCTCCTCAATCTTTCTTAAAGGAGGTGCCAAGGCATTCAATTTAATGGTGATTGGTTCTCAATGTTGTAAAAAATTAGTTGGTATCTTACCCCATTGAAAACCTTTGGGTCGGCTTCGGTATGTGCGCTCACCGAATTTATTTTTAAACTAGTGGGAATTTTTCAGTAAAACTAGCAGGAAATATTCTGCGGATGGTAGTTCTACTAATTTTAACACTCCCGTAATAAAATTTTAAAAACAAAAATGCATACATACTAAATTTTCTTCATGTCACCATTAAACACCGCGTCGACGAAAATGGCAACGAGTGACCGTCGACGTCGACTTAGCTGATACCAAATATGTTTCGATAGTTGTCACAAGTTATCGACTTTACCATACGTAATACCGATTTTGATAGGTCGTCGCCGACAGCGTCGAGTGAGTGTCGACGACGCCAACCGTAATAAGGGTGTATACCTAATCACCAATTTGGCTTCAGAAGAGGACACGGAACAATTGAACAAGTACATAGACTTACCGAGAAAATCTACTCTGCCTTTGAGCAAAAAAAATACTGTACAGCTGCCTTTCTAGATATATCCCAAGCTTTTGATCGCGTATGGCACGACGGCCTGCTCTATAAAATAAAAAATACTCCCCCTACAAGCTACTTTCTATTTATACAATCTTATCTAAAAAATCGTTACTTTTTCGTCAAAGAAGGAGCAGAGCAGTCTGAGCTTTACGAGAGCTTAGCAGGCGTCCCGCAAGGTAGTGTAATGGGCCCAATACTGTACCTACTTTACACGTACGACCTCCCAATAGCAGAAGGAGTCACTATCGGCACTTTTGCCGATGACACTGCTGTACTGGCTTCAGATCTCAACCCTAACGTCGCCTCACTCAAGCTTCAAAGAAGTTTAAATAAAATTACCCATTGGCTGAAAGACTGGCGGATAAAGTCAAATGAATCAAAATCTGTTCAAGTGACGTTTACCACTAGACGTAACACTTGCCCACCCGTAAAACTCAATGGCATTGATATACCGCAAAGTGACGTAACAAAGTACCTGGGTATGCATCTCGACAGAAAACTAACATGGAGAACCCACATATTCACCAAACGAAAAGCTCTTGGTATAAAACTGAGAAATCTTTATTGGCTCATGAATCGAAACTCCCAACTATCAATCGACAACAAACTCCTGCTCTACTCAGCTATCTTAAAACCCATCTGGACCTATGGCATACAGCTATGGGGAACCGCAGCAAACTCAAATATAGAGATTCTCCAAAGATTCCAATCGAAAATCATTAGAATGATTGTAAGAGCCTATACACACTTGCGACTCAATCGATTTGGTCGAATTGGACTGTTGTATTCACACTACTCCAACTATTTAGTCGAATCGGTGGCAGCTATTCACACTTGAGACTAAATAGTCGTGCGATTGACAATGACATAGTGTTGCCAATGTTCACATTTTACTCAGCAAATTTTACATTAGTGGTCTTCGTATAAAGTGATGAAATATTAAATTGCTTTTATCACTTTATCTGCATTCTTACATGAAAGCACCTTCTTGTCAGCTGTCAACTTGATTAATAAATAAAAAACAATAAAATAAACAAAAAGTGCATACATTGTTTGGCTTTGTTTCTTATTAAACTAGCAACTAGCTGTCAAGTAAATGAAAAGAGAAAAACGGAAGGAATTACGCTCATAAAGGCGAAACGAACAGAAGTACAAGAAACGGAAAAATAGTAAAAATCAGCCATTAATAATTTTCATGAAATTTCATTTTCATTATTTCTATTTTAAAATGCGATTAATGACATTTGAAGAGAACAACAATATCAAGAAACATATGAAAACGGAAGTAAATATCCTTAGTTAGATAATTCTTGTCTATAACTACACCATTTCCAGATGGATTTTAGAAAGCGTCAACTGGATTTTAGAAATGTCGATTTGATTTTAGAAAAGGGAAATTGGACTTTAGAAACTGTAAATTGGATTTTCGAAAATTTATATAATTATTAATTTGTACTTTCATACGCAATAAAGAATTTCTATTCGAAAAATTCTGTGTAAAATTTATTATAAACGCACATTCTGAAATCCAATTCACGCTTTCAAAAATCCAATTTTGTTTTCTAAAATCCTTTTAACGCTTTCTAACATCCAATTGACATTTCTAAAATCCAATTTCCCCTTTCTAAAATCCAGTTAACGCTTTCTAAAATCCATCTGGAAATGGTGTAGTTAATAAGAAACGAACCTTTTGTTTTTAAACATTTTGAAAATATTAATTGAAATATTCAATCTCTACAATTTACCAAAAGTGAAATAAAAGTAGTTCTGTCAGCATGGCAACTCTTTCCACTACGAATATCACTGTTGTTGTTGTAGTCGTTCGACTAAATTGTCTCAAGTGTGAATACGTAGAAGGGCGCCTTGCTGATCAAGCAGTTGTACAACTGTTTCAGTTGGAATGAAATTGGGCTGCAAATCCAACTGTTTCAGTTGTACAACTAATTGAATGTAGTGTGAATGCTTCCATACATTCCCATGCAAATCAACATTCGACTAAATCGATTGAGTCGCAAGTGTGTATAGGCTCTAAATGCGCCCTACTACGTCACGAACGACCAACTACATCGTGACCTAAAGATACCTACTATCTCTCAAGAAATCAGAAAGTATGCTATATCATACAAAATGAGAATATTAGCTCACCCCAACCCACTCGTTCTAGCCCTGACGGCAAGACCAACCAATTTCGTACGCCTCAAAAGAAAATCATTTACAGATCTTTGCTGATGAACTACAATAAATGGATGCGCTACTGAGAGCAATCCATACATGCCCACCATGTTTATTAAGTCATTATTAATTACTAATTACTTTTAACGAACCACAAAATTGTTAGATGTATTTTATTTATACAGTTGGCAAAATATATTGGATGCTAAAAAAAAAAAAATTAAAAAAACTTCAACGAAAAATCGATGAACTTGTATTTTTAAGTAAAGCAGATGAAAACTTTCTTCTTCCAGTTATTTGCTTACTCGAAATACATACCTAAAGAAAAATCCTTATACCTACCGAGCGAGAAATTGCTTCACAATGCTGACAGAATCTTATCACAGTGGTAACGCTGCTCCTTACCTACTGTTCCTCCTACTAAATTACCCAATACACATTTTTCTTAATTCTCAATTTGAGATGTATTTGTAAGCAACTGTATATACATACATATGTATACCAAAACCCAAATGCATCTCAAATGTTCTCAACTTAAAAGGCTTGTACCATTCGTGAATAATATAACAATTTTTATAAAACCTTAACCTAGAATACAATTACGATATTTCCTGCCACTGCTTCAAATAACATTTGGATGAAGAGCAACTTTATTTAATATAAAATAAATATGTACTTTTGTTTTTAAGATAAATTTACATTTAATTTACAATTGATTTTTAAATAAATTTTTGCTTCCCAAGTTTTACCGAGCATTGTTCTAAAAATATAGTTTTTATTTGCATGTTCTTAATTTATACATACCTAGGTACGTACCTCGGTATATTTGAGAAAAAATTGAGAATACGTTTAGTTGTTTTCAACGTTCGAGATTTTTTTTTATTATGTTTATTGGGCATCATCTCTCAGATGTTCGTTAACCTATGCGTTTGTGCTCATCAGTGTACGTGTGTATGTATGCCAATACTTAGGCTACTGTATCCTCGATACTTAAGTAGTCTTATGCCTCAGACACACATGTGGTATGAATATTATAATATCAATACTATGATTTGGCTTTACTATGAAAATTTTCAATTAAACTACAATATGAGAGTGACACATATGTGGTATAGATCGCAATATTTCTACTATACTACGATGTGTGTCTAGTATATTAGAGTAACAAGTAAATATTGTGGCCGCTGTGGTGCAGTGGGTAGAGTGCTCGCCTGCTATGCCAGAGGTCTCGGGTTCAAATCCCAGCCCGAGCAAACACCAAAAAAATTTTCTAATTAGTAAAAATCCAATTATTGGGTTTTTTAAGAGCAGCGGTCACCTCTCGGCAGTGGGCGGCATACCCTCCGAGAGTATTTCTGCCATGAAAAAGCTTCTCACAAATAATGCATTCGCCGTTCGGAGCCGGCATAAAACTGTAGGTCCACCCAATTAGTAGGAAAAAACAAAAAGGAGCACACCTCGAATTGGGAGAGAAGCTCGGCCATAAAACTCGTCAGAGTTATAATAGCGCCATTGTCTTATTATTATTAAGTAAATATTACTTATTACTGTAAAATTTTTAGAGTAACGAGTAAAGATTACTTATTACTGTAAAATTTTTAAAGTAATAAGTAACGCTTTACTTATTACTTGAAATTTTTTACAGTAATAAGTAAAGCGGTACTTATTACTTTAAAAAATTTTAGGTAATAAGTAAAGCGATACTTATTACTGTAAAATTTTTTAAGTAAGAAGTAAAGCGCTACTTATTACTGTAAAAAATTCTAAGTAGGCAGTAAAAAAGGTAAAAATAATGAATTACTACTGGTACTTAAAAGTGCCCATCTATGCAATGAAGTCAGGTCGAATTTTATTTTCTTAAAGTTGCGCCCTCGCTGTTTTGGAAATTTCTCAAGATATCATGATATCTCGGCAAAAATATTATACAGAGAGAACAACCTTTGTGTTAGTACTTTCGGTCACACAATTCTTGCAGGGATATCTTATATAAATACATATTACATACTTTTCTCTTAAGGTCCTTTGTGATTTGTTTATTACGTGAAGCTTTCGCACTTCCCCCTCGACCCCTCATTTTATGCCTTGATTGAAAATCGATTTTATGTGGCTTTAAATGGAATAACGATCGTTTTGCAACGACTTTTTCTTGCAATGTTGACACGTCAACCGTGGCAATTTCATATGGATTCAACGATATCAATTCTGGAGGTATTTTCTCTAAAAGTGAATGTACCTCATGTTCACGCCGTTGCACTTTAGTTTGGTATGGATTGTCTTCTAAGGCATCAAAATTTGGTTCTCCGGAACCTGGAACTAGCAATGATTGAAACCCTTTCACCGTAGATATTCCTAGGACGTCTTCATATGGACAGAACTGCATACTATGAACTAACGCATCACAACGCTGGCGTAAATAAGGCGTTTTCTCTTTTTCCCCCAGCAATAAGTCTGGTTGAATCTCACAATATGAACCCTTAAAGTTATTTTTAAATCAGAGAAATGTAAGATATAGCGAAGAAAATTAAAATGTAATTTTTACCTGCGAATAAGCCAGACAGCCACTCTGGGACACAACAACTTTATTAGCAGGTAACCTTAACTGATAGCTGACTAAAGGAACATTTAAAGCTCTTACATCCCAAACTTTAACTTTCCGATCTTGGCCAGCAGTGACCATATATTTGCCTTTTGGATCAACAGTCAAAGTGGTCATAGGTGTAGAATGGCAAACCAATTTAGCAAGTGGATCTCGTACCTTAGGAGACCACATTGATACCACACCTTTTATTCCTCCTATACATAAAGCTCCATTAGCCGGATTTTGATGCATTATGCGAATAGCACCTAATTTAATATTAAAATTAGATACAATTTCGCCGATAGACACATCTAACCACGATAAGTATCCATCTTTATTGCCTGTTGCAAGCAAAAAATGATACGGTAAGAATTCCAAGCAGTTAACTTTATACAAACGTTTGACACAGTGCAATTGAGTGCCTTGACTATCATAAATATATACCCAATCTTTTTGGGCACAGGCAAACATGGTATGCACATGTAGCCAGGAGATATCTACTACATCCTCCATGACATTTAATTCGCAGAGTAACTTTTTTGTTACCCATTCAAAGACTGCCACATGACCGCAACGGCCGCCTAAAAGTAAATGTCGCCCATTTCTAGAGTATCTCATGGTATATGGACCAAAATCCAAATTTAATTTAAAATATTTTGAAGTTCCAAGGATGTCGACCTTAAAAGAAGTTCCAAATTAACTTATGATTCAAATTTGTTAATAATTTCTCACATTTTGTACTATTTCTGGTTGCCTGTAATCTGCAGTTAGTTCATCCTTATCTGGCTTAATAAAGCCATATTGCTCCTTAAGTAAAATTTCAGTACGAGCCGCTTGCTCTTCGGCGTATTCCAAATAAACCCCCCTACGATTTTGTTTTTCCTTAAAAATAGTTGTTTCTACTCCAGTAGATTTTACTGCTGTACCTTTTGACCATTTGTCTAGGCGGTTTATTAGAATGTTCGTACCAGTCTTTTCTTCTGATGGAGCTGCATTATTTAGGCTCTTTCTCAAATTCTCGCTCGGGTTATGGACCTCAAGACTGAATTGTTTATTTTGTCCAACTCTTAACTTTTCACCAGGTAAATCAAACGGCCTAAAATTATCTGTAATCCGAAATATGGAACTGATTTTTTTTGGCCTGACTGTTTCAGTTTTAATGTCCATTGTGTACGGAGAACAGTGAAATGACTCTGGCACTGTAGACCTGTAGTTGACCTGTAGGCAAGGTTAGGTGAAAAAGAAAAAATGACGGAACCCATTTAGGTGAATATAGCGGACAGTAGCAGCACAGAGTTGCATTTGAATTGCTCTAAAAAACTTTAGAGCTTGGAAACAAAACAAAACTAACTTTTAACTTCAGCTATCCTTCGTTGATCACTTAAAAACACTTTCCCAATCTGTTTTAAAGAGTGCACTTTGATATAATTATTTATTATACAACTCTACCACGATCTTAAAATATTTTTTTCACATATTTTCGCTGCGCCGGCAACCCTTTTCTGTCAATGGAACCAATTTTGGTGAATTTCCCAAAATCCCATCTCAAAGCTTGCCTACAGTTCTACAGTGGACTCTGGTTAGGGTGCCGACAGTCATCAACGAGTAGGGATGGCAACAATAACCGGAAAAACGATTATAATCGGTTAATTTCTTTCGGTTAACGGTTAAAATGTATCGGTTTTTTCTGTTTGATTATTTTTTCGATTAACCTTTTTCCTCTCAAGTCGAAAATCATCGAAAGGAAATAATCGAAGTTGAAAATTTCCGCCTTTTCATCCGAGTCCGAATTCGGTTACCTACGGTTTTGTGAGTATATCCAAAAAGCCGCAATAAATGTTCCCTCCAGTTCCCGAATAGCCGATTTTATCGCCATTTTGACGATTTTCCTATATATTTTTTAAGGAATAATTGTAATCGAAAAACGGTTATAATCGGTTAGTTCCCCACAATTATTCGCGATTAATAATCGAACGCTTTCGATTAACCTAAGAAGCGGTTAATCGGTTATTTGGTTTTGTTTGCCATTCCTATCAACGAGTCGACCGAACGAATCGAGTACCCGTAAACATAACGAGTTGAACGAATTTCATGCCCGCATGACAACACAAAAATCAGCTGTTTTCTATTTTGAACAGCCGTGTGAGTGTTGCCGTATTTGAAATAATGGGAGGACACAAAAATTTCGCATGAAATACCCAAACTTAGTACCGATATTTATTCTCGATTAAAATTTTTAAATATATTGTTTTCTTTAGAAAAAAAGACGTAGGCGAAAATTTTAAATAAAAATATGCGCGATTTTGTATTCAAAGTTTTGGTAATTATCTAGTTTAGGTGACATGGTGAAAATTGGTAAATTTTCAAGAAGTGGGGTGTCAATCAACGCGTTTTGATCACATGAACACGAATTCGAAGCGGAACTTAATTTTTTAACGCAATAAAAAATTTTTAACAAAAGACGGCGGGGTAAAAACAGTTTTTTGAGTGGTGTGGTCCTGTCCCTCCTCAGGAGTCAGAGTTGCATTTCTGATGCATTTTGTAATTTTCTTGCTTAACAGTGAAAAATAAGTAAGTGAAAATACACTTTTTTGGCAATAAATAAAGGAATAACCATAAGCATTTTTTATTTCGTGCTTACACAAACAATTTTCTAAAATCTGCCTTCGTCGCAATTTTGTTTGCCTGTGTGGATTTTATGACGGCAAATATCAGTTGTTCACTACCCGCTGGCCCGCTATCCGTTGATCCGTTCAAAAATGGTAAAAGGGATAATTTTGAAATAAAAATTACTTTTATTTATCGTAAATTACTATTTTCTTTTCATTGCCTAATTTCTCATTTATTTGAAAAATACGCTATCCATTTCCTATGTAGCAGGCAGGCCCGTAGCCAGCTTTTCATTTCAGGGGGGGCTGAAGTAAAAAAATATATAAACTTCCCACAATTGTGGTATGGGCTGCCTATGTCTGGTCTAGACCTAGCGTACGCCCTGTAGGGAAAATCTCTAGTTCCGAACTAGGTCGCTTCTAGTGCATTTTTCGACACTACTAGTGCGAGCTAAATCTCTTTTGCATGTTATCAACTGGCGAATTTAACACGGCGATGTCCTAGGCGGTGTCAATTGTCACCCTCTGCACTACATTTTCGATAGTTCCGAACTAGTGCTAAATTCTACAGTTTACACTAGTTCGTTTATTGGCACAATTTCGATAGTTCTGAGCTACAACTACCTACAAATTCTACAGTTTTACATCTGCCGCTTAAGTGCAGCCTTTGACACACTTCATTAAGTGGCGCGATGGTCGACTGGCTAACGCATGTGCCTTTCAATCTGAGGGGCGCGGGTTCGAATCCTATCGGTGTCAAGGTGGATGATAATTTTTTTTTAACTAATATTTTTTATTTATTTATTTAATAAAAATTTACAATAATATTTAAAAAGTAATAAAATAAAAAAAAATAAAAATAAGCCTGAGGGATCGGAAAAGCATAATTAGGGGAACATTTCATTTCATACAAGTTAAGATGCAAATAGAAAACTCTTTATATAAAACGCTTCACTAAACATCTGAGAATTGCAAAAATATACAAAGCCGACGGAAATTGAACGAACGAAAAATTTTCATAGAATTTTTGTCACTTTGAAATTGCATACAAATCAAAGTGTGTCTTATAATGGTCAATCAATTCACTCCTCCTGAACTGGTGAGGGTCTAACTACAATTGATCTAGTTCCCTTTTGACACCTTTGCGCTGGTTCGGAACTAGAAATTTTGCTCACTAGTTATTGAGTTCCCTGCAGGGCGTGTTCAGTCGCTTTCGTGTTTGTGTAATATTTTTCGCAGTAGCAGAATTATCGCTCAGACACTAAGGTTATTCTCTGTGTCTAATATTTTTGCCGAGATATCATGATATCTTGAGAAATTTGCCACACAGAGAGAGCGCACCTTTAAGAAAATAAAATTCTAACTGACTTCATTGTGAACCAGCATGTTAGTCATATTCTTTCCACTCTTTATACAACTGTTGTCGCTTTGCTTTGCTTCCTTCAATTTCGAATTAATTAATTTTTTATCTGAATAAAATAAAATACTTAAAAAAAAGAACTAGAAACATAAATTCAAACTCACTTCTCATAGAAGACCATTGTGAATGTAATAACATGGTTGCATTTCCCGTGATATTTTTCTCATGATATCACATATCACGGGTTGGGGTATGAGAAATTTGCCGAAGCTCCAAATTTGACAAGACGTGTATTTTGTTGTTGTGCTCGGCAAATTTATCACACTTATGTCATCTCGGCAAATTTGCCAGGCCAAAACCACAGAGAGAGAACAACCTTACTAGTGTTTGGCAGTGTTGTCATCGCCAAATTTTAAAGCGAAGTGAATCGGCTGAAAAATCGAAGTGATTCGAAGTAAATCGAAGTGAAGCGCGGCGGTCGTACATTATGTACATATGTATATATGAATGCAGCATATTCAATTGTTTATATTGTTTCATGTATATAAATACGAGATCTTTTTATTCCTGGGCCCGCACTCTGTAGTTCTATACTAAAGTGAAATTAAATTCGAAAGCACATTCGTAAACTGTAGAATATAGTTTATATGGAATATGGAATTTTCTTTCGAATCGAACTACAGTGTGTTTAGCACAACATTTAGAAAAAATGAAAAACGAACAGAAAATCAAGAAACGGAAAAATGGTAGAAATTAGCAAATAGTCATTTGAATGCTATTTTTGGCTGTTAAGGGCTATTTTTTTTTCTAAAAAAAAAAAAAACAAAACATTTCATATTCATTATTTCTATTTTGAAAATTCAAAAGAAATAAAATGATATACATTAATTCATATGTGTGTGTGTATTCTTTGTTTATCTACATTTATATTAGCGATTTCGCGCAACTACGTAAAATGAACAATAAAGAGTAAAAAATATCATTTGAAATAAGCAGAAAAAAGTCGATTCCCAGAATATTTTGCACAAAATCAGTGTTATAAATCAAAGCAAAAAAGTAAGTGGAAATTGTCAAAGAGTTAATTGCAGCAAGCATCTGGAATTTCACTTTGCTTTAAATGAATTGTGCACGAGCTATTATTTGCCAATGTTTTTTTTTTTGCTTCGATCTCCGCTCCGGGGCCCTGTGTCAAACTTTTAAAAAAAGCGATAAAACCCTTAAGATAAGAGGAGCTTTTAAAAAATCGATTATTCATCTCAATGAGGGATGCCATATCTTATTATTCTATAAACATTTACCTCTTGCATAATTGCATATGCAACTTTTATTAGTATTTCGCTAGCTTAGAGTGCAAACTGTGTAAGTCCACTTTCATGAAAAAGTGTATTTTTATGTAGAACGCTAAAAAAATCAATTGCGCATCACACTAAACAAGTCTGTGATACTTGTCATATTTCTACTCGTTTTTATTCAGTCATACGCAAATTGTGTAAGTCCAAAAAGCGAAGAAAATTGTGTAGGTCCAAAACATTTACATGAACAGAAATTTTTTTTTCGTTTCAAAATTTTTTTTTTTTTGTTTTTTGTCTCTCCTACAAAGTTTGAAAAAAAGGAGTTACGTCGAAGTGACGGGCATAAAAGTGAAGTGAAATACTTCGATCGAAGTGAAAATGACATCACTGGTGTTTGGTATTTTATTGCGTCTTTCGCATTTGAGCATCACTGATCTAAAATACTCACTACATAAATTGAATGTAAATGTTTTATTTGCCGCGTGCCATATTTTTTTGTATTTCGCATAGATCTTAACGCTGACGAAACGGCGACAGTCAGTCACCGTCCAGTGTAGTTGCGTACGACTGTTATAGGTTTGAGCTGAGTTGTGTATAAGAGTTTCAAAAGATTCAGTCAGTGATAAATCTTTTTTATTTGCGATTTATTTAAAAAATTTCCTTATTTCGGGGGGGGCTTCAGCCCTCTAGCCTCCCCCCCTGGCTACGTGCCAGGTAGCAGGGATATAAAATAACTATTATTTCATTCAAACATGTACATTTTTCAACTATAACATCATTTATGCAACTATTTTATTTCATCCTGTGCGAAAAGTTATGATCCGAAAAACATAAAAGTTATAACTGGATAATATCGATTTTAAGTTTATTTGAAACTAAAATAATGGCATTAAAAATCGTTTCATGTGAATTAATAACATATACAGAAATGATAATTATTTTCAATAAATGAGCTAAACAATTATCTAATAACTCATATTTCGCTTAAGTAAACTTAAGCGGTTTTTCCTATGAACAAAGATATATTCTATTACATTTTACACTCGCATTGATTTCGCTTAATAATACAATGAAAAATACCGTTCAAATGTTTTAGTGGCTAAAAAAGTTCGTTCGGCAACACCGCGTTGAGCAAAAGCAATCAGCTGACACGTTGTTATGGGAAAAATCAAAACTCGTTTGCTTTCTTCGATACGGGCGGCTATGGGCGTTTATGTCAGCGTCGGTGAGATTTCGTTTACATGCAACTCCCATAAGATAGATCGTGTCAGCTGACACGGGTATGTGCGGGCGTTGATGACTGTTGGAACCATTAGGCACATGGTACAATAACTTAGAGGTAGGCACACGGGCGAATTCAGAAACTACTTTTTTTATTTCCAAAGGTAGAGTGTAATGTCAAAATGCAAGCGAATTATAATCATGGCCAATAGGAATGAGCGAGTCCCAAGCGAATTCAGATTTTAACCACGGCGAAATATCATTTTCACATTACACCCTACCAATTACAATAACAAAATACATGGGGATTTTCTGAATTCGCCCCTGCGCCTACCTCGTATATCTGCCTTGGTTAGGCATGGGTAACGCTGCGCTGCGCGGCGCAATTGCACTAACACCAACCCTGGCGTTATTGCGCTAACCCCGATTTGGGAAATGCGCCAACTCAATATAGCGCCAACTCAATATTGCGCCAACTCAATTTTGCAATATAAAACCACTCAATTTCGTGCGCTAACACCAGCACCAATATAGCGCTAGTGTAAAATGGTACCACCACAAAGCCAATAACAGCACAGCGTATATGACACCGTCACAATTATGTATGCTTGATAGTGATCTAAGTGACTTTATTTTCCAGCATATTTTCACAAATATACGGAATATGTTTCCAAATGATTATGAAAATTAAAATTAATTTTGCGCCAAAAGAAATAAAATGGGGATGGTAAACAGTAAGAAGCGAACAAGTGTTATTTATCGATTATTCCATGGCAATTGCGCTAAAGGTGTTATTGCGCCAGAACAGTGCGCGGCGCCACGGTTGGCGCTGGAGTTATTGTATCAGCGCCAAAAAAATTGCGCCATTACCCATGGCCAAAATTTCTAACTCATAACCAGTGTTGCCGCAGCCTCAAGAAATTTGGTATCAAAAATTGATACTTTCATGGTTTTTTTCGTATCACCGAAAATTTTTTGGAAAAAAAAACTTAAATTAACCAAAAAAGCTGTTTTCGGGCTTTTAATTCGTATAACAAATTTTTTTTTCGTATCACTGAAAAATTTTTGAAAAAAATTAAAATTATTAAAATAAGCTGCTTTCGTGTTTTCAACGTGACATCGTTTTTTTATTACATTTACCAATATAAAAATATAAAGATAATGAATAGTTAGGTATCATTTTAGATTTTTCGAATTCAATTTAATTCAAGAAAATCATAAAAGCTATTAAAATAATAGTTAACATAAAAGATTCAAAACTCCATATACAAAACACGTAAGAACTGATCAAGATCAAGATTATTTGTGTATTCTGTGAATACTGTGGAAATTAAAAATCAGCTGTTTAGTAAATTAACCTGTGTTAGTGAGCCGTGCAGTGATGCCTACTATACAGTTTGATAAAATGTTGCCCATTTTTGGCATTCTCAAGACTTTCACAATATATATTTTTCGCTGCAAACACAGGTTGTTACAATTTTTAGAAAATCTTAAAAATTAAAAAGAATAGGTTAATATTCTTTGATTTTGATTAAATTTTATCAAAATTATTTGATGCTGATTAAAAAGGTATCAAATTTTTTCTACGTCAAAATAAAAAGTATCTACGTATCTTGGGCTTAAAAAAGTATCACATTTGATACGATTGTATCAAAACGGCATCACTGCTCATAACCTTGTTTTTCATGTCAATCTGAATGCCTTGGCCGATTAGGAAGTCCACGCCAATTATGACTTCATCAACAATTTCCGCCACTATGAAGGTGTGTAGTACGACACCATTTCCAATTACAACTTCGCATGTAACTTCCCCTAGGACTTGTGTATCCTCGCCGTATGCAATTTTGCTCCATAAAATGGCCTTGCTTCCTTCTTTACCAAGTCAGATCGAATGATGGAATGAGATGCTCCCGTATCCAAAGTCAACATGCGCTGCAGTCACGTGCTATATGTCCTATTTTTCCGCATCTGAAGCATTTCACAGCATTACTTTTCTTTTTCTGCATTTCATTCAACGCCTCCCATATTTTGCTTAGTAAGTATGGCGTTTCCACTTCCACACGATCAGCCTTGTAAGTGGGATTGCTCAATAGAGATGCCGTTTCCTGCGTCAAGGCATATGGGACCGTTTCAGCAAAAGTTCCTTCGTTTCAATATCTCGTATTCCATTGATGAAGCTTTGAATTTTCATTCTTTCGATGAATTCTTGAGGTGCTCCTGCGTTTGCCAAATGAGCTAGCCTCTAAATCTCAGAAGAAAATTCTTGTAATGTCTCATTTGGTTTCTGGAAGCGATTCTGCAATTCCATATGGTATATCTGCTTCCTGTGTTCGCTACGATAACGTCTTTCAACGGCACCCATAATTGCGTCATAGCTGTTCCTTTCGCCCTCGCTAACAGTCTGTAATATTTCTGCACCTGGTCCTTTTAATGGTACGAACAGGGCAGCGACTTTGTCCTCCGCACTCCAATTATTGACATCTCTGCCAGTACAGCCAATATCGAATTCATGTCTACGTTTGCTACTGACTGTGGAGCCTCTTCCTTCTGGGTTTCTTCCTTTTGGACCTCTTCCACATCATCGTTGAAATCAAACTCATCTACATTAATGTTATATGCTTCCATAGCTAACCTTAACCTTGCCTGTAGTTCAATTTTATTGCCGTTTGTACTCAGGTTTCTCTTTTCTAACTCCCTTTTAAGCTCTTGGATTTTCAGTTCGTTTAACTTTGCCATTATCCTTATTTCGTTATCCTTGCCTCGTTATCCTTGTTTCGTTATCCTTGCTTCGTTATCCTTGGTACTGGAATTTATTTAACAATTCCAATTCTGACACCAATTGTTACGTATTTGTCGATAGCTCGATTATTTCTATAGGGTTCGTATCGCTGAATTGTTAAATAAAAGTCTTTATTTACTTCTTAATTCACATCGCTTTATTTTACGACTAAAAAGTCTACACTTGTTTTACTTGACTTGATATTAACGCTTCTACGCAATCTGGATAATTCTGGCAACACTGGAAAATATCTGTCTCTTCATCTAGCTCTGGCAGTTTCCTTAGAGATGTGTTCAGTCATTTAGTGATGTGAGCTGAACCGATTATATTCGCCACAATATTAAAGGGCTGCACGAATGGAACCAACACCAAAGAGTGTATATGGATAAGAGGCTGCAGTTTGAAAAAATTCACACTAGATGTCACATTTCGCGCGAGATGGGACCCGCGAAGTGTGACATCTAGTGTGAAGTTTCGCTGACTGCACCCTCATCCATATATGCTCTTTGTGAAACTTCACACTAGATGTCACACTTCGCGGGTCCCATCTCGCGCGAAATGTGACATCTAGTGTGATTTTTTTCAAACTGCAGCCTCTTATCCATATACACTCTTTGCCAACACAATACTTATTTTTAGCGACAATTACATGACCTTAATAGTGTACACTACTTGCGAATACTTCGAATATAATCGAAATATATGTATGTATATACAGTGGCGCACACAGAAAAATATTTTGGGGGGAATTTCAATATCCAACGGAAAATTAAATAAAAAATACTTAAAACTCGTCCAGACAATTTTTACTTAAATTTATGTTTGGGGTGTGGACCTACGTATGCACACATTAAACAAAAGCACCTTTTAAATCTCAATTCATTGCATTTTAGGCCCCTTAAAAGTTCCCCTATATAAATTTGGGCGTGGTCGTCAACCGATTTTGGCAATTTTTCGTCCAAACATTTTCCTAAGTAAGTAAATTACGCGTACCAAATTTCATCGCGTATGGCCGCTGTGGTGCAGTGGGTAGAGTGCTCGTCTGCTAAGCTAGAGGTCTCGGGTTCAAACCCCAGTCCGAGCAAACACCAAAAAATTTTTCTAATTAGTAAAAATCCAATTACTGGGTTTTTTAAGAGCAGCGGTCACCTCTCGGCAGTGGGCGGCATACCCCCCGAGTGTATTTCTGCCATGAAAAAGCTTCTCACAAAAAATACATTCGCCGTTCGGAGCCGGCATAAAACTGTAGGTCCACCCAATTATTAGGAAAACAAAAGGAGCACACCTGGAATCGGGAGAGAAGCTCGGCCATAAAACTCGTCAGAGTTATAATAGCGCCATTGTATTATATTATAATTAAATTTCATCGATATATCTGCTACGGTTTCTGAGTTATGGCTTATAAACCTTCCAATGTTTTCCTCTTAATAAGTTGGCGTGGTACCGCCCATTTTCCAAAATTTCAACAAACTTCTTTATAAGAGCCTGAGCTCAATACGTGGGTGAAATTTTATCATTCCAGCTATATTAGTGGCTGAGATACCGACGGACGGTTATGGCTCAACCGATTTCTCTTCTCACCCTGATCATTTTGATATATGTTACATTCCACCGTTATGTGATTAAAACTATAATACTCTGAGTACTAAATAAACATAATAAACATAATCAGTAGTTCATAGATTTTACAACATGTATTTAGACGAATATTTGTGCGTGTACCATCTTCTATAAAATTATTTTTTTATGGTGTTGTCAAATTTTGGGGGGGGGACGGTTTAACCCCAAACCCCCCTTGAGTGCTCCAATGTGTATATATATTCAAAAACACACATTCAGACGCAGGGTTGCGTGATTTTGATTTGATTGAATCACTAATCAAAAATATTTTCTGATTCTTGATTTAAAATATTTTCAAATCAAAGATAAATTTTATTTGTGATTCGTTTCACAAAAGAATCAGAAATACCCTTTGATTCGTGATTCAAACTATCTTCAAATCAAAGATAAAATTGATTTGTTATTCAATTCTCAAAAGAGTCAAAAATCTTTTTTGATTCTTGATTCAAACTTGATTTCGAATCAAGATTCTTAATACATTTTTGATTTGAATAAAATTATTATTATTTTGAATCAAAACTTTATTTCAAATAAAAAATACTTTAGTACGTGATCCCACCACCCGCGCGAGTTGAAATGCAAAAAATCTAAAATTTCAACAAACGTCTACGTTGTATGGCAGGAAATGCAAGCAGATTTCCGCAGTTGCCTTTGCCAAGCATTTGCGCATACATATGTATGTATCAGGGTTGGGCATGATTCAACTAATTTTGAGTGCACTCAGCCTGCAACTGATCCACTCAATTTGAGTGGTAGTTAAATTCATGATTTAACTCGATTTTCAACTACCACTCAACTTTAGTGTTGGTAGCAAAAGTGCACAGAAGTCAGCCAAACCCCAAAAAAGCTTATGGAAAAACTTGCATACATACATATGTATATGTATGCGTATAACTTATACATATGTATGTACATTAAGTATACAGAATTCAAGGGAAGGACATGTGCATTAAAATAGTAGTTGTAGATATTCAAGTTCATCTACTAGTTCGTTCTAGTTAAAGTTCTAGTTCACTTTCTAGTTCACCCCTATTTCAATTTCTAGTTCAAATCTTGTTCACTTATGCCAATTTCAAAACTAACGACTCACATATACTCACATCCATATGTATGTACATACATTTCACCACAAGCTGATGTGTTGATTAACTTCTCAATAGCCGTGTTTCACATACGGTGATCCTAACCCAGATAAAAATTTTTACATGCAAATGCAACAACAACGATTTCAGCTCGATTAAACCAGATAAATTGCTGGTTCAATTTATGATCCGCCCTGTTCGATTTGTTTTTTCCGTGCTGAATTGGCAGCACAGTGCTTTTTTGATTTGGCAGAACTGAAAAGTGACATTTGTGTATGTATACATATATATACATATACCCTGCAGTCAATTTGTTTCACTGCTAAATAATCATTGATGATTCTTTGTTGAATATTCATCACTATCGTTTTGCGTTGGTGCAAGCGAGCAAGCTATATTGAAAAAAACAAACGAAATACCATCTAGGCGGTTAAAAACCAACGAGCCAGCTTGTATTTCGGTAGGTTTTTTGTCATTCTGCAGCTTTTCTGACAAATTTTTCTATTTGACAACTATAAAATAAATTATATTTAAAATAAAAAATATGTATATGGAAATACAAATTTTAAATTTGCCTCTTGTAAGCTTCTACTTTGGCCGTAAGGGGAAAGAAGAAGTCCGGAAGAAAAATTATACTGCGCACTGGCTTCTCCTTATAACATAGCTACCCCGCCATTTGAGTTTCATTATTTATTTCAGTAATTTAAATTCAAATTTCCAAAAAAAT
Organism: Urophora cardui; assembly: GCA_960531455.1. NCBI lineage: Eukaryota > Metazoa > Arthropoda > Insecta > Diptera > Tephritidae > Urophora > Urophora cardui. The sequence continues at coordinate 69,264,504 of OY482671.1, read as the reverse complement.
AATTTTTGAAATAACTATTATTTTCATTTAGTTTGAAGTTTAATGTCAATCAAATTGTTTTTGTTTTGTCTCTTTTCAACGTACAGAAGAATTGTTTTTGTATTATGACTTTCGGTGGGTTTTCCAAACCAAAAATACCAGAGAAAAAACGTAGTGTCATATAGGCATGAGGAAAGCAAACCATTTATTTGAAAAAATTCAGCAGCCTTTATATGAAAGTATTCACTGATGCCTCCTCATGATGAATTTCATCAGTGATTCATAAAGGATTCATTTCAGGGGTCGGCTTTCCAATAATGCCGCACTCCCCAAAAAAAATGACTTTTACTGGATGGTAGGGGATGGGAAGTAAGTTCTGAAGTTGTTAAATTTAGGCGCCGGACGTACCTGGTTTTCCCGGAATTTGTTAAAGTTGTTAAATTTTTACCAATTTTTACACACACACACACAACTGACATAGGTACAAGGTAAGTGTTTGTACCATTTTGCGAGTTGAAATGGCCACAAAAGTACTGTAGACCGGGCCATAGATATTACGCTGAAGGGTGTACTACGCAGAAGGACATCACCGTGGCGGTAGCCACGGTTTGCGCACACGTCCGGACGGATGGCGTAGCCCAGGGTTATTTTTTTTAGGCGCGGCCGAAGGCCGCCTACGCAGAAAAGTGTTCTGCGCAAAAGCACTGTTTTTTCTTTATCTATCGAATTTATATGGAGAGCTACTAAACTTTAATCATAAATTCCTCGAAACAGAGGTACGTCCGGCGCCTAAATTTTACGGATTCAAAACACTCTTCCCCTCCCCTACCCCCCAGTAAAAGTGGTTTTTTGGGGGGCGTGCGGCATTATTGGAAAATTTCCCCCATTTCAGATTTTTACTGCGGGGTATATGTTCGTATATGTATATACACAAGCAGCTGTCGGCCATATTTTTCATTCAGACGCCGTGAAAAAAACAAAACAAATTATGGAAGTAACACATAAAATATGAGTATAAAGGTCATATAATTAAATTATATATAAATTTGCCTCAAATAATTCTTGATCCAAGATTTTTTATTTTGTGTTTTTTACTTTCTCAAATCACAAATGGTTTGTTGATATTTCTTCTTCTTTTTACTTCTTTTCAAGTGCAGCCAAATTTCATTATGATCCGGATTGTTTCAGTAAAAATTTATCTTGACCCGGACCCAGATGTAATAACTGAAATGCGCCTAATGATTCCACTGCCTAAATAGGTTTCGAGCACCAAATTTGAGTGGTAGTTGATTCAAAATTCAACTACCACTCAAATTGATCAGGATTTAATTACCACTCAATTTGAGTGGTAGTTGAAAATGAGTGGTAGTTGAAAAATGCCCATCCTTGGTATGTATATACTTACATCATATATATAACGAATAAATGAATGAAAGGATGAATGAATTATAGCCCCGTCACAATCAACTGCTGGATGTAGTTGCATTTTGCTGCATGTAGGTGCATCGCCACAATCATCTTGCGTTTCTTTGCTATCAGGGCATCGGAGCGAACGAAAATGAGTGGTAGTTGAAAAATGCCCATCCTTGGTATGTATATACTTACATCATCATATATATAACGAATAAATGAATGAAAGGATGAATGAATTATAGCCCCGTCACAATCAACTGCTGGATGTAGTTGCATTTTGCTGCATGTAGGTGCATCGCCACAATCATCTTGCGTTTCTTTGCTATCAGGGCATCGGAGCGAAGGTTTTTTTTTTTTGTTAGTTCCGCTCACAAACATTTTTTTGTTGGCTCCGCGCTTAGCTCCCAATTTTTCTTTTTTGCGGTGATCATGGATGCTGTTTGTGGGCATTTCTTACCAAACTGGTAAGAATGTAAGTTTATACTAAATGTATAAAAACTGTTAGTAGAGAAAATGTGGATGTGATACATATAAAGTAAAATTTTAATGTTGTAATGGAAATTTAAAAATATGGTTGGTCGTATTTCGACTGGTTGGCGATGATTTTTAAAATAAATGCGATAATAAAAAACTATTCGCTGTCATCTTACGAGATGTATCAATACATGACGAGTCCATATGAAATTTGTCTTCCTCTTACAATGTGCTAAATCGGTTATAAGAAAAAAACTTATTAAAACTAAATAAATAACACAAACAAAAATTAATAGTGATGCATGTCTACCAGACTTAGGAATTATTCGAATAAATTTTTATTTAGATAATTATTCGAATAAAAATTTATTTTTAAAATTTTTATTTAGATAAATTAGTTACGAATAAATTATTCGGAACTTTATTTGCTATTTCAAATAATAAATAAAAATTCAGGGTAGAAAAAACCAACCCTGGTGTTATTGCGCTAACCCCGATTTGGAAAATGCGCCAACTCAATATAGCGCCAACTCAATGTAGCTCCATCTCAATATAGCGCCAACTCAATGTAGCGCCATCTCAGTATAGCGCAAACTCAGTATAGCGCCAACTCAATGGGTGAGTTTCTAAGACAAAGCTGCTCCGCAACTGTTGAGTGTTTGTCTTAGAAACGCACTGTTGAGTAGTTCCGCTCAGCTCAACAGTTGGCAACTTTTCGCCATTTTTTCCATCACAAATTTTGTTCGCTACTTGAGCTCAACATGTTGTGTAAAGCCAAACAGTTGATAAATTCATCAAGCCGTTTCTAAGACGTAGCTGTTTAACTCAACTGTGTTATGGTTCGCGTTAGACCTCGATTACGATCTGCGCTTTGTGGCGCCCTATGTTACCAACAGCGATGACCTCCTTGGACAACCTGATCAGTCTTACCATCTCGCCGCAACGCAGTGGCGGCGCAGGGCCTGCCCATCTGGGACTTGCGAGATAGTAAGACGTCACTGGCTGACCAAAAAACCATCGAGTCAGCACGTTGGGCGCCATCTGTTATGGTTAGCATTCGAATATCGAGTGGAGCAGCAATGCATGGCGGTCGGCATGATCTAGGGTTGCACTGTGGCTAGTCATTGTCGGCTGGGCGGGGTTCTTGCCTACATTGCTGTCCTGCGCCATAAACAGAAAAAATTCATATCATGCCTTTTCAAACCAATAACGAGAAAATCACACGAAAACAACATCCGGTTTGGCCGGATGCCACGGACGGACCGTTGAAAAATTCAAATATTCAAAAGATAACCCGAAAAAAATTAAATTCAAGAGGCCAGACGTCAGTTAAGTTTAAATAAATGCAAACCGAGGGAAAATGTCGTTAAAATTTGAATATGAATTTTAAATGTACGTTAAGTCAGACGGACGTTAGCAAAGAATTTGAACCAAAATTTAAATCGGACGGAAATACTGACATCAACGGAAAAGTTTGAAAATAGATAATCGGACGTTAAATTTAAATAATCGCGGACGGAAGAGAAAAGATTTAAAAATTTAAATTTGAATAAACACTGAAAAAAAACTGTCAAAGTGAATTTGAATTTGAATATACATATATATCGCGAGAAAAAAAATCGTTAACTTTGAATTTAAATTTGAATCAACCGGAAGGACCGGTTATTAACAGGCATCTGGAAATACATAAAAGAAGCTGAAATTTAAAATATATGAACAATCAAAAAAAAGTTAAAGGCCGAACTCACAAGGGGGTGGCGTTGCTGATGTTGTTGCAGCGCCGGTGCGTTTTTGTCCCACCCTAATCCATAGTTACTGTCGCACCCGAATACCAGTAACCCCTTACCTGTGGTGCGCCGCTGGTGTTGTTGCAGCGCTGGTGCTTTTCTAGCCCACCCTTATCCTTGGCCATCAGTGCACCTTAATTTCGATGACCCCGTTATTATTATGCGCTGCTGGTGTTGTTGCAGAGTCGGTGCTTATCGACCCACCCTCATCCATGGTCATCAGTGCACTTATGTTTTGATGACCCCGTACCTGTAATCCCTATGCCTTTTAAATTAGTGTGGTCAACATTCCCATTTTAATTACAAAAATTTTATTTGGAGTTCATTTTCCTTTTTCTTAAAATCTAAGTCCTCAATTTTCTTTCATTATATATTTAGTATACCCTACGTTCAAGTATTAGTGCTACAAATTATATAGATTAGGGCGCCCCTTTTGATAAAACGATATTACATTCGAGCATTAGGGTGATTTTCAGCCAACCCCAAATATTAAGTACTATACATCTTTGTCTTTGTTGTATGGTAATATGTACGTATTTATGCGTATGTGCTCGTGCCAAAAAAAATTTTTTTTTTTTTAACATAAAGTTTGTTTTGTGGCAACTCAATATACATAACGCCTCTGTGTATATATATATGTACAGGCAAGGCAAATCCACATAAATATGCACATATGTATGTACATCAACTTTACTAAAATAAAGTGAAATTAAATTTATATATATATATAAGGCAGGACGTTGTGGTAGCGCACTACCCTCAAGTGGCCCTTGCGAATATTTACGAGTATAATTTATACTCTTACTTAAACCTATAGTACTAAAAAAAAAAACACTAATGACACTTATGATAATAATAAATGTTTATGACTGCGCTTATTTTATAAGTCTGATGTTGTTCTTATAAACTCAATACACTGTCTTTTAAAATTTTTAATATTTGTTTCCATTTTTATATCTATTGGTAACTGGTTAAACATTCTCAGTCCCTTATAGAATATGGAATTTTGTGCTGCTAAAATCTCTATCATTTCTCAGAGAGTAGGTTTGCGTATCTCCCACATACGTAATACTATCGGTCATGTATAACGGTGCCATGCTATATTTTATTTTAAAAACAAATATATATGTATTTAAATTTAGCCTTTGTTCCACTGATAACCATTTCAATGTTCGCAGCATGTAATTTACACTCGTATATCTATTGCACTTTAATATTATTCTCATTGCTTTATTTTGTAGTTTTTGCAGTCTTTCTATTGCACCTTGGTTACAACAATTGAATAGAATCGTCGAACAATACTCAAAATAAGGCTTAATAATAACATTATACACTTTAATTGAGGTCATTATATTGATTTTGGATCTTATTCTCCGAAAGAAACCAATCTTTTCACCGATTTTTTTGCACACATAGTCAATCTGAGTTTTAAATTTAAGATTCTTGTCTATGAATACTCCTAGGTATTTGAAGTTTTCTACACTTTCGATTCTTTCATTATTAATCACTATTTCTGCACCCGAATTTATATTTATTTCCATTATTTTTGTTTTGCTTTCATTTAATTTTAATTTATTCATTTTTAACCATTTATTCACGTTTTCTATATCATATAGAATTTTTGTTTTACACTCCTCATAACTATTTCCTTCAGTGTATATTAACGTATCATCTGCGTAGAGTACTATTTTACTATGTTCTATTATTTTTTCTAAGTCATTTATATATATAATGAATAATAGTGCACCCAACACTGATCCTTGCGGTACTCCTGTATGCACTTCAATGTATTCAGATACGCTATTATTAACTTTTGTTCTGTGCGCCCTTCCCTCGAGGTATGTTCTAAACCACTTTAGTTCTTTGTCCCGTATTCCATACATAAAAAGTTTGTCTAGGAGAATCTTTCGGTCTATTGTTTCAAAAGCTCTTTTGAAGTCTAAGAATATCGCCATTCTTTTCATACTTCTATCGCCTTTTTTCCATTCATTAATTACATAGTTTATGGTTGTCTCACATGAATGATTCTTTCTAAAACCCGATTGATACTTGCAAAACATAATGTTTTTTTCAAAGAATTGTTGAAGCTGATCTTTTACTACGGTTTCAAGGACCTTTTCTAAAGTTCGTAGGGTATTCACTGGCCTAAATTCTTCACATTTTTGCGTATTTTTTATTTTTTCAACCGGGATTACCATAGAATCTTTCCACGTCTCGGGAAATTCACCGAACTGCAATGACTTGTTTATTATATTCGTCATGAACGGGCCTATCAATTTCCATTGATCTAATAAAAGTTTAGGACTTATTCTGTGATAGTCTGATTTATTCTTCATTCTTTTAATAATTCTAATAAGATCATTTGAAGTCACTTCCTGGAATATGAATCTATTGTGTCCTGGTTCGATATTATTTATATATCGCACATAATCAATACTATCTCTTATATTATTTACACTCTTGACAAAATATTCATTGAACTTGGATGCAATCTCCTGGCTATCCATATATTCTACATTATTAAAAACCACTGTACTTATGCTATTTTTATTCTTCTTCAACACTAGATTTTTTATTTCTCTCCACATTTCTTTCTGATCATTTGCGTTGTTTATTTTATTATTTATGTAGTAGTTTTTTGCTTTCTTTATTTTTATTTTGTATTGATCACTTATTTTTTTATACTCTTCCCAACTCTCTCTTGTATTAATGTATTTAGCTCTTTTATACATTACTGTTTTTTTTCTTTTGATTTCTCCCAAACGATTCGTGTACCACTTATTAGTGCTATTTTTACCATTTGCTGATATTTTCTTAACATTCTTCTGCACAGTTTCGGCTAAAATTTTTTCTAAAGCTTCGGCATTATTTTTTAAACATATATTATTGTCGTATCCAGTTTTCATCCTTATTAGCTGTTTAGAAAACCGTTCACTACTGTACCGAAATATTTCTCTTTCTTTAATTTCTTTTTCGCTTTTTTTTATTGCACAGGTTTTACTTATTTCTATAGCTTCATGGTCCGCTATTTTTAAATCTTCCTTTACCGCCGCGGTTACGTCAACATTTGAGATTACATAATCGATTAATGTTTTTGATGTTTTGGTCACTCTAGTAAATTGATTCACTTTTTGTTCCATCCCGTTGTCGTGTATAATATTTTCAAACTCTTTCTTATATGAAGTGTTTTTTGTCCAATCTATATTAAAATCTCCTGCCACTATAATATCCATATTTAGTTCACCTAATTCCTCAAAATGGATTTTGCAAAAATCACAGAATTCCTTTTCTGATGTGCTTGGAGATCTATAAGCTGCAACTAGAATTAATTGTGAATTATTTATGTCACACTTGCATACTAATACCCAGAATTTCTGTGGCACTACCCATTCAAAAATTTTCTTAAGCTTCCACTTCTTTTTTAAATACACTATTACTCCTCCGGTTCTTGATGAGTTGGATTTGCAGTTAACATGATTATATGATTCAATTTCACATTCATTGTCTTCAACATCATCAGTTACATGTGTCTCTGACAATATTATGAAGTCAAAGTTATTTTTTTCCGCTATTATTTCAATTTCATTAAAGTTATTTAACAGACCTTGAATATTTGTGTATATCCCGTTTATTTTATTTGATTGCTAATATCCGATTCTTTTCTTTTTTAATTCTACTTTATTCAAATATACTGGGCAATCTTTATTGTGTGTTTCATGATTTTCATCCAATCCCAACTTTAATCTTTCATTCGCACGTTTGCAGTTAAGGCATTTTTTTATGAAATCTTTTTTACACTCCCGGCTCCTATGGTTACCATGACACTTCATACACGCATCTTCATTTTTACAGTCATCAGCTTTATGATTATACCCGCTACATTTGAAACATCTCATTACCGCAATATCATCAAATACCCTACACCTTTCCCATCCGATATTTAATTTTTTTGCCGCTAACACTTTTATAAAACTATCCGGATCTGCCTCAATCGTTACATTGTAAAATACTTGCGCGTTCTTTTTAACTTCATACATTTTTACTAGTTTTAAATCCCCATTTTCTAATATTTTATTCTGTCGCTTGAGCTTATCTATTACACTCTTTTCGTCCAATTTGCACATAATATTTGTGATCATAAATCTTGGTTTTATCGCGTTTGGTATTTTTATTTCATATTTATTTTGCAATGTTTTTTCAACAGCATTTTTTATTTTTTCACGTTCACTATTATTTTCACTTTCAATTATAATCACTCCGCTTTTTTTCCCATGGATATTCACAATATTTAAATCAACCGGGTCAACATTCTTATTTAAATCTTCCCTTGTTTTTTCTATATTTTGCTTATTTAATGGCTTAATTATTAATGGCAACTCTTTTCTTAATTCTTTCACTTCTCCTTGTTTGACAGCTTCCGCAAAGGAGGTTTTTGGTTTGTTTTTGTTTTCGGTTATAGCTTTTTTTATTTCGCTACATATTTTTTCATTTTCCTTAGTGTTATCTTCAATTGTTTTTGTAATTTTTTCCCCAAATTCTTTAAAACTATCGCAGTATTTTTGCATTCTTTTCATTTCAATTAGATTTTTTTCCTGATTTTTTTGCATTTCATTTAATCTCCCCATATATTCTTTTTCGACCGACACGATTAGACTCTTAAATTCATTTTCGCTTTTTTTTAACGACGTGTCAAACTCATGGCGATATTCTTTTAAACGGTTAGCACTTTCAGCAATTTTTTCACGCATATCTTGCATCACCGAATCAACATTTACAATGTATTCACTACAGTCATCACACATATATTTGACCATTTGCACAGTGTTAATAACATTCAAAGCATATTGGTCCAGTCCCGAGCATTTGGCTGCTGTATGGTATATTTTTCCACACACTCCTACGCATCTTATACCGGTTTCGCCGCGTTTAACTAATTTGCATTTATTACACGACATTGTTTGTGTAGCAAATTTCCCGCTTTTTTATGAAAAAATGTATGTATGTACGTATGTATATGTATAACTTTATATTTTTTATTTGTTTTCATTAAAAATTAATTTGAGTCACTATCTCAATTCGAAATTTTTTCTTTTCGCACTTTAGTTTGAGTCACTATCTCAAGTTTTACATGATTTCAGCAATATTTTGATTTATATCACTGATTTTTATCACAATTCTTTAGCAGCAGAATAAGAACACAACCGTTTTCAGTGTTGCCGATGAACAAAGGCAAAGGCAAAAAAAAAAAAAAATAAATAAAATAAAAATATAATTCTTACGGATTATGCGCCGGTGATTGTTGCTGCTGTTGTTGTCGTTGTTGGTGCTATGGGGATTGTTGTTGTTACTGATTGATGTTGTGCTGATGGGTTTTTTTTTTTTGTTGTCGTTGTTGGTGGTTATTTGTTGTTATGGTACAGCTTTCGATTACGATCTGCGTTTTGTGGCGCCCTATGCCACCAACAGCGATGACCTCCTCGGACAACCTGATCAGCCCCACCATCTCGCCGCAACGCAGTGGCGGCGCAGGGCCTGCCCATCTGGGACTTGCGAGATAGTAAGGCGTCACTGGCTGATCAAAAAGCCATCGAGTCAGCACGTTGGGCGCCATCTGTTATGGTTAGCATTCGAATATCGAGTGGAGCAGCAATGCATGGCGGTCGGCATGATCTAGGATTGCACTGTGGCTAGTCATTGTCGGCTGGGCGGGGTTCTTGCCTACATTGCTGTCCTGCGCCATAAACAGAAAAAATCATATCATGCCTTTTTGAAAATAACGAGAAAATCACACGAAAACAACATCCGGTTTGGCCGGATGCCACGGACGGACCGTTGAAAAATTAAAAAATTCAGAAGATAACCCGGAAAATCAAATTCAAAAGGCCAGACGTCAGTTAAATTTAAATAAATACGAACCGAGGGAAAAGGACGTTAAAATTTGAATATGAATTTTGAACGTACATATGTACGTTAAAATCAGACGGACGTTAGCAAAACATTTAAACCGAAATTTAAATCGGACGGAAATGCTGACAATCGACGGAAAATTTAAAAATAAATGAGCGCACGTTAAATTTAAATAATCGCGGACGGACGAGAAAATAATCGTTGCACCAAAATGTAAATTTGAATGTACGTTGAAATCGATATGCACTAAATTTGAATAAACATTGTCAAAAAAAAACTGTCAAAGTGAATTTAAATTTGAATATACATATCGCCAAAAAAAAAATCGTTAAATTTGAATTTAAATTTGAATCAACCGGAACGACCGATTATTAACAGGCATCTGAAAATACATAAAAGAAAGCTGAAATTTAAAACATATGGAAAATCAAAAAAAAAGTTAAAGGCCGAACTCACAAGGGGGTGGCGTTGCCGATGTTATTGCAGCGCCGGTGCATTTTTGTCCCACCCTAATCCATAGTTACTGTCGCACACGAATATCAGTAACCCCTTACCTGTGGTGCGCCGCTGGTGTTGTTGCAGCGCTGGTGCTTTTCGACCCACCCTCATCCATGGTCATCAGTGCACCTATGTTTTGATGACCCCATTCCTGAAATCCCTATGCCTTCTTAAATAAAGACAATCAGCACTCCCATTTTAAACTTACAATTTATTTATAATTCATTCTTCCTTTTTACTTATGTATATTTAAATCTTTACTTTTCTTGCATTTTGTGGTTAAATATCTGTGTACCACAGTTGGGCAAAATTTATTCGAATAAAAATAATAGATGAATAAATTTTTTTTTTTTTTTTTTTTTTCTATTACTCAGTTGTTTTTTTTTTGTTGTACCCTGAGTTTTTATTTATTATTTGCAATAACGAATAAACCTCAGAATAATTATTCGAATGAATTTATCTGAATAAAATTTGAAAAATAAATTTTTATTCAAATAATTATCTAAATAAAAATTTATTCGAATAATGCCCAAGTCTGCTGTGTACAAATTAAATAAATTAGGGCGCCCCTTTTTGATACATTCAAGCATTAGGGTGATCCGCAGTCAACCCCAGAAAAACATTATAACAAGCTTGCAATATTGAACATTAAGCTCGAGAAATACCTGAGTAAACTAAGGAAAAGGGACTAAAGAACAACTGTAGAGAGATCAAAATGGCAGCCTTTTTTTTTTGTTTTTAGCTTATAAAACTCATTGTTACTTGGTACAAAAGGAAAATTTACTCGTAACAAGCGTGCTTGTGAATTAGCTCACGATCAAGCTTGTAAAAAGTGTTAATGCAATAAGCTTACAATGGACAATTGTTCTCAAGTCTTATTACATTCGCCTACCTTCTGTTCCGCCGGTAATCTACATAAATATGCACACGTGTGCTTCAATTCTAATTAATGAAAATAAAAAAATGAAATATAGATACAAAATAATATAAATAGCTTACGACCTAGGCTCCGGCGACTGGTGTTGACGTTGTTGTAGTTGTTGATGCTATGATGACTGTTGTTGATGCTGTGGTGGCTATGGTGGTTACTGCTGCTATGCTGATAAAAAATTTTGTTGTTGTTGTTGCTGTTTACTTGTTATTATCATTGTTTAAAAAAAAAAATTTTCTTTTTGTTTTTTTTTTTTTCTTTTTTTTTTTTTGGTTTTATTGTACATTTAAAGGTGTTTATTTACCTAAGTCACCAATGTCTGAACCTTAAATCAGTCGTCGTACACATAACAAATCAATCTCAAATATTCATTCATATCACTTCTTCCTTACAGTTTTTCTTTTTTTTTTTTGTCTTGAAACTTGCGTCTATTCGGTACCAGTTAAGGATTTGTTCTTTTTTTTTTTTTTTGTTTTGTTTTGTATTTTAATTTCAAGCCTTAATTGCATATTTCTGGTCTACCATGGTGAAGTGATAACGTTGAGGGTTTATGACACTTTATATAATACTTAAGCTTTCTTGGTTCTTTTCTTTTCTTTTTTTTTTTTCAACAAAAGCCGTTCTAGTAATTGGAGTTTTGCGGCATAATAAAAAGTATGTACATATATGTCACGCTTCTATATATCACGCGCCACATGCGGATTAATATATATTTACATATCGCTCGGCAATTTTCTTCGCTTTTTGGACATAACTACACAATTTGCGTATCACCAGTTTGCACTCTAAGGTGGCGACATGTATTTTTAAATTTTTTTTCCGTATATTTTTTTTTTCTTACACTTATATATGTGTACATGTTCATACAATACTTTATTTATACAAATTTATGTATGTACATATGTACGTATATGAACATTCATATGCAGGTACATATAACTATTGTTTTTTTTTAAGAATTTCTAGTCTGTTTTAATAACGAAAATCGAAGTGATGGTAGATAAGACTCAAACTTTTTATAAAAAAAAAGCACATCCAAAAATTAAATCGAGCACATTTTGCGGCATAAGAGGTAGCGCGCGAATTTTCTTTCGTTTATAGCCTGCAGTGGTGTAGTGACGTGTGCATAATAGTGGCGTGACTTTACGGTTACCCGAATGTCTATATCATGGTATGACGCTAGCAATGACACAAGCGAGATGGAATGCGATTGCCATGTTACACAAATAAAAATACCAAAACTTTCGGAATAAAATGCCTCAAGCATTTTTCCCATGAAACTATCTCAAATTAATCGATTATATTCGTGCCCTAGTAAATTTGCTACTGTAAAATTCTATTAGTGTACGTTGGGGAATATTAATAGACAATGTTGTCTTACGCTCAAATCATAAAAATGGTAAGAGACAGGAAAATCTGATTAATGAAACAATAGTATAAATATGTGGTAAATAATTAATTAATTTTCTGTGAACTATCTAAATTTTAAAATTGTATGGATCGCATAAGAACATTTTATAATATGTACATTTGAAAGTACTAAGTCACCGAATAACCATGTGTTACGTATTTTCACAATAAGAAGTGTTCATGGCAACCCTGGAGAACCAGTTTCTCCATCACCAATACATGTGCATACCTCGCCATTGGAACGATTGTTAAGGTTGAGATGGGAAATTTGAGTTAAGCTTTCCCCATGAAAGGCCCACTTATAGAGGTTGGCTCGAAAGCCTGCCCATTTGCAAATAAGAAAAATTTTCATGCAATCTATATAGATTGAGATCTGGAAATTACAGCAAAACCACATAACCATATAACCATCTAGAAGAAAAAAAGAAAATCGATGTAAATTTCGGATAAACCCACTCACTTAAAATTTGTTTAGACACTTAGTGGAGGAAAAAGAATTAATTACAGGATTTTGAATACAAAAAAAAAAGGTTACATTTAAGATATCTAGTAACTGAATAAGAAAATACAAATTTTAAATATTGCCAGAACACCACCAGTGGTGAATGAAATTTACTCGTACAAGGAAATGACTCTTGTCAAAAAAAAATTGTCAGCTGTTGCCATCGAGACAACCTCAAAAATCACCCTCGTTTCGCAGTGCGGCCACCTGTTACACTAGCCCATAGCTCAAACATACAAGGTCGATGCGAGGGAGAATCGCTCTTCTTCTTCTTGGCATATGTCAACTTATTGTCTGTTGCCTTGATTTTACAATTTTGCAGGCCTTGTTCGTAGAAGTAGAATGCTAAGCTCAAGGTTTGTCCATAGAAGGTTATATTAGTTACGTTTTGATGTGCGCGTTTCCAAAAAAAAAATGTCAACGTGAAAGAGGAGAGAAATTATTTTCAAAGTAAAAATTTTTCCCCAATCGGTTCTATCTGACGTTCGCACCTTTTTTGCACACGTACCCAATTGCAATCGGCTTATCTGCCGCGAAATCCTTCTTTAAACAATCCCTGCTAAGTTGTGTGTTCACTTCTTTTTCCCTGCTTTTGACATTTGAAATAAGCCGCCTAACGTCAATCGCATATTCTGCCTCCCATGCGGCGACCTGTTTAGTTTGCCCACGCGTCAACCATTCTTCTTCACCATGTCAGCACGTCGGCCATTATGAAATGGAAGTTATTGGAAAAGTACTAAGAAAAACTACTAAAATAGTGGTGATGCCACACAGACAGAATTGAGCAACCGAAATTAACCCGTTTATGATCGATATCAGGATTGATATCGATAGCGAACCATAACAGACCTGCTTCGCTTCGAAGACCTGACGAGGGAGCGAACAGGAAAAATGGTTTGCCTGTAAGGTTGTTGCGATGATACTCAACTGTTAACTACGTGGGGCACGACTCACCCCTAGATAAGAGTCTCAAATCCTACCACAGCTAACCGGGCAACAGAGGCTCCATCAGGTGATACCAAAAAAAACGTATGCTATATGAACGTGCAATCTAGTAGTGTATGAAAATCCGAGAATAATTGAAAGTCAGGTATAATAAAAAAATCATTTGAAAAAAAAACCAAAATGCGTAAGTCCGGTGTTGCGGTGATTCTCTATTGGCTTAGGCCAGAGAAGCCTACTCCCCCTAGGAGCCCTCCTCCTAGGTGCCGATCTTGGTCGGTCTTAACAACCTGTCCCCCCCGGCTGATCCAACCCTGCACGCTGGACCCAGGACAGGCGGTCGTGAAAAAGACCCTTGGTCCGCTGGTTTCTCGCCCCCCGGAATGGGCTTTACAAAAAAATTAAATTATTTTGTTTCCTATTTTAAGGCTTCGCGGCCTTAGACATTTTTTTACAGGAGAACGCGTCTAAACTCCGAATACAATCACCCTATCAGCTGGTCTATGGTCCCTAACCTCGCGAAGCTGGACAAAAAAACTTTAACAGGAAAATCATCAATACTCCGTTTGAATAGACATTTTTGTATTGGAGAACTCGTCAAAACTCCGTAAGGTTAGGCATTTGATATAGGAGAACTCGCCAAAACTCCATAAAACTAGACATTTTAATTTGGGAGAACTCGTCAAAACTCCGTATAAGCAGACCAATTGGAATATGGACTGCTAGATGGTCCACGGTTCCCGATGGGAGCGCTTGTGATCCACCTATTATTATAACTGCTCGGGGAGAATACTGGGCGAATTGTCCCCGACCGCCAAGACGCCCAGCGGAGTCTTATTGAGGACGGATATCAGAAGCATGGAATCGTCCTATTAATCTCCCTGTTAAGTCTTCTAAGTCATACAGTGCATTGCCAACTTTTCCACGCACTCGACACTTAATATATTTTGGCAGGAATTTCGCGTTTATACCCTGTTTGAAGTTGCTCAAGGCAAAATTTCTTCTAAATACCTCTTGACCTTCCCTATAATTCACAAGCCTAGAGCGCTTATTGTAAACCTGCTTGACTCTATCATTTGCCTGCGCTAAGTTTTTACAGATTTCCTCGTTTGCGTCCGTTCAGTCGACTGCTGACAATTTTGGGACATTTAAACAAAATCGAACGTATGAGCGCTTCAAAAAAAACAAGGCACGCTTGAATGGTCGTATGAGATCTTAAGCAATTAACTGCCTAAATAAAATCACGTTTGGTGTTAAAGTCCAAATGCAAATATTTATACAATTAACGAAATTTAAATCTCTATCTCGATTAAAAATTATGTCGCATCCAAAAGAAAATTACAAAACTTTAGTTGTCGCGTTTGGTGGAAAAATCAAGCAATAATTGTAATAATTATTTGCGATTAAAAAAAAATTATCTTAAATTTTAACTAACAATATCGATTCTAAAACGACCGCACTTCGCTCGTCAAAAAAAAATATTTGTATAAATAAACGTGTTCATATACGTGAATATGTAAATGTAAAAAGATATATAAGGCAAAATGTATATATATTCGTTATTCAATGGGAATGCTGACCTCCCATCATAAAAGGCACAGGTTACAGAATAAAAAAAAATATATAAACCCCCTTGAAAAATAAAAACACAAAAAAATTAAGACGGTGTGTGCCAACTGGTCTCCAGCGCACCAACCGCAATGCAGGGTTGCTCGGAAGCTAAATCCCTGAGACAGGCTGGCTAACTAGAAGATAGTTAACAATAACATAAAAATTTAAATTTTGCGAAATACTAACCTATCTCCGCCGCAATGAAAGGAACGGTTTGAATCCGCTATCCCCAGACTTGCGGAGATAGACAATACATCCTTGGGTCTCAGCTCAGCTCATCGCCATGAAGTGGTGCTAAATGTTCCAAGGCACCCAACTCAGGCATGAGATGAACTGAGGCCTGCATCGCATAACAAAAAAAAAGACAAAACAAAAGAAATTTGCAAAATACCCTCCTAGTCTCCGCCGCAATGAAGGGAACAGCTAGAGGCTGCTTTCCCCAGACTTGCGGAGATGAAAAGTACTAATTCAGGTCTCAGACCAACCCATCGCAATGAAAGTGGCGCTAGGTGCAACCAACTCAGACGCGGGATGGCTGAAGCCTAAATTGCAAAAAAAAATCACGAAAACAAAAAAAAATTAAAAGGACGAATTTTCCTCATGACCAACATCCTTGGCTCCGCCGCAATGAAAGGCACGGTTTGAAGCCGCTACCCCAGACTTGCGAAGAAGGATTGCTAGCTTAGGATCCAGCCAACTCCGACGCGAGATAAGCTGGGCCCCAAAAGAAAAAAAAAATCCGATACACAAAACTGCACAAAAGACATATTCGGCAAAAAGAAATAAAAAATACTGAATCTAGCGGACATGCCCCTCGGACGACAGTGAAAACAAATTTAAATTACAAAAAAAATACGTGCGTTCAACACTGCCTCTTCGGGTGAAATGCAAAAGAAAAAACAGACTAGGTGACGTAAAGTCTCGTGGAGCCTTGAGCCACTAACACCAATGATTTCCAATCATCCCGATCAATCTCATCATCCCGCCGCAACGCAGTGGCGGCTACTGAGGCTGCCAATCTGGGACTTGCGGAATAATGAAACTTCACTGAACGACCAGAAAACCACCGAAGCCAGCACCCCAAGGCCCCCCGTTGGGCGCCATCTGTTATGGTACAGCTTTCGATTACGATCTGCGTTTTGTGGCGCCCTATGCCACCAACAGCGATGACCTCCTCGGACAACCTGATCAGCCCCACCATCTCGCCGCAACGCAGTGGCGGCGCAGGGCCTGCCCATCTGGGACTTGCGAGATAGTAAGGCGTCACTGGCTGATCAAAAAGCCATCGAGTCAGCACGTTGGGCGCCATCTGTTATGGTACAGCTTTCGACTATCGAGTGCGTTTTGTGGCGCCCTATGCCACCAACAGCGATGACCTCCTCGGACAACCTGATCAGCCCCACCATCTCGCCGCAACGCAGTGGCGGCGCAGGGCCTGCCCATCTGGGACTTGCGAGATAGTAAGGCGTCACTGGCTGATCAAAAAGCCATCGAGTCAGCACGTTGGGCGCCATCTGTTATGGTTAGCGTTTGACCTCGATTACGATCTACAATCGAGTGGAGCAGCAATGCATGGCGGTCGGCATGATCTAGGGTTGCACTGTGGCTAGTCATTGTCGGCTGGGCGGGGTTCTTGCCTACATTGCTGTCCTGCGCCATAAACAGAAAAAATTCATATCATGCCTTTCCAAACCAAAACGAGTAAAATCACACTAAAACAGCATCCGGTTTGGCCGGATGCCACGGACGGACCGTTGAAAAATTCGAAAATTCAAAATAACCCGAAAAATCCAAATTCAAGAGGCCAGGCATCAGTTAAATTTAAATAAATGCAAACCGAGGGAAAATGTCGTTGAAATTTGAATATGAATTTGAATGTACGTTAAAGTCAGACGGACGTTAGCAAAACATTTAAACCGAAATTTAAATCGGACGGAAATACTGACAATCGACGGAAAAATTTAAAAATAGATGAGCGCACGTTAAATTTAAATAATCGCGGACGGACGAGAAAATAATCGTTGCACCAAAATTTAAATTTGAATGTACGTTGAAATCGATATGCACTAAATTTGAATAAACATTGTCAAAAAAAACTGTCAAAGTGAATTTAAATTTGAATATTTATATCGCAAAAAAAAAATCGTTAAATTTGAATTTAATTTGAATCAACCGGAAGGACCGGTTATTAACAGGCATCTGAAAATACATAAAAAACCTGAAATTTAAAATATATGAACAATCAAAAAAAATTAAAGGCCGAACTCACAAGGGGGTGGCGTTGCTGATGTTGTTGCAGCGCCGGTGCGTTTTTGTCCCACCCTAATCCATAGTCACTGTCGCACCCGGATATCAGTGACCCCTTACCTGTGGTGCGCCGCTGGTGTTGTTGCAGCGCTGGTGCTTTTCGACCCACCCTCATCCATGGCCATCGGTGCACCTTAAATTCGATGACCCCATAATTATTATGCGCTGCTGGTGTTGTTGCAGCGTCGGTGCTTATCGACCCACCCTCATCCATGGTCATCAGTGCACCTATGTTTTGATGACCCCATATCTGAAAATCCTATGCCTTTTAAATAAGGGTAATCAGCATTCCCATTTTAAATTTTTGACAATTTATTTGGAATTCATTTCCCCTTTTCTTATAGCCTACGTCTATTTTTTCTCTGCGTTTAGCATATTAGGGCGCCCTTTCTAACAAACTAGTATTAAATAACAATATTGTGGCAAGCTTGATAATACTCGATTAAACCATCAAACAAAAGGAAAGGAAACTAAAGAACAATTGTAGGGGACTCAAAACACCGGCCCTTGTGTAAGCCTATAAATGAACTATAAAAGGTGTTATTGCAATAAGCTTACAATATACAATTGTTCTGAAGTCCTATTACATTTCGCTTACTCCCCGTCCTGCTGGGAATCTACATAAGTATGCACATACGTGCGTCAATTCAAATGATGAAAATTTAAAAGAAAAAAAAAATTGAAATATACAACATAACAAAAATAGCTTACGACCTAGGCTCCGGCGACTGGTGTTGACGTTGTTATGATTGTTGGTGCTGTGTTGGTGGTGCTGCTGCTGCTGTAGTTGTTGTTGTAGTAGTTTCTGCTGGTTGCTGTTGTTGCAGCGACAGAATTTTTTTTGCTTATGGCTGTTGATGTTGTTGATTCACTACCTGAGACGCTGTTGTTGTTGTTGTTGTGCCAAGCCCAATTTGTTGTTGTTGTTGTTGAGCCAAATTTTTCGCTATTTGCTGCTGTTGT